>CM044445.1:87966636-87987234 GCA_024363595.1 Xenopus borealis
ATATATATACATCCAAAGCAATATTCCAGAGGAGATTTGGTTTGCTTAAATTTTGCAAAGTAATCCATTATAATTAAAAAGTTACAAGTTATTTCACCATAAATGTACTATGGACACTTTGTAAAGTCAGATTATTTTACAAATGCTTTCTGTGTGTCACCTGTTCAATGAGTATCTCCATGCTTCTCTCTCCATGTAGGGAACCGTAAGCATTTTCTTCCTGAAATGCAGCAATACAGGTTTCATTGTACCAACAATAACTCTTCATGCAAATGAAACGTTAGACACTATTCAGTCCTTCAAAGGAACTCTTAGACACACTGAAGACTCAAAGCATCTTTCAAGTTAAATGTATGCAAAGAATAGTTATTAAAGAAAATTAATAAAGTCCATATTGAGATAATTTTTGAAAAAATGATTGAAGTTTTAACCCAAGAAAGGACTCTCTTATTTTCGGATAGCTTAGTATAAGAACTTGTCAATCACGATTAAGCGTCTAGAATTGGAATCCCTTTGAAATGCAGCTGTTTCTTCTTTAATTGTGGCAGGGGAGTCCAAAGAAAAGAAAGGTCTAGCCTTAAAGATGGGTAAGGAATACAAACTAGGTCAGGATTAGCCAGTGAGTTCAAAGGTCGCTAATTACACTAAGGAGTTCCCAGACATAGGGAGAACATTAAACAGGTCATCTACTAAACTGGGGAAACAGACTTTGCCTTCAAAAATGTATCTCAAAGTGACAGATCTCAGGACAAAATCAAAGCATTACAGCAGAATGAAAACAACAATGGGTGAAAAAGTGTTGTTTTTAGCACCACGCAGTTGAGGAGGGGAGCCGGAAGATGGTATCAACCTGGTGGGCTGTGTCAGGTAAATTACGAGGACCCCATACTAAATGAGGAGTGTTTTTTTGTTTCATGGTATTTCGGCTACTCATTGTATTTTTATTAAAAATGTGTGGAACCTGTTGGATCTGTTAGTAGTGGCGCCAACTAGCTGTGTTTTATATTAATTCTATCACTGAGGAAAATCCAGAAGAGTGCAGAATCACAGTTGGGAAATTTGTCACAAGAGGTGCCATTCTATAATTGCCATCAGATATCTAACAGGCTTCTAAAATCTGCACAACTTTGAAAGGCACCACAGACAGAGAGAGTGTTTTGCTCTGTTCTATCTGCAGAAACATCAGAATTATATAAACCCTAAATAGAATTTCACACTACAAGTAATAGTATATTTGGTACATGCTTGTACATACATTTCTTTAGCTCTCTGTTAATGATCTTCAACCACAGGCTCCAAATCTATCTGAACTACTGCCCATCAAAAATTTGCTGACAGTTGAGTGTTTAACCCTCCAATCATACTAACTCATACAAAGATATTATTAATCCTTGCTAGAGTGAAAACAATCCTATTAGCTTTAATTCATATTTAAATAATTATTTAGTAGACACGGTATGGAGATCCAAATTTGATCCCTTATCTCAGGGATCTGCAACCTTGGCTCTCCAGCTGTTAAGGAACTACAAGTCCCACAATGCAATGAAGGAGTCTGTCATGATTCATAAAGGCAAATGCATTGTGGGACTTGTAGTTCCTCAACAGCTGGAGAGCCAAGGTTGCAGATCCCTGCCTTATCTGGAAACCCCCAGGTCCTGAACACTCTGGATTATAGGTTCCATGCCTGTACAGGAACAGCAGTAGTGAAAGTAAAGCACTTGGAATGAGGAATAGCACACAACCAGTAGTGCAACTAACGCCAGGTCCCCCCACAATTAAATCTTTGGAGGGGCTCATCCGACCCCTATGCTACTGCTTGTATCCCCCACTCCATACCCACTGGTGCTGCCTGTAGGTAGGAAAACAGCTGGGGAGGGGAAATTTCTTTACAAGAGAAACAAACCCCATAACCCATCACAGCTCACTTCACGACTGTGGTCTGCTTCCTATAGTTACACCAGTACACAGACTTTATAGGGATACTGTCATGGGAAAAACATATTTTCAAAAACACATCAGTTAATAGTACTTCTGCACTGAAATCTGTTTTTCAAAAGAGCAAACTGATTTTTTTATCTGACATGGGGCTAGACATAGTCAGTTTTCCAGGTGCCCCTAGTCATGTGATTTGTGCTCTGATAAACTTCAGCCTCTCTTTGTGATAACCTACCTTAAATGTGATTTTTCTAGTAGACTAACCCCTATGTAATATAAGGCACTAAGTTTGCCCAGGGTCAGTAACACATGGCAACCAATAAGATGCTTGCATTTAAACAGGTGACTAGTGAATGCTACCTGCTGATTGGTTGCTATAGGTTACTGCCCTTGGACAAACTTAGTGCCTTATATTACATATAGGGGTTAGTCTACTAGAAAATCACATTAAATAAACCCAATAGGCTGGTTTTGCTTCCAGAAAGGATTAATTATATTTTAGTTTGGTTCAAGTACACGTTACTGTTTTATTATTACAGGGGAAAAGGCAATATTTTTTTACATAACCCAATTAAGGTATTAAGATCCAAATTACGGAAAGATACATTAACTGGAAAACCTGTGGATAACAGGTCCCATACCACAGGTTTACTATTTTGGAGTGTCACATTGTGTATTTTATTCTTTATATACAATCCCGTTCCAAATCTTGCTGATTACATCTTAAAAATATTTTCTCAGCTATGGAAAAAAAGCACAAACCTGGTCCTTTCATTATTTATTTCCTGCCCAGGCTATTAAAACCTAGATTGGTCTACCACTCAAATGTAATAATAATTAGGACAATGTTGGACACTGGTAGCAACCAATTCTGATGGGATTACACAGAAGGATAGGTGGCTGCTATAGTCAAAACTACCCATGATAGTGAGAAATTCAGTAACTTGATATTGTCAATGTAATGAATAAAGTGGAAATACTGTACATTTTAAACAAAATGAATGCTTTATTATATGTTACCTTTAGCACATGAAAGAATGACCAAAAAGAAATATCAAAGTTAGACTGTAAAGCATGAAGTTATTAAGAGAACTGGAGCAGCATATACAGATCTAATTAGTGGGAGTAAAGCATGGAGAAAATGTCACAAGTTGTGGTTTATCTGCAAGTATCTATGATCTGTTGTAGTTCTGTTTTATTTGTGTAGGTTGATACTTGTGCAATAAACAATATGGCAGCAGGCCAGATGCATTGACATCAATGTCACACAAAGATAATGGCATAAAAATCTCTCTTTGTTCATAGCTTTTGTAGGTAGTATTACCTGTTTTACCAAAGTCAAATACCTTAATAAACTGTAAACAAAAAGTTTTGTGAACAGAATACAATTACTTCTTGAAATAAAGCAGAACCTTTTTAGTACTGTACAGACTTAATGTTAAAATGACATGTTATGCCAATGTCACCAAATGATGGCCACATTATTGAATCATAGTGATGACCTAGGTCTACACTCACTGGTGTGGTGGTATTTCTTTCAAGGTTTTTGTGTAACATTTCATCCAATCAAATCTGCCGTTATTATATTTAGCTCATCGACAGTGGCTAAATAACTCAAAAAGCCATAAATGATCATAAATAAAATGAAAACCAATTGTAAACTGTCTGAGAACGGCACCCTCTAAATCATACTAAAAGTTTAATTCAAAGGTGAACAACCCCTTTAAATTGTGCTCAGCATTTCAAAACTAGCAAGCCGGCAGAAGGATTATGCATAAAAAGATCTGCTTGTCACTGGTGCTGGTGCTTTGGAGTTCCAAATGTAATAGTCTGAAGAAATGACTTCTCTGGCTAGAAAGGAAAAAGAGAATATAAAATTTCATTACAGATTGCTCTCCAGAAATAAAGACTTTATTCAATTGCTTTCCACGTTTTATTTTTATTTTTTTTACAGTTTTTCTAAAATCTAAGTTAAGGGTTGGGGCAGACAGGGAGATTTAGTCACTTGTCGATTTATCGCCTCTTCAGCGAGGCGAAAATCTTCCCGAACTGCCTGCTCCCTGTCCGCCGCTTGTTTGAATGAAGAAACGCGCCAATGCACTTGCGGCACTTCGATTTCCGGAATCGCAAGAAGTTGCCTCGTGAGGAAACTTCGGGCGATTCCAGAAATCGAAACGCCGTGAGTGCATTGGTGATTAATCGCCAAGAGACTAAATTTACCCGAATCTGCCTGCCTGTCACAACCCTAAAGTTTAAGGTTCCTGGCTCTGGTGTTTCATCTCTGGAGTAGTAGTAACTATTGTATCAATTCTAACAGCTGCCTTTATTGAAACTCAGGGATTCTGCTCAGCAGGGACAAAGATAAGAAATCTATCAACTAAATGTATCACTTTAGAACGGTTTACAGGTTCGGCGACCCCGCTCTTGGATTGGAAAAATCTTTATTTCTGGGGCACCAAACAAATTGAAAAAAGTGTTGGAAGGTGAACAACCCCCTTTCAGGAAGGACAAATACCAGGGATGCACTAAATCCACTATTTTGGATTCGGCCGAACCCTGAATCCTTTGCAAAAGATTTGGCCGAATACCAAACTGAATCCAAATTTGCAAATGCAAATTAGGCATGGGAAGGGGGAAACAATTTTTACTTCCTTGTTTTGTAACAAAAAGTCATGCGATTTCCCTCCCCACCCCTAATTTGCATATGCAAATTATGATTCGGGTTTGGTTGGGCCGGGAAGAAGGATTTGGCCGAATCCTGCTGACAAAGGGCGAATCCTGAATCCTGGATTCAGTGCATCCCTAACAAATACACAAAAACCTTGCCTGCCTTCCACTTTCAATATATTTGAGCTTTCTAAATAACATATAATTATCACATTTTGCAATAAAATTTGAAAACTTTAAGCAGTTAGTGGACACTGAAATGAAGTGGAGCAGTATATACCTTTTTTGAACAGGAGTGAAATAAATAGAACTTTTGCTCATAATGCAATCTGCCTCTTCTTTCATTAAAAAAATTATGCATATTACTTTCTTATCTAAAAGCAGTAACAATAACTTAGTTTGCTTCCACGCTCACTATTTTGCCATTAATGATAGTAGAGTAGTTTTGAGTAGAAAGAATGAACTCTGTATATACAACCCCCTCCCCTTCACCTTTTGCCATTACCGTTTTGGTTTAAAGAGAAACAGGAGGATCATCTGTGTAATGGTAATATAATTATCTGTATACAGCACAAGCCCTGTTCATTGCACTCATGCTGAAAGTTTACTGACCATTAACGCATAATCTTCACACTACCTTAGACAGGTACATGCAAATTAATTCAGGGAAGAGAGCAGTGAACTAAACTTGGGTGCCACTGAAATGATGTAATTATTTCATTGCCTCACCAATATAGACTGGTCTTTTTTTGACAGAAGACTATGTTAAAAACATTATATAAATCCAAAGCAAGTATTAAATGTCACAATGCACTGTAAAATAAAGTGTTCTTACATGTAACAATTTTCGGCTTTGCTGATGAAAACACTTGCATAGTCTGTTGGTCCGCATAACAGCCAGTGAGACTATAGTCCGGAATCCTAAAAAGAAGCTGGAAAAGAACATCTGTAACCACAGGTTGTTTAAAGGGGAACCATCGCAAAAATGAAAATTTCATCTAAGCTTCATCATAATGAACTCTTCACTATTCCCCTCTCAGCATCTGCCTCTCTTCATGCTGTCCTCACGAAGGAGTTGGGAATCCGATTTTGAATGACAGTTAAATCCAATGTATCTTATAGGCGGTCTCCTTTTGCTTAGAATATGTTTTAGAGCTCATTCTATTAAAATCAACAGAAATCCTGTCTCTCTACATGCAGAATTTGTGCCAAAGGCAGTTATTTTGTTAGATTTTGTTTGTACTGGAATCAGTTAGTAGTGTTAGCTCTAATAATATGATAGGAAAGGAAGCCCCCCAAGATATATTGGATCTAACTGTCAATTAATCTTGCCCACTCCCACACCTTGTGTATCATTCCCTTCCCTTTAGATTGTAAGTTATGGTGATGTATGTAACTCCTTATGTTCTATGTATGTAATTCATGTGATTAATTGTATAATCACATTCACTTTACAGCACTACGAAATACGCTGGCGCTATAGAAATACATGTTAATAAATGAATATCTGAATATTCTGACACCCAGATATCTGGCCACGAAATCGATTGGGAAGGTTGGATTTTCTTCCGACCGACCCGTCAGAAGTCCATTGCGCTCGTTGTAATCAGATCGTTCGGCTGTAGGGCCGAACGTCCGGATTATCCTGATATAGCTCTGCCAGTTAGTGGCATATCGGGGAAAAATCCGCTTGTTTGCCGACGTTGCCATCTATGCATCTATGGCCAGCTTAAAACCCAGCATCCTCTGCTTAGAAATGTTGGTGGCTGCAGTTCATCAACAGCTGCTTAGCAGTTAGCTTACTTTGACGTATGCTGTGGTCCCCACACATATAGGGTCTGCAGGATCATTTGGATGGGACTCGGAACTGAAGGTCACTGTTCCAGTCAAAGAAATTTCAAGGGATTTAGGAAATTTTTGACCTGAAAAGATATTTAATAGGTTAGTCCAAAGAAAATTACTTGACATATTTGTTAAAAGAATGCCAAGATACCTACCAATTACCCATACCAAAAGGCTCTTTTCCCTTGATAGTTCAAGTTGCCCATGGCTAACTTTATACTCTAAGTGCTTTATTTGGCCCCTAAAAGTACAAATAGCAGTGACACAAGATCAGTATTACTTGCAGCAACATGGACACATTATTATATTATTTCTACCACATAGAGACACCACAGATTCATTGAATCACATCAGTAGCTGAAACCACCCCCAAAACATGGACATAATGACAGCTAAACACAGTGCATCGTTTCTCATTTATGAATATTATCATAATAAATGTGTTTTTACCGGTTGAAGAAAGGTATTTTAGCATCACAGTATTCAAATCCATTCTTTACGCTTTCATGAAGTTTCAGTTTAATAGATAAGTGAACATGTGAGCCATCTTCGGTCATCTGATAAAATCCCAGAATTGGTGGCACAGGTACCTAAAGTGTTTTAATGTTACAACACAATTGAATGTATTGTGACCACACAAGGAACCAGTTCTTAAGAGCATAACTTTAAAATTAGAAATGATCCTAAATCAAAGTAAATGAGTCAGAAATTCACCCCCTAGGAGAGCAAAACAGAAAAATGTGAAGATAGTCCTGCTGTCATGTGACCAGTTGTGGCACTAGCTTGTTGGAGCATCACTGGTTATGTTCCAAATGGGTTTATTTGTACGCATGCATTCTTAGTAAACATTACTGCCATGGGCATGTGCTACATGTTCTGGCGGCAGGCCTGATGTAGCGATCCTGTTCTAGAAGTTTAAAATGTGATGACATCTCCTCCGACTATGCACAAAGACTCCCTTTTAGCATTTCAGTTATCTATAGATCTATTGCAAAAATAAAAATTTAATATAAGCTTGAAATAAGACATTTTCTACATAAAGGTCATGTAACTTGTGCCAGCACTTTAGGAGGGAACTGCTTTCTGGCAGGTTGTTGTTTTTCCTTCTCAATGTAACTGAAGGAGTCACAGTGGGACATGGGTTTTTACTATTGAGTGCTGTTCTTAGATCTACCAGGCAGCTTGTGTTATCTGGTTACCTACCCATTGTTCTGTTGGGGGTGATATCACTCCAATTTGCAGAACAGCAGTAAAGAGAGACTGAAGTTTATCAGAGCACAAGTCACATGACTTGGGGCAGCTGGGAAACTGACAATGGGGCAGATTTATCAAGGGTCAAATTTCAAAGTTAAAGAAGGTTAATAAAAGTGTTTTTTCAATAGAAAACGGACCGATTTTCAACAAAAAAAATTTGAATTTCAAAAACACTCCTTAAAGGTTCTAGGAGGTCCCCCATAGGCTAAAACAGCAACTTCGATTTTGAATGGTAGAGTTTTAAAATTCAAATCGAATTTTGGCCTATTCAATAGTCGAAGTACCCAAAAATTACTTTGAAATTCTAATTTTTTTCATTCAAATTTTCACTTTGACCCTTGCTAAATCTGCCCCATTTTAAAATGAAATGTAAAAAAAATCAGTTTGTTCTTTTGAGAAATGGATTTCAGTGCAAAATCCTGCTGGAGCAGCACTATTAACCGATGCATTTTGAAAAAAGTGATTTTTCTCGTGACAGTATCCCTTTAAGGTCTCAGCAACCTGTATCTCTTCAGTCTCTCTTCAAGCAGGAGGTGAAGTCAGATTTTGATTGACTGTTAGCTCTTATGCATAATTTAAGGGGCTGCACCCTTCGCCTACAAGATGTAGTTGATGAAGCTTATATTACATCTTCATTTTTGCAATAATTCCCCTTTAAACTGTAAAATACACAAAATAGTTTACTCTAACCCATACTATAAAGGAGTCTCTATAAGCTTCTGCATTTTTAAAGTTATCCTCCTGTTCTATTAAATACACGGCAAGCTCAGGGCTGAATTTCTATCCATTTAAGACAAATAGGATATGCTAAAAAACGGCATATCATATAGTCCTTACAATATTCAGGGAACAAAAAGAGTGAAGACAACTGTATATGGTTTATTGTGATTTTTAGTAATCATTGACCTCTGATTAAGACTCCGAATAATACACATACACTATGGGGCATATTTACTAAATCCACATGAATGATTCGAAATTCGATAGAGTTTTCAAAAACATTCAAATTTTCTAATATTTTTTGTGACCATCAAATTTTGAAAGTTCGATCGAATCGAAAGATTAGAATAATTTGAATAAAATTCTGTTTGAATATTCGACAGTCAAATTCATTGCCCTTTAAATTTGACTGCCTAGTTTGCCAGATTAAACCTACTGAATTGCTATTAAACCCTATTGGACACTCCCATAGGGTTTTTTTTAAGGTTTTTAGATCGAATAAAAAAAATTTTGATCGAATGGTTAAAATCGTTCGATCAAAATTTTTTGTTTGATCGATTGTATTGCGGTAAAACCATTCAAATTCGATATTCGAATTTGATGGTTGTAAATTCGACCACAATTCGATTGGTCGAGTTTGACGGTTAATTCACCCTCGAATTCGACGAATAGTAAATCTGCCCCTATGTGTCATTTTTGGCAAAATATGCAGGAGAGGTTCCCAGAAATTGTTGTTGCAGAGCTCCTAATTTACACTATGAATCATTATTAGAAAGTCTCTCCCAGAGCGAAACATGCTCTCGTGGGGCACAATTACCTTCCTCAAAGTCTCTGGATTGTGTAAAATATCATCAGGATATCATTAGGAATACGAGAGCTCTTAAAACTGCCTTTTTATAAAGGAATTGAAATAGAGATTTTTTTAATTCACTAGCATGGAGTGGGTGAAATAAGAACTGCCAGATTACCCCAATCACATTTCCCTGCCTCACATTGCTTACATATAGTTTGATGGATAATAAAGGTCTACATTGACCTGCACATTGCCTTTGAAAAATCTCAGTATTAATGAGCAAAACACATGTCAAATGCTTTAAGTGATGAGTCTCAGCATCTTCCTGAACAAAAGGGAGTGGTTGTACTAAATGTGACATGAGAGCAGACAAATAGAGCTTGTGTTTAATTTTTTACTTATTTTCGCTATTCAAGCGAGGAAAAGAAAAGCACAGGTACTAGTGGTGTAATATGCTTCATATCACCCTACTAAGAAAGGATAGGGGTACATACTAACTCAGTATTCAGTGACTAGCAGTGACCTGATACACACCCATAGGTTAAAACCTAAATATGCAATTCTAGCATGCACAGAGGCTTTACTGATCAAGTTTCTTTGTACATTGTCCCTTCACTACAACTTATCTGTGTCAGTACTGACAACATGGAGAAAAAAATCAATTAGTAGAGGAGTCAATGTCAATAATTCAGAGAAACTACAAAAATACATATTATTCTAGTTATTTATTGACTTAAACAAGAAACGTATTTGCAATGCAAAATAAATCAGATTACAAAATAATCACTTTCTGACTGTTCACTTCCAGGTTCTGCAGAAGAGTATTCAATAAAATAAATAACCAGTCCACAGATAGTCCCTATGTATAATGAACTGATAATTATCTTTTGAGACTGTAGCTTACAGAAGGGAGATATTTGTATTAGGGAAGCACCGAATCCAGGATTCTGTTCGGTATTTGGCTTTTTTCAGCAGGATTCAGATTTGGACAAATCCAAGCGACTGGCCGAACTGAATTCTGAAAATCATGCGACTTTTTGTGACACAAACAAGAAGTAGAATTTTGTTTTGCTGCACGCTGTGCATGCAGTCCTCTTTGAGATTTCCAGACCCTCATTTGAATATGTAAATTATAGTTCGGATTTGGTTCGGGGAGATTTGTTGCCTGGCGACTAACTGCATCTATTTTGGGGCGACTTATCTCCCCGAACCGCTTCTCCCTGCCTTCCAGCTGCTTAATGAAGAATCGCCTGCGCCTATTCACACGCGGCACTGCGTTTTCCTAAATCACTCTAAATTGCGAGGCAACTTCGGAAAACGCAGTGCCACATGTGAATAGGTGCAGGCAATTCTTCATTAAAACAGCTGGAAGGCAGGGGGGAAGCGGTTCTGGAGATTAGTTGCCCCAAAGAAGAGGCGATTAGTCGCCAGGCGACAAATCTCCCCGAATCTTCCCGTTTGGACTAGCCCTAAGAGAGAAGGAAGGTGGATACAAGAAACCCAAAAACATATCTGTGGTGCTTCATTAAAGCCTAACATTAGGAAAATATTGATTTTGCTTTAGAATTATAAGAAAAGGTAGAATACATTTCAGTGATATTTAATGTTCTCATTTTGAGCTAAATTTTGTAAAAATACATACTTCCCATTAAACTTACCAAACAGTGCTGAGGTCATGTTTATTAGATAAAAAAAAGTTGTCAACTAAATGATGTAACAAAATTAACGATACTCCCTCAAATACATGCAGCTAACATTGCAAACAGTTTGTCTTTATGTGTTAAATATTTACCATTCAAGTCCATATAATTCTAATCTGGAATGTAAATGATTTGGTTGCTAGGCTCAGGGGCTCAAGTAGTGGAAAACCAGGCTGATTGTAAGGCTGATTGTAAGGCTAATTTTTTTCTTCTTCAACAACATTAGTACAAGAATCTAAAACAAGTGCCATGTTTAATAGTAGTTCAAAAAGGCAGTGTCAGAGTGCTAAAAGCCATGGACCTAAATGGAAACCTTTATGTCAGAGCTTTCAGGACACACTATCTTGGATAAATGCATTTTACGTCTACTATTGCCTGACAAATTCTGATATGAGTTCTTGCAAAGGTGATTTTCACTGCAGTCTATGGAGTGTTGTGAGTGTGGAATTACACTTAGATTAGAATCTTTAAACATATTGCATTTTAAAGACCCACTACATGGGACAATACTTTCAGGCCTTAGCCTTATATTAGCATTGTCCAATATTGAAGCTTAAAGAAATAAGTTCTTATATTAGTATCAAGTTATATTAGTATCAAGAGTGGCTGAGCAAAAACAATTTTCATTTTAATGATAGTATCTCTTCAAGGTGAACTTCCCCTTTATAGCATATGTGCAATAAGTACAGAACCTATATCTGTGAGCATCATTTACCTGAGATGTGTAATAGCACAACTGGAACACATCTGAAGGAGGAATGAATGGAAATTTGTAGGGCCCATTGAAAGCAGAATCATCAGTTATAGCAACACTGCTCGATATTAGCATGGAAGAGTCAACAGAAGTCACACAGGGATGGACCAGGATATCTTGAAGTGGGGAGCCATTGGCAGGAAGATTCAAGCCGACTGTTACATTGGGAGTGATTGCTTCCAAATTGCACTTGAGGGGGGGGAAATGAAAAGTTAATTAGATCTGTTTAAATGCTTAAAAGGCTTTTTATCCACATGTCCACTTACCCAGCACAAGCTTCAAATGACCCCCTGTGAAATCCGCACATTAAATCAATCAAATGTACTTTTTGCATAATAGTAATAATAATTTACATAGGTCCGTACAAGCTAATAAGTCCTTGAACCACTTTAGGTTGACTGCAATCAAAGAGTCATTATTTTATGTACTGCTGAATAAGGTGGGCCCTGGGAGCTAATATAGCTTGTGCAAAGTTAAACAAAGGAGGAACCGGCAGGATGAGAGATGAAATGATTTGGGCTCCCACCATGTTCATTGACCACCACCTGCATAAACATCTGCCTGCCCTTCACTTTTTGCTAAATTTCCTGCCCACCACACCATTTCTGAATACAGTTAATAGAATGCAACTATAAGCAAACTGTGTAAAAATGTTACAGTCTCTGAAAATGCTTCCTGGCATACAGACAAACAGCACTCAAAAAATCATGCACAGAAAAGACTTCATTTCTTCTGCGTTAATCCTTGCTGTTATTTTGTATCAACTGTGAGTTGACTTTTGTTGGAAATCAAATTACACTTTGTGACCATCAAAAAAGCCTAATTTGTGGTCTTAGTCTTTGTGAACAGAGAGCAAAAAGGAATGTAAGAATTTTTGGACACAATATGAGACAAGCTGTTTTTACATTTCCCTCTGGCTAAAACCAAATAAGCATTATAAAATAGCTGGGGAGGGAGGAAGGCAAGAACTGAAAACACCTAATGGAAAAAGACCCTTAAAGACCCAGTTTAATACTTATTTACAGCAAAAACGTATAAGGCTTTTATACAATTTGCTATGGAAAGCTGCCCAGTGCAAGTATTATTATTATTCCCCGAGGCACTGAATCTAGGATCAGTTCTAGATCTAGGAAAGCTACAGCACTCTTTGCAATATTTCACAGAATCTTTGGTATTCAGTAAATCAAAGCTTAGCCCTTAAAGCCAAGTCTTTTTAAACAGCATTGTACAACCATAGGTGGTTATTTTGTGTTTAAAGAGAATTCACTATTGTCAGTTGAGCTGAAATTCTAACATGCCAATAAAGGTTTGAATTCAGTTCAGTATTAGTGATGGGCGAATTTATTCGCCAGGGCCGAATTCGCGGCGAATTCCCACGATTCGCTGCTGGCGAATAAATTCGCGAATCACCAGCGAAATTTCGCCTGGCGAAAATTTGCCGAAAAAACGAGTCGAGTCAAAGTTGACGCGACGTGCGTCAAAAGCGTCCCGCGACTCGTTTCGCTAATTTTTCGGCTAAGCGAATCTCGGGAGATTCGCCCATCACTATTCAGTATCCATCAAAACCCAAAAGATTTATTTGCTGCATCCCTGTATCCTACCCTTTTACTTTTTATAAGTGCTAACTCGATTGGCCCTTATAATGTTGTTTTGCTGTATTAGATTAATTGTAGCAGTATTATGAATATACACATTTTTCAATGGCTGTTCAGTCAATTGGACAGGTTAAAAGATTAATATCGGCTAACGATAATATTGAAAATATATCCGACAATAACAACGATTGAATGTCACTACTATTTTTGCGATATAACTTTTGTACAATTGCGGTCTGTCAATTAATGGCCTGAGCACTGTTTGATTTCTTCTCTTTACTACTTTATTTTAATCTGAATGCTTAGTTGCAGTTTGGATTTTGATTGGAACGGTCAATTGTTCGTCCAACACAGGCTATAATCTGTACGTCTATGGCCAATTTAAAGGGAAACTGTCATGGGAAAACAGTTTTTTTTCAAAATGCATCAGTTAATAGTGCTGATACAGTAGAATTCTGCACTGAAATCCATTTCTCAAAAGAGCAAACAGATTTTTTATATTCAGTTTTGAAATATGACGTGGGGCTAGACATTTTGTCAATTTCCCAGCTACCCAGGTCATGTGATTTGTGCCAGCACTTTAGGAGGGAACTGCTTTCTGGCAGGCTGTTGTTTTTCCTTCTCAATGTAACTGAATATAGCGCAGTGGGACATAGGTTTTACTATTGAGTGCTGTTCTTAGATCTACCAGGCAGCTGTTATCTTGTGTTAGGGAGCTGTTATCTGGTTACCGTCTCATTGTTCTGTTGTTAGGCTGCTGGGTGGGGGAAAAGGAGGGGGTGATATCACTCCAACTTGCAGTACAGCAGTAAAGAGTGATTGAAGTTTATCAGAGCACAGGTCACATGGCTTGGGGCAGCTGGGAAATTGACAATATGTCTAGCCCCATGTCAGATTTCAAAATGAAATATAAAAAAATCTGTTTGCTCTTTTGAGAAATGGATTTCAATGCAGAATTCTGGAGGATCAGCACTATTAACTGATGCATTTTGAAAACATTTTTTTTCCCATGACAGGATCCCTTTAAGGAGTTTCAAACTACCTTCTTTGGTATCACTTTCCGCTACAGTACACCTTGGTTAAGGGTACATCCAGAATATGGATTCTGCAACTGTTATTTAGTGGAATATCATGCACCATAGGTTTCCAAGCTGTTCAGTGCAATTAGATGAAGCCTGTGCACCTCAGTGCCAAAAAGTCCCAATGAGATTGAGTCCATGGATTTCACTGGATTATTATGGGATATTCACCTTTTAATTTATGAGTAACTGCAATGTTGCTTAGGCCTTGTGTTTGAGATAATTATCTTACTGTGTGAAGCTTCAGTTTTTTCAGCAGACAAACAAGTTATCTTGCAGTTTTTTCTAGCATTTTGCACTGTTCATATTTACTACTAGTTTACCAAGATGCCCTCTCCTTGGTAATCAAAAGCACCCAGACTGACATTACCATACTTATACTTCACTGTGGATATGGGTCAGCTATACAGCTGCATAATATTGGAATACTTGGAAAATAAACATGAAAACACATCTGGAGTTTGTCCACTTGGTATCTGAGAAAAGTTTTCTTGATGGAAGAAAACAAGCCTTTTGGATGAAAATAAGCCTTTTGGACAAACTTCAAAGCAAAATGTAAGATGTAAATCTACACTGCCCACACCTCAAAAATTTACATTTTTACAGTAAAGAGTGGTGTAAATAGCACTATGTTCTTCAATGAGGAATTATTAGAAACACAGGGAAATATGGCAAGGGAGCCCATTTCATTCTGCTAACACTTGGGGGCAGATTTACTAAATTCACATGAATGATTCGAAATTCAATCGAATTTACCAAAAGATTAGAATTTTTGAATATATTTGATGGCCACTTTGACCATCGAATTTTGAAAATTTGATCGAATCGAATAATTCGAATAAAATTCTATTCAAATATTTGTCAGTCGAATTACTTGCCCTTTAAATTTTTATTCGACTGCCTAGTTCGCCAGATTAAACCTACTGAATTGCTATTAAACCCTATGGGAAGCTCCCATATGGTTTTTTTTACATTTTTAAGATTGAATAAATTGTGCGAATCAAGCGATTTTAACCATTCGATCGAATTCTTTTTTTTAATCGTTTGATCAAAATTTTTTTATTCCATCGTTCGAATTGCGGTAAAAACCTTCAAATTCTATATAACAATTTAAAGTTTTGAAATTTGACCACAATTCGATGATAATTCACCCTCGAATTCGACCAATAGTAAATCTGCCCCTTGGTGTCTTCCAGGACAACAAATATGCCCAACATGATGCAAAATAAAACTGGAGTGACTCAAGAAATAAAAGATTATTACGATCGTACATAGGCCCAGTCAGAGCCCTCATTTTTAATTCATTGAGATTATGTGGGACTGTTTGAAAGCTTATATGAAAAAGTGTCTTTCAAGTAAGCTGAACAGCCTAGGAAGAATGCTTGTTTAAATGTCATTTACCAGTCTCAGTATATTTATTTTTTTCTAATATGAAATTGTCAGTTTAAAGATGAATGCTGGGTTTCAGTTCTTAGGGTAACCTGCTTTTTCTATAGCATAAACTTAAACCCAGAAACACTTATTTTATGGTTATCAGGCTCTTACTTTCCCTGCCAGCAATGTAGAAACAATGTCATTAGCAGGGAGAGGGATATATATTACACGGTTTTAAACCATACAAAGGACCTTTGTGCTGCAATAATAAATCAGTTGTAAGATATTAATGTCCTGTATTAAATTACATCTCTCACAGCTAATTAAACATATAAACAACATATCTCAAGGATATTTGAAAGGCATATATTTCTTCTATTTGGGCATAAAAGACTTCATATAAAAGTGTAAATTGCTTGTTTAAGTCAAATTTAAATAGATACACACAGGCGAAAGTACACTCTATAGCAATTATGGACTTATAGATATAGATATTTGATCTTCATATCAGCATTGATAACACATATCTTTATTACTCACTTTATTATTCAATTACATTGCCTTTCTTTATATACTGTTTGAATGAAGACCAAATATTCATAGTCCAGATATGTTAAAGTGGACCTGTCACCCAGACATAAAAATCTGTTTAATAAAAGTCCTTTTCAAATTAAGCATGAAATCCAAATTTTTATTAAACCATTCATAGCTGTTTTAAGCTCCTTTAAAAATCTCAGCTGTCAATCAGATATTGTCTGCCACCCCTCTATGCCTTAGGCATAGAGGCGGGGCAGATAATTACTTTCACTTTCCATTCAGCACTTCCTAGATGTCACTGCTCCCCACACATTCCCCCAGTTCTCTTACAAATTTAATTGTGTAGCCAGGACATGTATATAGACATCGGGTCCCCTATTTTGGTGCACAAACAAGATTCTGAGATGATGCAAGGCTTGCCTTAATAACAGTGTCCACAAAATGGCTCCTGCCTGCTTGCTAGAATTATGAATTCCCAGACTGAAGGAAACAAGATTAAAATAATTTATATAGTGTAAGTAATGTTCATTTTGCTTAACTAATGTGATAAAATATGATTTTCAATATTTTTTGGGGTGACGGGTCCACTTTAAAAAAGAAAAAAAATAATTGGGTCCTTCTCCTTTATATTATAACAAAGTAATTAACAGTCGCATGTGCTGTAACCTACTGTAATTCACTGTATAATTCTGTCTTTAAGAACGCACAGCCAGTATTTACATACATATAAAATGAAACAAAAATATATATACATGGGTAAATATACTATTAACCATATGGACCAACAAATATAACTATTGTTATAGGTACATTAGAAATAATGTTTCATTCATACAGTGATAATTGATATATTTAAGTACTGTTACTGCATCAGTTTGTTTATGTAAAATGTGCTGTTAGAACTGGGTTAAATATAGGATAATTAATCTATAAATAATATATTTATTTATATATGCTTACCTTGCATGACACTGTTCCAAACACTCGCCATGTGTCACTATCATCACCCTTGTCATATTGTGTAGATTCTACATTTTCAGTAATGGATACATCAATTTGAGCTTTGCCCTTCTGCTTACTGGTTTTCCATGCTGGGGTTTTGCATGTTTGGTTCGCAGAGGTTGTTGAATTATCATGCAAAGCAAACAAGTTGGTATCAATGGGTGAACCTAGTGGACAAGCCTGTGTTACCAAAATAGGGAGCTGGGCAAGCCTACATGAGACATCTGCTTCGCTGTTCTGCCCAGCATTAATAAACAATATCACTCCAGATATTAGAGCAAAAGCTTCAGAGATGCTGTTAATTGTTATAAGCGGTGGTGGTGGTGTCAGGGACTGTTCAACCAAAGGAAGACAGACGTATATAAAATCTGCTTTTTGGACTGCCAAAACAGGCCAGAGTTTTTTTTCTGACACAGACAGTGAATAGACATTTGTCTTATTGATTCGGGAACAATTGTCTCTATATTCCACAAAGTTTCTATTCTCATCTGTGAGCCCCAGCTCCAGAAGCAATACTTTAAGCAGATCATTGTCCTTGGGGACATCCACATAACTCGTTTTGTTAAAAGTCTTTGCTCGTTTTTCTACAGTAGGATACCTCCTAAAATTATATATAAAGAAAAAATTTATTGGTAATGACGTTATGTATTTCATATATTTTCTGTAGCCCTCAAAAAAATACATTTGTTTTGGTATATTATGCCCTTTTAATATTAAACTTTTGGACTAAAATACTCATGATGGAAACTAAATGAACACAGAGAATAGCTACAAATCATTACTTGCACTGTTCTGTTTGGCTCTACCAAGTATACATTTGTCACAATTTAGTGCATACATAAGAAAATACAGCATGAGCTATATGAATGTCATTTACATTTTATGTAATGTCAGAATTACCTTCTAACTAAGCTGTTACTAGTGCTTTTATTGTGCCATTCCCTGCTTCCACCTATTGCTCTCTCTGTCGTCTTTCCCATTTATATACTTGTACAAATCTAGATATTTTGCTAAAGCTCAATTGAAATAGAAATCTATATTTATTATGTCTTTTCTTTCATGACTTCAGCTGCTAATTGTAGCTACTAAGGAAATGGACTCACAGCATGGGATGGCCGTGGATGTGTAGCACCCTAAAGCCTGTGGATGGCCGGTAAGTGCTTCCACTAAAACCTTTGTGCTGGACAAACAGAATTCTGACTTAAATAATTAAACTTAGCATTTAGTAGGTAGAGCACATTTATAAATAGTTCAATTGTGGATTTAAGCTGCAGTACACTAGTACCAGGCTTTTCAACCATATTTTAAGGCAATATATATATATATATATATATATAAAAAATTTTACCTTGAAAACCTCATCACTGCAGGCTGTCCCTGTCTGTGACTTAAGATCCACAATCCACGGATAGGCATTTTGACCGGTGGCAATTAAAATGACCCCTTAGCAATGATTAACAGAAATTCCAAAAGCCAATAATAGCAGCATGAACTGTAAGGCTTTTTGACCTACTGAAAGAAAATGAGGGAGAGACAGATGATTCTCATGTTTTTACTGGACAAATTAAACCTCTGTACTAGAAATAAAATTTTGACAACCCAAAGCCCTCCAGCATTCTTACCATAATATACAGTTGATTACAAGTGTTCACCACTCACTAACCGGCACTTGCCTGTTAAAAAAATAAAAACTACAAGCACCTTTCCAAATACATTAAACATATCAAATGGCTTTAAATGTAATTGCTGCTAATAGCAAATCTGTCAGATGAATCTATTTCATGTGCTGTAGACCTGGCTCTGACTCCTAATACAACATTACAAGCCAGCATTGTTAAAAGTCAGACCCAGAGAACAGAAAGGGATAAACAAACACTGCTTTCAATTGCAAAGAAATATATAAATCGTAAACATATAAATAAGTTAAACTTTTTTTTATGAAGGTACATGTATATATGAATTATATTTTCTTTCATTGCGCAAAATAAACTTTATGAATGGACCTTAAATTCCACATACTATATTACTGCCCGTTTCAATATGTATTTCTAATTCTCGCTTAGAACTATAATTCATATATTCTATAATGACGATGCATTACTACATTTACACACATCACCATGTGTCCTTCCGGAGATTTGTAACTGAATAAGCAATTACTACATTAGGAACAGTTCCAGCAACCACCTCTTTACAAAGTTCATTCCTATTTCCAACCAGCCATTTTTTTATCCCATACTTTTAAAGGTTTGTGTTTCCGTGGCTACAACACTGCTCAGTGTCTGCTCTCAATTTGTACAGTTTATAATTAAATACTCATCAAACACATTTTAACATGAAACATGGCATGTTTCACCCACTTATAACAAAAATGAAATTTATCAGAGGTTTTAAGGCTCATTTACAGACAGTAACACTGCAGTTGCCCATAACAACCAAGCAGAAATTGTTCTTGTACAATCTACTTAGTATACATTTTAAAACAATCTTAATTTCTACAGTTGTTAATTTAGCCATTTAACCTCCTATCCTACAGCTCAGGAGTCAGGACTAATGTTATTTATATAGCATTTAGCCACCCTCCCCTTAAATAAGCAACACTGACCATCAGACACTGGAGGATTCTCATAAGAATTACAAAGTATACGTCTCTCATTGAACCGTTAGGTTAGGTGAATTACTATAATCACATTTTGTATAACTTTCCCCTCCCCAGTCTGCTGCTTCCGCCATGAAATCCAGGAAGTTGCCAGCGACAGAAGGCTTCAGCAGCTGGAAGCACGTCACTTCCGGAATCTGTCACTGTGTCTCTTTACTTCCGGTACTGCCCATACTGACAATGGCCGCTACCTGATTCTAACCCAAAGGCTCGAGTCGTACATGGATTCGACTCTTTTTGAAGGGGAATAAACTGCGAGGGGCGCTCGAAACGCCCTTGTCTTCTGTAGAATCAGTGCTCGTCTTGCTCAGTATGGCGGCCACAGCGGAGCTCTTTGAGGTGGGTCCCTTTATTTGTGCCCCATTATATGCTGCTGAACAGAGATACGCCCATGAACATATGATTTAGTAGCAGCCTGACTTTCTGCCATTCAGTTTTACTTGCAAAACTCGTGAGAGAGAGATTGTGGCAAACAGAAACAGGCTCCCACAAATGTTCTTCTTCCTAAATATATGCATGCACATATGAAACTCGATTCCGTTCTCCAAACATTCCACGATGTTTCTGTTTATATTCTGCTGAATCTAGAACAAAGGGGAAGTAAACCAAAGCATAACATGTGCATTGAAACAAACTGTAATTCTGAGTGACTTTGCGTTTTACATACTTTAAACAAAAGTTTTTTTT
>CM044445.1:87987244-88021584 GCA_024363595.1 Xenopus borealis
GTTTTTTTTTTTTTTTTGTAGCTGTTCTTGTAACAATGTCTGTCTTTTTATGCCAGTGCTGTTTGGCTCATGAGACAGTGTACCTTTCACAGTCAGCCAGAGCTGTGGAGTCTGCAGAAATTTGGAATATCTGGAGTGAGTCTCCAAAAAATGTCCCACTTTAAATACTGAACATAATCAAATCATTTTTAAAGGGATTGTTTACTTTTAAAGGACATGGAAAGTTAAACTAAGAATAAGCTAGAAATGTTGTATCTTTTGGACTTCTCTGCCATCCCCATGCAAACACTGCCCTTTAGCAGTAAAGATCTGTGTCTCCAAAGATGCCCCAGTATCTCCCCATCCACTTTTCTGCTGATTCACATGATTTGTGCTGCTGTCACTTACTGAGCTTAGGGACCCACTTACAATATACAGTACACATAGAATAGAAATATCACACTATAAGGCTGATTTATACAGATAATTACTACATGGCAGCACAGAAAGCACTGCAACTAGCATCAGAATTTAAGCTGTCTTGTAGCATCTGCTTATATTACAGGCAAACCTCATTCTCTTTTTTTGATAATTTGCAACGAAACCTAAGCTTAGCTTCTCAACAGCTGTTCAGACACTTTCCAAGAAGGTGACCCCCTGTGACAAGTTTGAAGTCCTGGATCATTGCTGCTATTGACAAGCTGAAACTTTAGGCTGGTGCCGTTCACTGTATAAAATATGGGGTTTTAGCCCTATTCATTTTTAGGTTTTAGTTCTTTAAATTAACTTTCAGTATGATGTCGAGTGAGAGTCTGAGAATATTTTCAATTGATTTTCTTTTTGTTATTTGTGTTTTTTTTTGTTTTTCTGCTTTTTATTCAGTAGTTCTCCAGTTTCAGCCATTTCAGCAGTCTAGTTGCTAGGGTTCAAATTACCTTAGCAACTGTACATTGGTTTGAATAAGAGACTGTTCTTAACAGGAGAATGCCTGAATAGAAATATGAGTGATAAAATTAATTCATGTGTAGCCTTACAGAGCATTTCTGTTTTTTTAGATGGGGTCAGTGATCACCAGCTGAAAGCTGGAAAGAGTCATAACTGTAACAAGTATATCAAAAAAGAACTAATGAAGACCAATTGAAAAGTTGCTTAAAATAGGTCATTCTATAACATACTAAAACTTAACAAAGTGACGCTGACACTAAAAAACTACTTTTTAAAATATGACTGTACATTAAAAGTTACCTATAGGTCATGTTGATTGTTTTAGGTTTTCCAATTGTTCTTGGTTTATGTAGTTTAACTTAGATTTGGTTTAGAACCACCAAAGGGTGTGATTTATATTTTTGAACTTTGACAGTGATAAAATGCCTTGTCCTGTTGGGTCAAAATTGTACCCCCAACCAAAGGTGCGGGCTCGCTCCGGGTGGGAGGTTCCGGGGCGAGCAGCCGTCTCCCCACAAGTGCGCGCCTTACTGACGTCACGCGCATGCGCAGAATGAAAAGCGGCCAGAATTGTGACGTCAGTAAGACGCGCACTTGTGGGGAGACAGCTCCCTTCCGGATCGATACCGCTAGCGCTGGTGAGGGGCATTTAAAAAAAAAAAATAGTGAAACCCCCAAATTGCAAATTCATTATAGTGCGAAGCGTCTAGCACTAGCGATAATTCGCCAGTGTGGCGTCAATTCGTAACTTCGGAAATTCACCAACACCGGCTCTGGCGAATTTACGCTAGCGAAGTAGATAGTCTTGCACAACTTCGCACCCTTACGCCAGGCGCAGTTGCGCACTGACGAAGGATCGTAACTTCGCAACTTCACTAAGATGAACATTTTCCTGAACGTTAGCACTTACGTTACTTCGACCTGGTCAGACCAGGCGAAGTTCAATACAATAGATAGGAGTCTGAAAAAGATCGATATTTTTTTGGGGGGGTTACCCTCCTTCCCCCCTACAATTCCTAACATATGGCAACACAACTATACATGGGGCACATAAAGTGCAATAGAACAACTTTATTTAATTTATTAAAGGTTTCCTGGGCTTGTGTAGTGGAATGTAGTGGTTGTAACATATACTTCTATAACAACTTAAAATTCCCGCCGTATTCAAATTAGGCTTCGCTAGCGTAACTGCGATCTGCCTAGTGAAGTAACACTAGCGCAACTACGCTGCCGTTGCCGACCTGAGCGTAAATTCATACTTTAGGGAATTTGCGTAGCACTGGCGAAGATTCGCCTGGCGAAGTGCGGCGAACGCTAGCGAATTTTCGGATCTTAGTGAATTTGCCCCCATAAAACAAGTTTGTACAGACAATTTAAAACTGACATTGGCAGTGGTGTCAAGGGAAAACCACTCTGGGGTATCAGGTTAGCAGCTCACCAGTAAGCTGCAGTAAAGTACATGCTACATATGTTTGATTGTGACATACACTGCTACATTATCCAGGCAACATGGGGCATAACTATAGAGGAAGCAGACCCAGAGGCTACAGGGGGTTCTAGGAAGTATAGGGAGCCCCATGAGGCCCAAATAAAGAGCAATTTGAACATATATTTGTAAAACCGGACAACCTCTGGATATGTTGGGGCCCTAAAATGTATTTGCTGTGGTGCCCAGGATTATCTTGTTTTGCCACTGCAGACAACATCTGGTATCAATTGGCAGTCTGCCTGACTGTAACCCATTCTATTGGGTCCCACCTCAGTCCCCTATCACCAGCAATGTGCCCTCCCAACTAATAGATGCCCCATTTGTGCATATTTCTGATATCCTGCCTAATAAATCTAAAACAGAAATAGATTGCGCCTGATGCGCATTTCACTCATTATACCAGAGCTTTATCAAAGGCCTGGATACTCTAGCACTGTATGTAGCGATAAAATCTGGCACTTAAATTAGTTATTTTCTTTATATGTGTAGGACTGTCCCACTGGCAGTTTTTTTTTTTTACTATTTGCCCTTTATCCTGACTCTTTCCAGATTTCAAAAGGGGGTCACTGACCCCCATCTAAAAACAAATGCTCTGTAAGGCTATATATTTGTTACTTTTTATTACTCATATTTAGTCCCTCTCCTTTTCATATTTCATTCTGTCATTCAGATCAGTGCATGATTGCTAGGGTTAGTTGCACCCTAGCAACCAAATTGCTGAAATTGCAAACAGCAACTGCTGAATAAAAGGCTAAAATACTCTCTACATCATACTAAAAGTTAACTCAAAGGTTAACCCCTTTAAACGACTCCCTGCTGGTTTATAGCTTTCTTTTTTTAACATTCTGACGTTGAGCATTTGTTTGGGGTTTCAGGAGCCGTTTGTTGCAGATGAGTATATTGAGCGTCTGGCATGGAGAACGCCAGGGGGAGGATCAAGAGGAGGAGTGGAATCATTTGATCCTAAAAGGTAAATCTGGCAAGCAAGCCTGCATTATTTAGAATATGAATATTTATTATGATGACTAAAAGTTCCAGAGCACCTGAGTATTCTGCAGAGCAGCGGAGCATAGTAGAACAAAACAGACCATGCATATAACCACAACAGCTTTTTCTGGTCCATGGATCAATAAATCTCGATTAGGTAGAGCTGTAAGAAATGTCTTAAAGGCCTTGTGTTGTGTCAGTGATCAGACATTCACCCAATACTATCTGCTAATGTGGGTGGGGTGGGGAGAGCTGAAATAGTCTGACCAGGGTAGAAACTACAAGCTGAGTGCATGGCAGAAGAGTAATGATCTATTAAAGGCAGGCATACTCATAGCTGAATACTTGTGCAGACTTCAAGTAGCTTTCTCCTTATCCCGCCCCCCCAGTCAGTGTTTGTGAATGTTCTAAGGACTATCTACAGCAACTGCTTCACTAGCTGCATAACTGTTTTCTTTGCCATCTTTTCTTGCATTGCCCATCTCGTCCCCAGTCACCCTTGTATGACTTTCCCTGCTTTAAAGGAAAAGTAACACCAAAAGAAGCAAAGCATTTCAAAGTAATTAGAATATCATGTACTGTTGTCCCGTATTTGTAAAAGTTATGTGTCTGTAGAAACCCTACTATAGTTTATATAAGCAAGCTGCTGTGTAGCCATGGGGCAGCAGCCATTTAAAAGGAGCAAAGGCACAGCTTACTTAGAAGGTAACCGGTAAGCTCTGTAATATAATACAATAGTATTCTGTAGAGTGTGTCTGTTATCTGCTATGCAAACTGAGCCTTGAATGACTGTACCCATTTCTTACACCAGAGTTTGTTTATATAAACTATAGCTGTGTTTCTGAAGCAGACATACTAGTTTTACCAATGTAGAGCAACAGTAAATCCTATTTTAAAAAACTTTCGTTGTCATATATTGCTGAATCCACTTTGTGCTAGTGTTAACTAAGACTAAAAAAAGGGTTCGCAGCTCTGGAGCCTACTTCAGACAAAGTGGAACATTAAAGGGAAACTGTCATGGGAAAACTTTTTTTTTTTTAAGGCATCAGTTAACAGTGCTGCTCCAGTAGACTTCAGTGCTGACATCCATTTCTCAAAAGAGCAAACAGATTTTTTTATATTCAGTTTTGAAATCTGACATGGGGCTAGACATTTTGTCAATATCCCAGCTGCCCCAGGTCATGTGACTTGTGCCAGCACTTTAGGAGGGAACTGCTTTCTGGCAGGCTGTTGTTTTTCCTTCTCAATGTAACTGAATAGTACGCAGTGGGACATGGGTTTTACTATTGAGTGCTGTTCTTAGATCTACCAGACAGTTGTTCTCTTGTGTTAGGGAGCAGTTATCTGGTTACCTTCCCATTGTTCTTTTGTTAGGCTGCTGGGTGGGGGAAAGGGAGGGGGTAATATCACTCCAACTTGCAGTACAGCAGTAAAGAGTGATTGAAGTTTATCAGAGCACAAGTCACATGACTTTGGGCAGCTGGGAAAGTGACAAAATGTCTAGCCCCATGTCAGATTTCAAAATGAAATGTTTGCTCTTTTGAAAAATGGATTTCAGTGCAGAATTCTTCTTTAACATCACTATTAACTGATGCGTTTTGAAAAAAAAAGTTTTTCCCATGACAGGATCCCTTTAATGATACCATGATTCTTTTGATGATTGTGATTCTGTAGAATTCTAGTAGACGATTATATCAAGACTTGTAACAAGCCAGGAAAAGATTCTCTTGTTAAACCTAAACTTTTTCATGTGCCATATTATTTCCATTTGACTTCGTGTTTTGATAGGTCCATAAAGTTTTCTCCTTATAACTCTTAAAATAATAGATGTTTGATACTAGTGTCTGTGTCTCGTGTTTTAATTCACGTTTTGCAGCTGTTAATGCTTTTGCAGTTTATTTTTAAAGCATTTGGCATATTCTGCTGATTTTTTTTTTTAAATTGAAATCTGATATTAATGATTAAAAAATGACATTTATAGACACATCAGCTTGTTAGGTGTAGTTGGGCGTTGTTCTTGAGTTGTGCTACGTCTGTCAAAGAGCTGCTGTGCAGCACATTCTTAGTCTTGAAACCTGTCCCTAACCTTCAGTGTATGCAGTAGTATTATTATTGCACAAAGGGTCAGAGCATATCTAATTTGCTGCAGTCTGTTTGATGTACTAGCTTCAATTTTAAAGCAAGCCTTTAAGTGATCCTGGCTAAAACTATGGGCATATTGTTGCATCCAGGAGAGCAAAAGTAAATACATACAAGTGCATCAACAGGTAATGCCATCTTAATACACTGAAAAAAATACACTACAAAAAAAGTAAATACATTTCTGAATAGCCTTTTAGAGGACCACCAACCGCACAAGTAACTGCAATGTAAATAACCGTGCATAAACCTGGAATACACATCTTGTGCATCAAAGTGGGATTGATTGTCTAAATTGTCCTGAAAAGTAAATTATCTGGATTCTTACTTTTTCTTTATGCCCTGAAACCGTTTTTTACTATTATCAGTCACTTGTCCGAACAAAACCTCTTGATACACTGATTGAAATGTAATTATAGTAAAATTGCTGAGAAACTGTATTGTGCAGTAATGATCTGTAGAAGAAATCCGTTTTGCTTGTTGTAATGCTGCATATTCATTGTGCATTGTGACATTGTGCTGCTTTTCCCAGTTTCGCATGTGTGATGGAACATTTCATACATTGAATCGTCGGTTCTTTTCCTTGATACGCTGCCAAATAAGCCTTTGATGTGGATGGGTCTTATTGTTTTGAGTATGCATGGTTAATTTATGTATGCAGCTCCACCATTTTGTTGTCAGTGTCCTTGTAATCAAAGGGAAATAGATTGATTATGCTGAAACATGTACAGCATTACCATATATTACTAAATATTCTGTGGCCTGAACATTTTGTTTGCAAAATAAGGAGTGTGTTTTTTCCTACATTGGCTAAGCTACATTTCCATTTTATCAGGCCATTTCAATAAATCTTGGTTAAATGTGGAGTAAATGCTACAGTTTGGCTATTCGCGTGTGGTTGTATAATAGAGCTCTAAATTTGCTTGAGAGTTACTGAGCCTTACCGAGATTCCGTTTTTTTCTAATACTCTCTTTATTTCCTCCTGGTCAAGCAGCTGTTGGAATGTGGCCCCCTACTCGCACAGATATCTGTGGATAATTTAAGTGCAGTAAAATATTATAATGGAGGAGGAACCAGTTATCGATTTATTTAAATAATTAATCATGCACTAGGGAGAGACGAGTTTGGCAGGCTACCCGCAAACTCCCCACATGGTCAGGGATTCTGGGATTTTCTAACCAAAACCTGACCACTTCGCGGGTATTCCTTGGGTACTTGACCAGGACTAATGTCTAATGTTCCTGTCCCTGTCAGTCCCTGTCAGTCTGCTCAATAATCCAGATTCTGAATTGTTAAATTTAACTGTAGCAGTTGGTACAGCCAAAGATGACAACTGGATCAACTATTTGTATCAATTTAGAACATTTACAGCAGTGGTCCCCAACTGCTGGGCCAGGGCCCAGAACCGGGGAACGGACACTCCTGAACTGGGCCGCCCAGTCCACCATTAACAAGCCAAATTGGATGCCGGAGCTCCGAATTAGATGCCGGTGCTCCCAGATTGGACATGGCGCATGCAAACTTGCCGCTGAATGGCCCCTACCCCGGTCTTTGCAAAGAATTTTGTTTTTTACCGGTCCAAAAAAGGTTAGAAATAAGAAGATGAACAATGAAACTTCAACTTTTACGGATAGAAAGTAATTAAAAAAAAAATCTTTCTAGTTATCTATCTGAAACCAACTGAACAAAAATGTTGGAAGGTAAACAACCCCTTTAAAGGGTATGCGGTAGGCTCAAACTTAGTGTTCATAGTATTTCTCTTTGTGGGAAATGGTTTAGACCTTACTTTAGTGCAAACCAAATGAAT
This sequence comes from Xenopus borealis, assembly GCA_024363595.1. NCBI lineage: Eukaryota > Metazoa > Chordata > Amphibia > Anura > Pipidae > Xenopus > Xenopus borealis. The sequence continues at coordinate 87,994,592 of CM044445.1, forward strand.
TGTGCTGGTTCTTTCACTGAACAAATATGTGATATTTAGATTGGATTCAACTTTTTCCAATTCTTTGTACTGTACTGCATACAGAAGTAGCGCTAAATAAATAAAAATATGCATGCGTTTATATTTAAATTTATAAATATATTTTATGTTTGTTTGGTATGGCACTATTGCAGTTTGTGGCATAGTTGCAGAGAGTTTTAGATAAAAATGACTTGGGGATGTTTTTATTAGGCTTAGTCCAGACGGGGAGATTCGGGGGCGATCCGTCGCCTGGCGACTTCTTGCCGCGACGGATCGTCCCCGAATCTCCCCGAATAGCTAGGCACCGGCGAGGCTTAAAAACGCCTGCGCTTATTCACACGGAGCGGCCAAATTGCCTGGCGACGGATCGCCCCTGAATCTCCCCGTCTGGACTAAGCCTTAAGGTCTCATTTGTTTGCTTGTTGTGCATTTCCAACACAGACCTTGATGTAATTTGCTAATTGATATTAAAATGTTAATAACAAAACCATTTGGTCTATTTTGGTTCAGAATAACACTGTTTTGAATTGATCTTTATAGATTATTAGAACAGTTTGTTAATCATATTGAAGAACTGAAGTTAATGGATGAACGGATTCAAAGGAAAGTGGAGAAATTAGAGCATCAGTGCCAGAAAGAAGCAAAGGAATTTGCCAAGAAAGTGCAAGAGCTTCAGAAGAGTAACCAGGTAACTGGGGAAGGCAGTTGTACAATATATTTTAAAATATTACAGCTATGAAATCCATTATTCAGAATGCTTGGAATATTCTGGGATGTTCTGAATAATGGATCTTTCTGTAATTTGGATCACCGTGCCTTTGCTAATAATGAGCATGTTAAATACTTTCCTGGGTTTTTTTTTTTTTGCCATTATAAATGACCAATTTGAAGTTGGGCTATGTTCACTGGACCCGCCTCCCCCTTTATTTCTAAAGAGGACAATTTGTTTAGAGCGTTCTATCTACCTTGTACCTTTAAACAAACAAACCTCTCCCTTATCTAAGCAGCAGCCATTGAGCATCTAACTAGCTAGTGCCAGACATTGTGGATCTCGGCCTGCAGAGAAATGCAGGTCGGGAAGCTGCCCCTCCATTGCTGCTTGATGTGCCTGCATCTGAATACATTGCCTTGGCTTGGATGTAGGCAGACACTATAGATTTTGGCTTGAAATGCATATCCCGCCTCAGCCCCAAAACCCGCAGCCTCTGTCTGCACCCACTCAAGTGCTGGCACACAGAGCAGTTGAAGAGCAGATTCTCTGTCTGCTTTTCTCCAACGTCTAGCACTAGACTAAGGGGCTCCTTTAAAGTTCTTTGCAACCAGAAGTGACAGAAATAACTGAAGTAAAACTTGCTTCATATATTCTCATTTAGTGCCAAAAATAGCACACAATAGATCATTCTTAATTAAAACAATAGACCAAAGTATGTTCAGCACAAGCCCTAATTATTCAGCTCATATTCCAAGGTGGTGTATAATAAACCCAATAAGACTGCTTTACCACTGGCATTGATTCAACTTAGTTATCATTAGTACTGTTTTATTATTACATAGCAAAAGGAAATAATTTGGAAAGTACAGTTATTAACTTAAAATTGTCTCAATAGGAGATGGCCTTCCCATAATTCAAAGCTTTCTGGATAAACAATTCTATACAAGTACTGTAAAAATATTTTGAATAAAAACAAACTGTTGCTGCGTCTCTGCAGAATGGAAACTCATTACAGCACAGTACTTGTTACAACTTGTCCAAAGTCCTGTTTCAAATGTAAGTGTTAATTATGACTTGAACAGTTCAAGAATTTGGTTTCAGTAGCGTCTTCTCAGAACCCACTGTATATTAAAACATTGTACTAGATACTGTTAAATTTCTAACCAACAGTTCTGGGAGGTGATGTAAACAAATATGATGCCCACGTAGAAGTGCCTTAGAGCATGAACTAAGCATTGGGCAGAAACTAGTATTTATAGACATAGGGGCAGATTTATCAAATTCACATGAATCATTTGAAATTTGATCGAATTTTCAAAAAGATTCTAATTCGAATATTTTTGAAGACCACTTCGACCATCGAATTTTTATTTGAATGATTTGAATAAAATTCTATTTGAATATTTGTCAGTCGAATTACTAGCCCTTTAAATTTTATTTGACTGCCTAGTTCGCCAGATTAAACCGCCCAAATTGCTATTAAACCCTATAGGAAGCTCACATAGGGTTTTTTTTTTTTAGCTTTTTTTTTGATTGAATAAAAAAAATTTGATCGAATGGTTAAAATTGATCGAAACATTCGAACATTCAAACAATTTAATCGTTCAATCAAATTTTTTCTATTCAATCGTTCGAATATTCGAATTGAGGTAAAATCCTTTGACTTTGATATTCGAATTCGAAGTATTTTAATTCCCTTTAAAATCGATCCCTTAGTAAATCTGCCAATTAATGTAGGTCATTGCAAGCCCTTGCATTCCCACATTGCACATATTCAAAAATAGACTCCCCATTTTCTAGGAACATGTCCTACTCTGGCTCCAACTCCTTATTACTTTTCATTCTTTTAGCAAGTGTTTAGGGCAGGAGGAGTTGATTGGTTTCTATTTAGAGATAAGTGCATGCCAGGCTGCTGTTTTAGAATATAATGGTGGTTGCCACTCAGGATTTAAAGGAGAAGAGGTATATGCTTAGCTGTAGATCATGTAGAGTATGTAGCATGTCATTTCAGCACTTGAAAATCTATCTGGGTACCTGACCATTTTCAGAACTGTAAGACTCAGGGTTGTGCTTTAAAGGGGACTGAAATCCCCCCCGGCGCTAAGTCAAACCCCCACCCCCGTTGGCCCCCCTGCCTCCTCCACATCCTCCCCGTCTACCTCTCCCCCGGGCTATTGCCCCTAAGTCCCTACTTACCTCTTCAAGCAGGTCCCCTCCAGCCATGTTCTAAGGGGCCATCTTCTCTTCTAACAGATTCTTTCTGGAGCTGACTGCGATGCCTGGGGGTTTCCTTCCCCTTTAATATAAGCTTTGGCTCAGGTCTGAAATAAGTGATCTAAAGCAGTGCTGTCCAATTTCTAAGGTACAGAGGGCTGGAGGGCTACATGGTGGAGGGCCAATAATGACCAATAATGGAAGCTAGTGTTAGCCACTCCCACAGCCACTTTAAACCATACACATTTTACCACAATACCATATGCACATTAATAGCACACCAAAAAACCAAATGGTTGGTGCTCACTGCAGGTGAAAAAAGTTGTCATATTAAGACACACCCTTACAACCATGTGCCTCCTCCTTCCCTGTGGCTAACACAACACTCCCAGCATATGATTAAACACCTAAGGGGTCCCTAACAATAATTTTCAAATGCTAACAAACCCCCAGAACACATACGAGGCTTATGTTCCACATGCAGAGCAGGGTACACACAAGCAGAGTATGGCACACACCGGGAGAATAGGGAAGGCAAAGTATGTTGCACACAGAGTATGGCAGTCAGAGTATGTTGCACACAGAGTATGGCAGGCAGAGTATGTTGCACACAGAGTATGGCAGGCAGAGTTTGGCACACCCAGGGAGCATACAGCAGGTAAACTTTCATGTGGAGGGCCACACAAGGGGGGCGTGGGCGACGGTCATATTTTGTGGTCCCTCAAATTGTTGGTATTGTAGATTTCTGCAGTATAAAATGTAGTGGTTTTGGGTTTGTCCCCTCTGATCAAGAGAATGTAACATTTATTGCTGAGCACTTTGCCTATTTAGAAAGATTTTGTTATATATTCAGTGAGTTGTCTGTAAGTTAGATTGTTTGCTGCATAGATAACTTTTATGGTGGACATTTGTCATTACTGTAAGCTAACTGAAAGAATGGCCTTTTTACAGTGATAGGCTGTAATTGTGGTTTCATTGTATTAATCTATCCCAAACATATGAACAAGAAGGGAACAAAATAATGTTTCCTTCGATTTAAAATTTAAGTGACAAATCAACTTTTCAATCAGGACTTTTCTCTCTGTAATGCACATGTACAGTGACAGTCATTCCTATGTCTGTATACCCTTGTCACAAATGTATGGCTTTTCAGGAAATTCATTGACTTTTTTCATTTATTTTTTTTTGGTGCTAATTTTCAGTGTTTGCAACTTCTAAATATAAATATATTTAATATTTTCCAGGTAGCTTTCCAGCATTTCCAAGAACTTGATGAACATATCAGTTATGTGGCAACTAAGGTGTGTCACCTTGGTGACCAGCTTGAGGGGGTAAACACTCCCAGGCAACGTGCTGTGGAGGCCCAGAAACTGATGACGTATTTTAATGAGTTTCTAGATGGCGAACTGCGGTCTGATGTTTTTAACAACCCTGAAAAGGTAAGAGCTGTCAGCAGGCATCAAGTGATTCCAAGCTGTAAGCAGCATTGCCCTAATTACAGGCTGTTGCCATGACTTATTGTGATCACACTTGCAGCAGTTGAAAGGAGGACTCATTAACGTTTAATTGCTCACAGATGTAATTTAACAATATTACCCTGCTGAGTGCTGATAAAGCATTTATTTTATTTCTCATTCTGTTTTTGCGGTTCTGTGTAGTTTATATAAAGCACAGTTAATTATTTCTATTGTTAGTCTTGGTGTTGAGCTGGTATTAAGCTTCCTTCAACATGTTTATAGGCCCCCTTGAATGGCTTTGCTTGATTAATACTTCTAGAGTGCAGATACATGCGCACCTATTTATACCGATAATAAAAAAAAAAAACCCTCTTTTTGCTACTTTACTTCTTATGTACTGTAACTCAGGTTGTCGTTGTGGCATAATGTTCCTGGTTTGTGTTATCGTATTTCCAATATGATGGATACCAATTAGTCTGTATCTGAATCTGTAGCAGGCCTCTGGGAAGTGAAAGCAGTGGATGAGAAGAGGGGTCTAAAGGAAAGTAATGGAAAAATTGGAGTAAAACCTTGTGTTCACAATAATTAAATGTATCTGTAACCATGTTCGGAGGAAAGGAGAGTTTTATGGAAAGTGGGACCATTAAGGAGGATTGCTCCCAGAAACCCTGATCTAAATTAACAGAATAGTTTAGCAACAAGAACCCAAATCAAGCACCCATATGGCATATCTCCTATAAATCTGCCATGCAGTGTTCTTGTGAATGGAACATATACAAGTAATGAATAAGATACTTATACACATTAGGACTAAGGCATGAAGCAGATGGGCTGATTTTTCTGCTACAAAGTCACTGAATTTGTCATCCAAATTGTCGTAGCTTGCCTGCTGGCTGAATAAATGCTCCATGTACCATTGGCCTATACAGCATTCTGTGGGATAGTTTAATTCCATTTTTTTAATTTATTTTGCCAGATAAAAGAGGCAGCTGATATCATTCAGAAACTCCATTTAATTGCCCAAGAGCTTCCATTTGACAGGTCAGTATTTTTTTTTCTTCCACTTTCTACGTTTATTTCTTTAAAGCAACAGTAACACCAAAAAGAAAAGCATTTTAAAGTAATTAAAATCTAATATACTGTTGCCCTGCATTGGTAAAAGTTATGTGTTTGCTTTATAAAGACTACTGTTGTTTATAATTCAGTGCTAACCAAATTTTGCGGTACCAATGGCTGGAATTTTTCTGAAAATACAAAGGAGTTGTGGGAGCACTCCAAGGTTAATGGGTTTAAATACAATGGAAGTGCGACTGATCAATTAATCAATGCACATTCCCTGGTCCCCTGTCTCATAAGTCAGTCAGTATATATGCAAGTGCTTACAAAAACAGGGTTTTTTAGTTACAAAGTTATGATCATAAAATTGGTAAGCATGGGGTTTACCTTGACATGGTATGGTGGCTTGATCATTTGAATTTGTAACTAAAAACCCCTGGTTTTACGCATTTACTTGCGTAGATACTGAATTACTTATGAGACAGGACAGGGGACCAGAAACGTGCATTGATTAATTGAACAAATCAATTGCACTTCCATTGAATTAAAATAAATTTTTACTTGGAGTGCACCCACAACCTCCCTTGTATTTCTGGCCTACGTGGTGGAGGGATGATAATGGAAACCAGTGTTGACCATTCCCTGTTTTAAACTGCACCTGCTTAAAACCACACCCATGTTACCACAAGAACGTTTAAGATCAAGTCCACATGGTGGTAGCACATTAAAAAAAAATGGTTGCTGGGAAATCACTTGTGTGAAACTCCTTTCTATTCCTTTTAAACACTTTAATTTCTGTCGTTACTGTTCCTTTAAGTATTTAAAATTGATTTTTTTTTTTTTCAAAATGTTATGCCCACCAATTATTTGTCTTTTTTTGCAGATTTGCAGAAGTAAAATCAAAGATTGCAAGTGAGTAATCCTTTAACTTGATTATTGATTACACTTTGCTCCAATTACAATTGAGGTAAAGACACCTTTTGTATTTGGGTTGGTTTAGGTAAATATCATGACTTGGAGCACCAGCTGATTCAAGAATTCACAAGTGCACAGAGAAGAGGTGAAATATCCCGCATGAGAGAAGTCGCTGCAGTTTTACTTCATTTCAAGGTACAGTGTATCTGCCCTGTATGGCCCATGCAAGATTAAGCTATGATCATGGATCATGAAAGGTGAAAGGTAATAGTTTAGAAAAAGAAAGAAAGGAAATCTCCTCCTGAACAGACTAATTTTTTTAAAAGTGTTAAAATTAATTAAAGTGCTAGTGCTTGTTGATAAGTTTATGATTAAATAATCCGGCGCTTAATAGTGCAATTCATTAATTAGTAAATTCCTTAAATTAATATCTTCTTGTGCAAAACGTGAATAAATACTTAATAAATTAATAAATAATGAGTTGATTATATCAATTTACAATTAATCTCTTTAAACAAAAAACATTCCGTAGTTATTGTGTAATCATAAGGTTGTGGAAAATAGAAATGGGAAAGAGGGGTGGAGAAGTCCCGTAGAGAACTGTCTGGTCATTTTTCTACCTTCGGGACCCCACAAAGCAAAGAATGTCTGCCACTCTGGAGCTGTGGTCTTGTTTGTTAACTATCGCTAACTCGCTAAAGAAGAGAAACCATAGAATGGAGTTACGAATGCTAAAGATCCCTGTGGATTCCTATAAAGTTCGCTTTTAGTGAAAGGTAGTCTGGCCTCTAAACATTTTGAGTATTAATGCTTTTGAATTTGAATGTCTGAATTCTGTGCTTAAAGGGCACCTATAGGGGCAAAATGATACCCCCAACCAAAAGTGCGGGCGGATAGAGCCCGCATTCCGGTTGGGGGTTTCACTGTTTTTTTAAAAAAAATATGCCCCTCGCAAGCGCTATCGGCCCCGCTACGGGAGGGAGCTCCCGGAGCGAGCAGCCGTCTCTCCATAGGCGTGCATGCGCAGAATGAAAAAGCTGCCTCAATTCTGGCTGCTTTTCATTCTGCACAGGCGCGTGACGTCATTAAGACGCGCGCCTGTGGAGAGACGGCTGCTCGATCCGGGATCTCCCTCCCGGAGCGGGGCCGATAGCGCTTGCGAGGGGCATATTTTTTTTAAAAAAACAGTGAAACCCCCAACCGGAATGCGGGCTCTATCCGCCCGCACTTTTGGTTGGGGGTATCATTTTGCCCCTATAGGTGCCCTTTAAATTATGTTTTTCAGCATACTGATATGGCCATTGTCTCTTTAAAGTAACATTTTGACTACTAAAAAAAATCAGACCGTATGAACTGAGCTTCAAATTGTATACACTGGCTTTTGCTTTCATATTTTTAATTTACTAATATGTTTCTTTTTAATAACGAACTATGATTATACAAGTAGTATTTAACCATGTTTATATTTATATTCATAGGGTTATTCCCATTGTGTCGATGTGTATATAAACCAGTGTCAAGAGGTACTGTCTTTATCCATCTCTTTAAAAAAGTAATTGTATTGCTTCTTAAAAACAAACAAAAAAAGCTTACAGTTTTTGTTCTTGTTTCTTTTTTTTAGGGGGCATATTTAAAATATGATATATTTGAAAACTCTGCTGTGTTGTGTCAACGTGTGAATAGAGAAGTTGGCGATATATTCAGTAATCCAGAAATTGTTTTGGCAAAGCTTATCCAAAACATTTTTGAAGTCAAGGTTCAGGTATGCATTATAAGCAAGAATTTCAAATGTCATTTTATTATGGAGATATACATGACAAAAAACAGAACGTAGAATAAAAACTGTGCAAAAAAATAGGCTTCAAATAAATACACTTTCTGCAGCAGTTGTTAAAAGGGTGGATCTCCTCTAAGTTAATTTTTAGTATGTTATAGAACGGCTAGTTCTAATCAGCTGTACATATGGTAGTTGTCATTTATTTTTGTTTATAGTTTTTTACTATTTTCATTTTTCTTCTGATTCTTTCCAAATTTTCAAATGGGGATCACTGAACACATCTAAAAAACAAATACTCTGTAAGGCTACAGATTTTTATTATTTTATATTACTTTTTATTACTTCACATTGCAGTCTCTTATTTACATCAATGCATGGTTGCTACCTAGAAACCATATTGAACCCTAGAAACCATATTGCTGAATGCTGCTGAATAATAACCTAAAAAACCACAAATAAAATAAAAAATAAAAACCAATTGCAAATTGTTCCCTACGTTACACTAAGGGACATATTTATCATTATTCTCAAATTTGAGGGCTTTTAGCCCTCTAATTTGGCAGAAATTCGGCAGAAATTGTCGAATGGAAATCGAATAGTTTTAGGCTATTTTTTGAGCACTATTTGATATCTCGAAAAATTTGTACGATCGAACAGCATAACAGCATATTTTCCTTTGATCGTTCGAAAAATTAGTACGATTCGACCAATCGAGGCATTCGATAGTACGAGTGATATTCAAGCAGGTAATAGAAAAAAAGCCTATGGGGGGATTCCCATGGGCTTCTATTGCTATTCGGTAGGTTCAATCTGGCGAAGTAGGCAGTCAAATAACATTTTAAAGTTGAAATACTTCGATCATCGAATGGTCGAATATTCAATCTATTTGATCTATTCGATACAATTGAATTTTGCATATTCGATGATCGAAGTGGCCAAATTTGCATATTCTAATATACGATAGAATCGTACGATCGGAATTCTATCGAACTTCAAATTATTCACACAAATTTTGTAAAGCTGCCCCTAAAAGTTAACTCAAAGGTGAACAACCCCTTTAATTGTATATTCCATTTAGTCTAGGTTCAAGTCACACTTGGCTCTCCAGATGTTGAACAACAGCTGCAGAATCCTGTTGGAGTAGTGATAGTAGTTCTACATAATCTAGGGATATCCCAATTATTATTGCATTTCCTTGGCACCCAAGAATTATCTGCTGTTTTCTCTAATTTAGGGTAATGGCACACAAAAACATCTTAGGCAGTTAAAAATTTTGTTTTTTAAAATGTAGCAAATTAAACCTCCCCATTCCATAATATCGGCACAATAAATTATTGGTTTTAAATTGTCCAAAACCACCCTTTATGCCATAAACCAGGGGTGTCCAAACTGCAGCCTGATGGCCGCATGCGGCTCAGGATGGATATGAATGTGGCCCAGCTTGAAATGCTTGGTTCCAGAGGAAACGTCCTGTCACAAAGGATATAGGAGAAGGGGGGACTCTTCCTATTGCCCAGTTAGTAATAATAATATAATAATAAGTCTATTTAAAGGGCAAAACACAAGGTGATAAGGGCAAATATATTGTACCCTCCATAGCCCCACACAGCTAGCATGCCCATTAAATAGTAATGGTTCAAAGAATGTCAGGCTAAGGGCTAAAGTCCACAGACACATGTGTTTTTGCTCAGCAAGTCGGATTGCGAGCAAATCGTCATGGAGTTCAGCCCTGAATGGTCAGTCCTCACACATTTTCTTCTCACCAAGTCCGGCCCTCGTTGCAAAAAGTTTGGACACCCCTGCCATAAACCTAAGGCCAGTAGTGCACACAGTTCTTTTCAACCAGGATATTTCTGCTGAAATACGCTGTTTGAAAAGATAGACTTGTGCTATTGGTCTAGGGCAGGGGTCCCCAACCTTTTTTTAACCATGAGCCACATTCAAATGTAAAAAGAGTTGGGGAGCAACACAAGCATGAAAAAATCCCTTGGGGTGTCAAAGAAGTGGTGTAATTGATTATTTGGTAGCCCCTATTGTGGACTGTGAGCCTACAGGAGACTCTACTTGGCACTATACTTCATTTTTATGCAATTAAAACTTGCTTCCAAGCCTGGAATTTAAAAATAAACACCTGCTTTGAGGACATGGAGAGCAACATTCAAGGGGCTGGAGAGCAACATGTTTCTCACGAGCTATTGGTTGGGGATCACTGGTCTAGGGAATGTTTCCTGAAGGAGGTCTGTCTCTTGCGTGCTGCTGAGTTTCTTCATCTTTAATGAAACTAGAAGATCAGCGATAACTTATTTACTACACAGAGAAGAAAGAAATGTAGCTTTCCTTTACTGTGTACATACAATATGTGTCCAGTTGCTGCTGATGATGGTAATTTGTTTTAAGAAGTGTGCTAATTTTTTTTTTTCTGCCTCAGAGCTGTGTTAAAGAGCAGCTGGATGAATGTAGAAAATCTGATGCTGAACAATACCTTAAGAGTCTTTATGATCTGTATACAAGGTAATTCCATTACCAGTTAAAACATTTAGGTTATAAATAGTGTATACAATGTGTATACAAGTTTGAAGGCTTCTTATGTTTTACACTTGTGAATTATATATTTATATAGCACTACCTGTATATGCAGTTATGTAGATATGCTTTACATATTTCAGTGCTTGCTACCTTTACCTATAGAACCGATTTTTCAGTATCTTTAAAAATAGAATATATTTTACTGTAACAGTCTCTGCATGGAAGGCAGCTTAAGACACTCCAGCTGTTGAATTATCTCAAAAGATGCAGCTGTACAACATTGAGAGTAATGCAGGTTGTGTAGTCTTGCTTTAAAGGGGATTTCCACCTGAAAACTTTTTTCTTTTTAAACGTTCCAGTGCCTGTATATGTTGTTTACATATCTCGGTTTTAGTTATTTGTAAATGTGATAACTGTTTAAAGCAACAGCTTTCTATTTACAGTATATTCTCTGAATTATTTGTTCTGACTCTTGATACAGTGTCATAAAAATCAACTGACCTAGATAAACACTGGCTTCTGCAACTTTGTTTCAAGGGTAATATCCAAAGAACAGAATGGGACAAACATTTACAAATTATTTTAAAAACTACTGAAAATGTTTAGTTTAAAGGCAAACTTTCATGAAGATGAAAACCAAATACAAGTTTTATCTCATGAAAATGAGATACTTTCTAAATATAATCAATTAAATTTCTTTACCATTTGTGAAATAATGTCTTCAGTATACCCCTCACTGCAATATGTCTTTAATTCATTGTCTAAGGACCGACAACAGTGTATTGTAACTGCCCATCAAACTATGATTTTGTCACCAACTACATGTATAGACACAGATTGCTGAAAGTTGGATATTGAAGAGTAACATGATTATTTCAGAAATGATACAGAATGTTTATCTGATTATATTTCAAAACTTTCTTCATTACACGAATTGAAGCTCATTTTTATGTTTGCAATAGTTTACCTTTTTTTATATTGGAAAGCTGCTTTAAAGTATCTTCTGGACAGGTGTTTCAGGTCCTATTATTCGTAAGCTTGGCTAGTGGCCAACATAGTATGTAATTTTACTGTTATAGATTGTAGGGTAGGGTATGCTAGTTCAAAGTTACTGTGGTGTTGTGCTCAATGTTTACCTGCACCTTGTTAACTATTCTTAATGGAATGAAAAAAACTAAGCTGGCAATTGACCACTTTATGGGCACCTGCTGTTTATATTAACATTGGGACCATGGCAAGTGACTAGTGCAGCCCAGTACCCATTAGACAATTCTTTTTCATGGCAAGTATGCTTAGGCTGCTTACTTGCATTTCAGATATGCTTGTGTTTTGAATGCATCAAATTGCCTTACTCTACAGTAGATAAAGGGTCATGTATAACCTTTTTTTCTCTAATACAGAACTACAGGACTCTCAAGTAAACTGATGGAGTTCAATCTAGGAACGGACAAGCAGACATTTTTGTCAAAGCTGATCAAGTCCATTTTCATCAGCTACCTGGAGAACTATATTGATGTTGAAACTGCCTACTTGCGAAGTCGAAGTTCTGTGATTTTACAGCGTTATTATGACTCCAAAAATCACCAGAAGAGACCTGTTGGAGGTGGGGGGTAAGTTTATTTAGCCTCGCACCAAAACCATAAAAAAAGTTAGCTTCACATTTTTAACCTTTGAGCATGCTGCACTGAAGGAACCAACTCTCATTCCAATTTTCAGAGCATAGCCTGAGCAATCACCAAAAAAGTTATCCAGGCAACAAGGAAAAGGTGCTGAAAAATGAACATTCATTGTTATTTTGTAGAAGGGGTACGCTCCAACGTGCAGTGTGTATTGTAGCATTCTGTGGTGTTTTATTGCCTGGCAGTGCTTTTAAACCTATTCATTGAACTGCCCATGGTTTGTACCCTATAACCATGAGCATGAAATGAGGCATTGCTTTTCCTCTAACACCAACTATAAAAATTAGAACAAGCATATGGAATTTCATGAAAGTGCCGTATAAGATTATGTGCTTTTAAAAGGGAAATGTAAAGTGAAATTTTCGCTTTTTATTGCCTGTATTGACTATTTAATGAACCATTGCTTGTGAATGAGAAAGAAGTATACTGTTGTGCAATTGTAGGGGTCTTTATAACTGTGTGTGCACTCACTCTGAAATTTTGCTTATTTATTTTCTTTACTGTGTGGATCATACAAATACAATTAACTGTTTCTTTCATGTTTTTAAATCACACTGTAGAATTCAAGATCTAAAGGAAAGGATAAGGCAGCGTACAAACCTCCATTTGGGACCTAGTATCGATACACATGGAGAGACATTTTTATCACAAGAAGTTGTGGTTAACCTGTTGCAAGAAACCAAGCATGCCTTTGAGCGATGTCATAAAGTGAGTTTTAGTAAAGACTATTATTATTTTATTAATAACATGTATTTTTAGAACACCAACATGTTGTGCAGTGCTGTAAAATAAATGTGTTTACACAAAGAAATCACATGAATTGCATACATAGAACCTACAGAGTTACATAAATAACTACCAGTACTGGTACAAAAAGTGAGGAAGGCCCTTGGCAAAAGAGCTTACAATCTAAAAGGGGAACAGAATGAGACACAAGGAGTGGGAGTGGGCAACATCAGAATAAGCAAGGTGAGAGATCTAGTATATGGCATTGCATTTAGTAGGTTAACATAGTGAGGGTAGACATCTCTAAATAAGTGCGTTTTAAGAGATCTTTTAAACACAGAAAGGCTTGGAAGGAAGTCTGACAGACTGTAGGAGAGAATTCCAGAGGAGGGGTGAAGCCCTTACAAAGTCTTCAATGGGAGTATGTCAGGATGTAATGAGAGAAGAGTTGAGGAGCAGGTCAGTAGAGGAGCATCATAAGCAGTTGGGTGAGTATATAGAGATGAGTTCAGAGATGTAGAGTAGGGCAGAGTCGTGAAGTGCTTTGAATCTCTGGGTCATTCTTTTGAATATTATTCTTAAAGTTAGTGGAAGCCAGTGTAGGGATTGGCAAAGTGGCATGGCACAGAAGGAGCAGTTGCTGAGGTGTATAAGCTTGGCAGCAGTGTTCATGGAGTGGAGAGGTGGCCATCTCTGGCAGGGAATTTAATACAATTAATAGAGAGTTACATCTATTTATTTATCATGATTAATAATTTGATAGTCTTGAATAATAGGATATGAAGCACACCATCCTCAGGCTTTGCCTTTATAACATTTTATTCCATCGGAATTCACACACAAGCTTGTTATAAAGTTATAAAGGCAAAGCCTGAGGATGGTGTGCTTCATATCCTATTATTCAAGACAAGGAATTTGGCTGACTTGGAGGCAGCTTGGGAGTGGATGTACCCTGAAATAGTAAGTTGTGTGCTGAAGAAAACATTGTTTTTTTGGACTGTAATAATTTGATAGATCATTTGGGATTATTATATTTTTAGGCTGATAAAACACAGAACTGAGAAGCCCCTATTTGGTCCCTTTGACTTTAATTCGAAAAGATTTACAGCCTTAAAATGCAATCTAGCTGAAAGGTGTCATTGGAGTGACTTTGGCTTCTGAATGCTCTCTATGTGTCATCAGCACAAGAAGTCATAGGAGAAGGAGTTATAACATTAGAAAATCCTTTTCAGAGGCAGTCCAATGTTTTTCAGCCCAAAAAACACTTGCTAAATGATATATCGCATGAGGTAATTTTGAGCACCCTGTGTGTCAAAGGCTTAAGTAGACTAAGGAATCATTAAGTTTAAAGCCTTAAAATTCCTTGGCAGGAGGCCCCTTTTAATCTCTTTTTCTTTCTTTCAACTATGTCATCCTATGCTGCAAGAGAGGAATGTGTATGCAAAAGCTTGAAATTGCATTTTTTTTCTTATTGAGGAACTTGTTGTTGTTGTTCCTCTAAATTATTTTAAATCATCTAATAATAATGATCTTCATCAAATTTCTTTGTTAATTCATAACTGAGTTAGGTCACCAAGTGTTTCACTGTGGGTCTTTTTAGAGCAGATCTTGAAGCACAAAAGGTTTTGTAAGTCAGCCATTTTAACTCCATGGCGAGTTAATGGTTCCATTTTCCTCCCTAATCCAAATGGTATATGGCACACACAGTAAAGATGAGAGCTTGAAAGATAGAAAGCAGGGACAGTCAGTGGTAGTGCAAAATTGGGGTGGTTGACTAGATACCAGTATATAGAAAGATAACCTCAAGAATTTGATTTGGTTCAAGAATTCAGATTTGGTTCAACTGAAAAGTAAGGATTCGGCTGAGTCTTAAGTTTGCCCCTTTAAAGGATAACTATACTCCTAAACAATGTAGGTCTCTCTTCCATATGTAAAACTCTGCTTCCTCTAAATAAACCATTTTCATGAAAATATAATTTCCTAGCAGTATTTGCAATTTTGCCATTTTGCGATTCACGGTGTACACAAACAAACCAAGGGCACACATAGTTCGCATGAGCCAATTACTGGACAAAGTCTTGTCATTTGCTCCCACACTTCTTCCTGTTACAGTTTTAGTTACATCTGGCCTGGTGATATCTAAGGGACTCAAGGTAAGAGAGCTAAAACTGTGTTTACTATTTTTAAATCCTAATCACTGCGCAAACTACCCAATTGACCCTGATCAAAAGTTTACATACCTGGGTGAATCCAACCCCCCCCCCCCCCCCCCCCGGTGCTAACCCCTCTCCTCCACCCCCCAGCCTATCTCTCCCCCCAGGCTATTGCCACTAAGTTGCTACTTACCCCTCTGTGTAAGTCCCCTCCAGCGAAGTTCACAGGGGCCATCGTCTCTTCAAACTGCTTCTTCCTGGATCTGTCTGTGCTCGGCAATGCATGCGCTGTAGGATGCTGGTACTACTGTGCATGCGCACAAAGTTTGCCGATTGAGGGGGGGAGGGGTTAGTGCCAGGGGGGTTGCATTCCCCTTTAAGAAATCATAAATTCTGCTAGCATATATAAACTTATGAGCACAACTGTATATATTCCAGTTGGGTAAAACACTTTAATAGGCCATTTTAAAGTGTGTATAGGTATTCTGGGGGTATAGATTTTCTTTAATGCATAATGGGAAGTGTAATCTGTCACACGTGAGCGCTTGTCTACACTTTTCTACTACCTTCAGCATGCTGAGAAATAGGCTGCTTTGCACCAGTAATATGCCCAGCAAGTTAATTTTTTTTTGTAATTTTTTATAATGAAACTGCTGAAGCCCAAATTTAATATTCCTCTGCACCGCAATTATCTTGTTGTTTTCTTTTTTTTTTTTTTAGCTTTCCGATCCATCAGATCTCCCAAAGAACGCTTTTAGAATATTTTCCATTCTTGTGGATTATTTATGCATCGAGCATATCGATTATGCTTTGGAAATAGGTTTAGTAGGTAAGGTTTCTTTTATTTTAGTAAGAGATTACTAAATGTCTAAAAAAGCCCACTACAGCTAGCTATACATGCCACTTGTGATGATCGGTTTAACTTTCACATTGCTATCACAGTATGTTTTATTTGAATTGGAGAACTTGCCATCTACATCACGACCAAACTGTTGCCAAACTGAAGGATGTGTTGAAATCTGCATTATTGTTCCTATGCTTTGCAAGTTCTAAAGTACCACCTTGGAAGCAAGGTTTCAATGGTTTCAGAAATCTAACGTACACGTTTTATGTACTGAATTGAACTGAAATCATCAATTAGATCAGCAGCTTTTGACATGATTTTAAGATCTTTGAAGATTTCTGCCACATTCAAGTAAAAATGCTCACCATGAGCAACTGAATCTGTTAATAAAAAAAATTAAAGGCTCCATGTGCATTTATAGGAAATGTATACTTAACTGTAAACTGTAAAAACCTTTGTCATTTCTAAAAATCATGATGTTTTTCTTGGCCCGTAAATTTGAATTATCGAAAACTCATTGAGTTTGTTGCTGAATAATCAGAGCTTATGATGACATATAAAGCAAACAAATAACATAGAATCAGGAGTTTGGCTCCAAAGAAAGTATAATACTAGGGATGCACCGAATCCACTATTTTGGATACGGCCGAATCCATTGCGAAAGATTCGGCCGAATCCGAATATGATTTGCATATGCAAATTAGTGAGGATGGGTGAAAGCCAGCTCGGCACGAAGTGTGCGGCTAAAAATTTTTTTTACTTCCTTGTTTTGTTACGAAAAGTCAAATGATTTTAAGGATTCGGTTCGGCCAGGCACAAGAATTCGGCCGGATCATGCTGAAAATGGCCGAATCTGGCCGAATACTGAACTGAATCCTGGATTCGGTGCATCCCTATATAATACATATGTACTGGGTGCCAAGTCGATGAGTGCTCTAATAAAAGGGCTCTTTTAATAATTGTCCTGCACGTGATGCCTGAGAATAGAGCTGATGTCCACAGGAAGGAACAAAGGTTATTTTTTTCTGTTTTATTTCTCTCTTTCAGCAATACCATCTCCAGATTCTAAGAATGCCAATCTATATTTTTTTGATGTTGTGCATCAGGCCAATACGATTTTCCATTTATTTGATAAACAATTCAATGATCATCTCATGCCATTAATTAGGTAAGATTTTGTTAAACTGTCACTTCCTCCCCTTTCGTTAACTGAAGAGTGGGAGGTAATTTCAATAATTAGTAATAATAATTTGGTAAAGCATTATATAATATAGCATTATCAGCCTGGCTGAGGCAAACCTCTAGTTTTCTACCAAAAACAAGACATTGTATAAAACCTTTTGGAGTCACAAAATTAATTTGTCACCTAAATTAAGGGAAATTGAGTAGTGATGGGCGAAACGGCCGCGTTTCGTTTCGCCATTTGGCGAAACGAGTCGCGCGTCGTTTTTGACGCGCGTCGCGTCGTTTTTGGCGCGCGTCGCGTCGATTCTGACGCATCGCGTCGTTTTCGACGCGCGTCGCGTCGTGTTCGACGCGTCGCGTCAAAAACGACGCGCGACTCGTTTTGACGCGGCGAATTTTTGGCGGCTAATTTTTCGGGTCGTTTCGCGAATTTATTCGCCAGCGGCGAATCGCGGGAATTCGCCGCGAATTCGCCCCTGGCGAATAAATTCGCCCATCACTAAAATTGAGTTAGTTTGATGTTTTTAGACAGTTTTGTTGGATAAATTTATTCAGTTTATATTTTTTTAGATTTCTATGTGCCTGTGATTATGCTGCTCCATCTGACTGAAGCCTAGCCAATGCTGCATATTTAACTTGCTTATCCAAATTGTGAAGAAAAGGGTACTTCCTTATAGGTTTCCAGTTGAGGATTGTGAAGTTTGTGTTAAAGGCACACTAAACACCTATATACACATTTGCTCAATTTAAACACAATAATTAGAACTGTATGCATAGTACAGGTATAGGACCTGTTATCCAGAATACTTTGGGGTGTTCCAGATAATGGATCTTTCTGTAATTTGGTAATTGTTCAGAGAAATAAGTTGTTTTGTTGCTGTGCAGATAAGGGGTCAAATCTCTCCAGTTAGTTTGGAGGAAAGGATAGAGGTATTCCCTGACCAGGGTTGTTTAACCCTTTTTATCCATGGTTTCTTTGATATTGCTGATCCGATTGTTACCATTCAACATGTGAAACAACATGGACCATAGAAAAACTTGGAAATCGGTGCTGTAGCATTTGCAGTATGTGGCAGGTAAGAGAGATGGACCCAGTGGATCTAGTCATTACCTATGCCACATATGTGGAGCATATTCCACAATCAGAACCATTTGGAAAAATGAAACCGTTCAGCAGCATTTATTGAAGCTGCAGTACAAGCATTTGTAGTTATTCATAGTTAATTTGTGGGTTTGTGAACTCCAGTGAAATTATATTGTTTTGTGTACTTAAACACTGCCAGTTTTATAATAGTCTTTCCCCTTTCTATTTTTCCTATATCCAGTTCCTCCCCAAAACTTACTGAGTGTCTTCAGAAGAAAAAAGAAATAATAGAACAAATGGAGGTGAAACTAGATACGGGAATTGACAGGTAAAATATTTATTCAAGTCCATATTTTATAAATACTTCTTAACAATTTGATATGCTGCAGAATAAACATTAATATGCTTAAACAAATTTTAACTTTTCCTTTTTTTTTTTTTGGAACTGCTTGAATCATGTGTCCATCAGCCTGCGTACTTGTAACTGACCCTGTCAATCTGAAAGCAATTTCATTTATGGCTACAAAGTAAAAGTTCTTTTCAATGTGAACCCCCTCTTATTCTGCCCATTTAAAAAATTCTGACCCGGGCAGACCTAACCTTTCATCATTAAATGTTATGGTTATATTTAAACTGCTATGGTTCAACCTCGCCTTAAATTTTATGTTGCCATCAGTTCTCTGGATATAGTTTTATTGATGACCTATACTTCAAGCTGTTGTGTTCTATCATATGTATTAGATGCATTATAGGTCATTCTGTTATTTGCTTTCAGAACAATAAACTGCATGGTTGGCCAAATGAAACAAATACTGACTGCAGAGCAAAAGAAAACCGATTTCAAGCCAGAAGATGAGAACAATGTATTAATCCAATACACTACAGTAAGTAAATTTAAGGTTCAGAAAAATATTGGTCTTCTATAGATTATTAAATACTAGTACAGTGGCTTATAATGACACTTTTTTTTCTCTTTAGGCGTGTGTGAAAGTTTGTCTTTATGTCCGAAAACAAGTGGAGAAGATAAGGCACTCAATGGATGGAAAGAATGTGGACACTGTGCTTATGGAGCTGGGTGTGCGCTTCCATCGTCTCATTTATGAGCATCTCCAGCAATTTTCATACAGCTCAATGGGAGGCATGCTTGCGATTTGTGATGTTGCAGAATATAGGAGATGTGCCAAGGACTTCAAGGTTTGCCAGATAGGGAGTGGTCTCCATACTGTCTTCTTATTTACTCCTCTAGGAACAAAAGTGTTTCTGAAAGAATATTTAATGCACATTGTATAGAATTTCTGAGCGTTCAACCTTAAATTTTATTTGTAATGTCCTTCAAACTGGACTCTCTTCCGCTTCTTTGAGTCTCATTGGGTGGACCAGCCTTATTTTGGGTACCACTGGACTACCCTATTTGTACACTAGTGAAATAATTGAGGCTAAGCTAAAAGAAAAATCAGTTTGACTAGTGCATAATTGGTCAAATTTGGGGCTTTAAAATTCTGTGCAGTTGTGCTGGGGTTAATACAGATCTAATCCTGGGCTGTGAAGAGAATACTTGCTATTTAGTGACATTTCTAAATAATTTATGCCAAGTAATGGCAAGGTTAAAAAGAAATCGCAAATTATTTTGCCATTTCAGGAACTAATTAAGAAAACCATAATCCATTCTACTATTAATCATTTTGAAACCATTTTAATATTAATCATGCAGTGCCTTTATTTTGTTGCTGAATTGCTAAAAGGGGATGAGTTGCGCATTTAAAATACTGTTTAAAATATTTAAGTTGAAATTATCTATAAAAAAGTAACCAGAACAACAAACTGCAGTAATGTTTTAATTATCAGTTTTTATTTATAGCCACTTTTCATAACTTTAGGGCCCCAGATGTTGCTGGAATTCAACTATATATATGATAATAGTTTGAGCATGCTGGGAGGTGTAGTCCAAAGACATCTTTGGACCCAAAATTAAGAACATTTTAATCTATATTTTTTAGGTATGGGATCTGATATCTGCAAATGGTTATCCTGAAAGCTCAGAAATATGCCAGTGCGTAAAGCAGTGTTCAATCAAAAAAAATTTTTACAGATTTTTTTATGACCGTAAAGGTATAGGATATTTTGTATTGAATACTTGGTCCTAGAGTTTTCCAAATAAGGAATATTTCTGTTATTTGGATCACGATATTTTGTCTGCTAAAAACATTTAAACATATCGGTAAACCCAAAAGAATTGTTTTGCCACCAATATGGATTAATGAAGCTTAGTTACCATTAAGTACAAAGTACAGCATTATTATCACAGAGAAAAAGGAAATACTTTTTTAGAGTTATCTACTAGAATTATACTAGAAATACCATGACCTGAATGAATGAAAATCTTCGGCAATCGGCAATTGTTAGAATTCATATACTTCCTGTTATAAAGAGCTCTCCGTTTAACAGGTTTTCTTGTAACGGAAAAATCCCTTATCTTGAAAATCCAGGTCCTAAGGGCAGAGACACACACTCAGATTTGGGGAGCTTTAGTCACCCAGCACCCAAACTGCCTTCCCACCGGTTAGAATGCAAATTGCCAGCGGGATGGCACTCGGAGCAATTCGTTTTGCAAAGTCGCCCAAAGTTTCCTCGTGAGGCAACTGCACAGAAGATCTCTATAATGCTCCCTCATCCTAACATTTTCCAGAATGCAAACAATTTACTCATGCTACTAATACTTGTACTCGTGCTTGTATACTGATGGCTGAAGGAGTTTGTTGTGCTCAGAGTTTGAATGCACACTCAGTTGGAGGCCTATTTTTTATACTTCGTTTAAATGGTAAAAGTTGCTTCTGTGACAATTGCACATGAAAAACACATGATGCATACAAATTCTTAATATATCTTCATATTAAGGGACAAGAAAAACTCAATTTACTGGGTGGTGCCAATACAATAGGCACCCCTCATTGAATTCATTTGCAGTGGTTTTCCCCAGACTGATGCACCTTATATGGAAAAAAATGCACCTGGAGTAAAAGTGTTGCACTTCCATCTTACTTACCTTAGTGTAAGTGTCCTTAGTGCAAAAGAACATTTTACTCTATTTTTGAAGGCATAAGCCTGCCAGCATATTTGTGTGAAATTGCCTTTAGATAGGAAGTGTTATTCTCCTAAGAAGTTTGCACTTTTATCCAGCTTCAGAATGTTGATCTGTGGGTCAAACCTACTGTTTGAATATGCCAAATGCTAAATATTCACAAGATGTGATACTTATTGCATTCTAACTTTTCTTTCAGATTTCACTTGTATTGCAACTTTTTGACACTCTTCACTCGCTTTGCAACCTCCTGGTGGTGGCCCCTGACAATTTAAAGCAAGTTTGCTCAGGGGAACAGCTTGCCAACCTAGACAAGAATATCCATCATTCCTTTGTACAGCTTCGAGCAGACTACAGACCTGCCCGCCTTGCCCGACACTTCAGCTGAACACTTTACTGGCAGGTCATCTGTGTGGTACATCGTTGTCAGTCCATGGCTATGGGAGTCTCTCCTTTGTACATAGAAGTTTCTTAATTCTCTACTTTCCAGTGACAGGTGGGCAGAACAATGACAGCCACATTCATAGTATCTATTATGCTTCCCATTTTTACTGTCAGGAAAGATGGGGCAAAGCATTATATATTTTCTTTTTAACATGGACGCAAAATCCTTTGCCTCCTTTTTTGAAAGAGCATTTCTTTTTGTACTAGAAAACATACTATAGTGGAGACACTCCATATACAGTATGCCATGCGATTATGTGTTCAACAATACTATGGCAGTGCTGCTTTTATATATTGGGCAAGTAAATATTATTTTTAATGTTGTTAAGCAGAAGTTGCCTGAATTTAGATTATCTAATGAAACTTAAAGGCACTATCCTTACATTTTTCTTTCTGTGATCTTGTGGGGGAGGAGACATGCAGACTGCTTCTTTCATATAATAACTACAGTAATCCCCTTTTGAAATATATAAATGTTATTGTTTTTATTTGGCATCCTCTGATACTTTATTTGTGAGCTATGCTTAGATTTTTAACACTCTTTCAGGCTGCCAAAATATTTTGCCAGAATTGTTTTCCTTATGCAGTATCATATAATATCGCTAATTTATTTGTACAGATCTTCAACCAAAAGTAGCACCATTCTTTTCATATAAATCCTTGCATTGCACAAATTACGCCAGTGGAGAGCTAGAAGTCTTGTCTATAAGTGTGACTCAGTATTGTCCAGATTATACATGTATACAGGCATCCCTGTGTCTCTTGCACATTGTAAAACAACTGTATTTTAAAATGTATATAAAATAAACATGTTTTAGGAATAGTGCATTTGTGGATTTTCTAGGTTTTCCCTGTAAAACCAGACAATGTGTTTCTCTTTTTCTTTATGGTAGATGTGTAAAACATGTACCCCACCTTAATTCTGTTTTTTAAGCAGACCACACTTAGGGGCACATTAACAAAGGGTCGAAGTGAATATTTGAAATTCGAATTTTTTGAATTCTAATTTTATTCAAAGTAATTTTGGGCTACTTTGACGATCGAATAGCCCAAAATTCGATTCGAATAGCAAAAATTTGAATATTCGACAAGTCAAATTTTCTAAATACTGGTCCTTCAAAATCCTAGGAAAGTCCTAGGAATTTGAAGGATTATGCAAAACTGTTCGAATCGTTTGATTCGAACAATGCAATCAAATGATTTTTATTCGATCATAAATGGACCTATTTGATTGATTTAAAAAAACTTTGGTCGAATTTCAAAGTTTTTTCACTTCGAAAATTCGTCCCTTAGTAAATCTGCCCCTAACGTAGGATACTTTGGTATTGGCGATTTGAACCCCTGAATTGTAAATATTAAGAAATAATGATTATTAAATATAAACTACTTAATGTATGATATAGTTGGGATTATGTGCCCCCCTCTTCAGGATTGCAACACACCACTATAGAAAAGCAAAAGATGAGTAAAGTGTATGTGTTTCATGCTAAGGGTCGGAGTGAATATTCTAATAAAATTTTAATTTCAAAAATTCTAATTTTGATGTAATTTTGGGCTTCGATTCAGATTGAAAAAATTCAAATTTCAAAGTACTGCTCCTTTAAAAATCCTTCAAATTCGACTGTTGCCACCTTAAAGCTGCCGAATTGCCATTTGGGGGACCTCCTAGACCTGAAAAGTTTTCTAAGTCCTAGGAATTGGAAGGATTTTTCGAAAAATAGTTTGATTCAAACAATTTTTATTCAATTAAATACGGCCATATTTGATAAAAATTACCCCCCCAAAAAATTTGATGGTCGAATTTAGAAGTTTTTTCACATTTGTCCATTAGAAAATCTGCCCCTATGTGTCGTCACTAATATTTTTAACGGTTTATGAATGGTAAATCTGCTAAATCCTCCTATCCAAAATTGTTTTACATTTCTGCACAATATTAATAAAAAACAACTTTCTGCAGTATTTTACAGTTTAATGTGCAGAAAGGTATAAAAATCCATTGGTGTGTGGTTGCCTTTATTAATATGCTGAAACCTTTAGAAGGTTGAATCAAAGGTGAACCTCTTTTGACAAGTGTAGTAGTGTACTGTTGCTTCTTGTATTAAAGGAATACTGTCATGGGAAAACATCTATTTTTCAAAATGCATCAGTTAATAGTGCTGCTCCGGCAGAATTCTACACTGAAATCCATTTATCAAAAGAGGAAACATATTTTTTTATATTTAATTTTTAAATCTGACATGGAGTTAGACATATTGTCAGTTTCCCAGCAGCCCCAATCAATCTTTACTGCTGTACTGCAAACTGGAATGATATCAAACCCTTCCTTCCCCCTAGCAGCCCAGAACAATGGGAAGGTAACCAGATAACGGCTTCCTAACACAAGATAACGGCTGCCTGGTAGATCTAAGAACAATACTCAATAGTAAAATCCAAGTCCCACTGAGACACATTCAGTTACATTGAGTAGGAGAAACAACAGCCTGCCAGAAAGCAGTTCCATTATAAAGTGGTGGCTCTTTCTGAAATCACATGACTTTGCAAAATGACCTGAGATGGCTGCCTACACACCAATATTATAAATTTAAAAGAAAATACTTTCTGGTTCAGGAATTGAATTTACATGGTAGAGTGAATTATTTGCAGTGTAATTTAGAAATAAAAACTACACCACAAAAATCATGACAGAATACCTTTAAAGTCACTTGGTAGGGAGCATAGGGGTAGGATGGAAACAGGGGGCATTTTTTGGCACCAGCAGGGCAGATTTGTTGTAGGCCACAACTCCAGACGTAAGGCATTGCCCTTAAAATGTTTTTAGATTTGGATACATAAGGCAACATTTGTGTTTTTTTTTTCTTCTAAATTATATGTTTAAAAGAAAAACATATTTGAATTATGCCTCCCAGTGTACACCAACAAATCACAATTCTAATAATTCTTATAGTTTAACATTGATCATTAGAGTTACTTCCAAGTTTCTCATCTTACATGACATGTAAACATATTAGCAGTCTGTGGTGGGTAGCATAAAGGGGAACTATCATGAAAATGTAATACAGGTATGGGATCTATTATCTGGAAACCCATTCTGAATTACTTTTTCTCTGTACCAATAAAACTGTAGCTTGCACTTGATCCAAGCTAAGATATAATTAATCCTTATTGGAAACAAAAGCAGCCTATTGGGTTTATGAAATGTTTGAAAATATAGATAAACGGAGGGCACACCTTACTAGCAAATGTTGAGGAAAATACATATACTGGAGGTGTAAAAAACCAAGGTCACCCCCTACATTAAGCGACCAGATAATCAATATATCATACACTAGGTTATGCACACTCAAACAAAATACAAATATAGACTCAGGTGGCATCAAAATGAATTCTTTACTATTTAAAACAATTTGGTAATACACAATTGCACTGGCAATATACCGTTTTATACAACAATAATTTACATGCTAATAGTATACATACCACCCAGAAGGTTTTAAAGAAGCGAAAAAAGGAGCTTAAGGTGCAAAGACAGGTCCCAAGCATTCTGGATAATAGGTCTGAAACATGTATAAGCTTAATCTTAACTAAAATACAACATTTTCTAATCATAATCATAATGAATTCAAAATTGTGACCCATTTATGAAATAATCAAGTTTATCTTTATCATCCCTTTCTCAGAGGGATACCGTAAGCATCAGCTAAAACAGGAAACTCTTGCTATCGACTTATGGTATGTACACATCTATTCTGTAGCATACATTTATATTTTCATAGTCTTCTCAAGATATTCTTTTATTTATATATATATATATATATATATATATATATATATATATATACACTGTGTGTATATATATACATACACACTGTGTGTGTGTGTGTATATATATATATATATATATATATATATATACACATACATATACACACAGTGTGTATATATATATATATATATATATCTATATATCTTAGTTGTTTCATTTAAAATTTATTGTGATAATATATAGAACCGAAATTAGAAAAAAAGTTGTCTGTCCAAATATTTATGGACCTAACTGTATAGATATAATCTTGTAAATTATAACCTTAAACAGTGAGTTCTGATGTCAAGAACAAGACACCATTTTATTTTTACAGAGAAAAAGGAAATATTTTTTTAAAGTTTAGATTATTTGGATTAAAAGGGGTCTATGGTAGAAGGCCATTCCATAATGGCCATAATAATTCGGAGCTTTCTGGATAACCGGTTTCCAGATAACGGATCCCATACCTGTATTAATAAGAAGATTAGAATAAGTCCCTGTTCTCAATGTTGTAAAATCTAGAAATGAGTTGGGTTTCTTTTTTATCATTTCATTTTTATGAATGTAGACTATAATGGAAAGCCCTGTTTGTAAGAGGTAGTGCCTTTGAAAGCTGTGCTGAAACAGCAGCATTTAAGTATGGAAACCTCTATGCTTGTTTCAGAAATATAGTGGAATGTAAAATGGCAGGAATGCACAGCTTTAGCCAATGAGACCGTAAGACTGAATGGAGGCTGGCACCACTTGAAATACATTCCTCAGTAATAGTTCAAGAAACGATTGTTCGACTACTCCAAAATGGAGTATGTAAAACAGTCTGCTGGATTGGATGGAATTCTGCAGCCAGACTTATATCCTTTTTGTGTAGTATAAAGTGTTTGCGCTGTTTTGCTTTTGAAAGCAGTGCATGTTCAAAAGCCGTCTGTTACTCATTTATTATTTGAATTTTACAGATTAGAAAGGGAAATATTTAATCGTGGTATACTGGAGTAGACTACTGGTAAATAAGTTGGTTATATTTCTTTAATGATCAAGGGCCTTTATACATGTTAGTACAAGTAAGGGACCTGTTATCCAGAATGCTCAGTACCTGGGGTTTTCCGGATAATAGAGCTTTCCGTAATTTGGATCTTCATACCTTCAGTCTATTAGAAAACCATGTAAACATTAGGATCAGCCATCAAAAATACCGGTCAGGCCGGTAAAAAGCCGGCCAGGTGGCAACCCTACTGGGGATGCCAAATAAAGGATGTGATTGGCTTTATGGTAGCTCCTATGTGGACTGGCAGTACACTTAGATGTATATATATATATATATA
>CM044445.1:88023395-88124064 GCA_024363595.1 Xenopus borealis
AATGAGGGAAAACTTAAAATCAGGGGATGTAAAATGGGGGTTCTACTGTATATATATATTCCCCTTGTCACAAAATTCTGGGCTATCTTGCCATAGTGGTTCCCCTGTGTAGTTTCCCATAACTGACTCAAAGTTTTGAACTTCTCTTTATTATAAACCCAAATCAAATTGAGAGGGTTAGGGTAATCTTAATTTTCTGTTAAAATCAATTCTTCCTTTCTGGGTTCTGATGACTGCACAAAATTAATATTAAAAATGGCAAAGTCTTAGTCAAGTGACTTGTGAAGGTTGCTTGTTTTACATTCTGATCCTCCAAGTCTATTGCCGCATGAATTCATAACATATCACTTCTAGGGGCAAACAAATTTTCAGAAGAGACATTCACTTTGAAGGCACTAGGCTTCAAGGTAGATGGCAATGATGCATTACAAATATTATATAATTATTTGCACTAATATTTGAGCAGGTGGAATGGATTAGCGCACAGTCAACACCACATTGCTGATAACATGCATTTTTTCTGAATTAATATGTGCTGTGCAACATCTACAAATATTGTCAATAATTCGTTTTCCCCAAAGATAGTAGTGTTTGTATTTCTCTGCTTTGCAGAAGGCACGTTAAATACAAACTTGAATGCACATCTTGGCTCTTCTGGTTTCAAATTATAAGAAATAATTCATTTCACAAGTGAATGGCGTAAACAGCCTAATAGTTTATTTGGTAGCAATTAAAATTATATTCTGTGTCCTACAAACCGTGTTATTTTCTCAAATAGTTTTGAAGTCATACTTCCCATTAGTGGTTACAAACTGGTTTTTCAAAATCCAAAGGTTATATGGAAATTGTACAAGATAACCTTTTAGTCACCATCCATTAAATGAACTAACAGGTTACACAGGGCTTTACAATAATGTGGGCAAGACTATTACCGAGGTAAGAAATTCACCGGCACAACAATGTAATGCTAGCAGGGAAAACCCTTGCTCGTTTATGCAACGTTTTGGGGTGTAACCCCTTTTGTCACAACTTATGTCTCTTTCCGTTTATTTTGGTTAGAAAACAAACAAATTTTGTCACGTACGGCTCCCTAAATTCAGAACAAGTGCTAGGCTCCCTGTCACGGCTCAGTCTTCTGCCTATAACAGCTGCCTTGGCTTCGGGAGGTGCCCTCAGCAATAAGGATGACGCCAGGTCTTAATTTGAGAGGAGCAAAGCAAATGTTATGAACGAGCAAATGGGCACGTGCGTTACCAAGATTTTTTTGGGCAGAAGGTCGCAGTTCAAGGAGTAGACCGAAAGCATGGTCCGATAGTGGTCAGTTTAGGCAGAGTTCAAGCAAGGTCAGACAGGCAGAGGTTGGTACAGGCAGCATTCAAAGGATAGTCGGGCAGGCAAGGGTCAAAACCAGAAGATCTTCAGAATAGTCAGACAGGCACAGGTCAGGATAATGGAGTTCAGAATAATCAGGCAGGCAGGGGTCAGGATTACAGAATTCTGAATAGCCACAGCAAGCTGGAGTCAAAACGGGAATCAGAGAAGACCAGAATCGCACCCAGATACTAATGAGTTAGACCTATCAACAGGCAATGCGTTTGAACTCAAGCCTCTTTAAATACCTTTATACGTTGCATGCAACAAAACTCAAAGACTACCTCTGGGAGCACCTGGATAACACCTGAGCTGGGAACTGGCACTTGTACAACAGTGTAACAAACTGTAGCCTACAGCACCTTAAACCCCTCTGAATTGTGTCTGTATGTTACCCTCCCATTTAGACTGTAAGCCCTAAGGGGTAGGGTCCTCCAGGCTTTTGTTTCCTTGACACTGAGCACTTGATCTGTAGTGTAATTATATTTTATATTTATGTGAATTGTATTTCTAACAATGCATTTATTATTACTTTTTATTTCAATGACCCCTTGTTTGTTACGAATGAGCGCTATACAAGTAAAAATATACATACATAAATAAAACCAGGAAGTGCGTTCCCTAGGACAGACCGGAGCAAGCGGCTGAAGAGGAAACGCTATGCGTCCCCACAGGCCCACTAGACCACCAGGGTGAGTGCTCCTTACAGTATGCTTTGTGTGTCTTCACCCAGTCTGAAACTATGCAGAGGTACACACAAGTGGAGGTGCTCTTCCTCACTGGCAAAGATGCAACCCAGTGTGGCACTAGCCTGTTAACTTTAGCACTGACTTTTAGTTTGTATTAGAAATACAATGTATTCAGATTAGGATTACAACACCAAGCAGTATTCACAAAGAATATATGTTACTGAGTTAGCCATGACCAGTCTGTTAGCACTGTACATTGGGAAATATAAATCCAATCAACCTGTAAAAATGTAAACTGCAAACCCAATAAAAACTAGCAAAGTACAACAATAAAACCTTCATTTTTATTAACCTCAAACTCCAAGATTCTCTAGTTTAGTATTGTGCCCAAAGGCACCTTCTCTAGGTAGTAGGATATATTGCATATAATACACACACACCAAGGAGTTCCATGACCATATAAATTGGAGCTTAGTGATCTCATTTCTGTCACATGACTCACTGAAACTTCTGTATTGTAATAAATAAAGTACCCCCAGTTGCAAAATATGAGGATATTAGAAGTCATATCAGAGTTTCATGACCTGAATGAAAATATCCTTATATTTTCCAATAAGGAGTACTTTATTTATTATACTTTAGTGAGTCATGTGACAAACATGACATCACTAAGCTCCATTTATAACTGATGACATCGCTAAGACCCATTTATAAGTATATAATTTACAGGATATCCATGGCTTTTGTGTATTATATCCTTATAAACTGTGCTTAGTGATGTCATCAGTTATAATTGGAGCTTAGTGATGTCATTTCTGTCACATGACTCGCTGAAACCTGTGTTATAATAAATAAAGTACTCCTTGTTGCAAAATATGAGGATATTAGAAGTCCGCTCGGAGTTTCGGGCATGTGTTGTTATATCGTCATGGAACTCCTCAGTTACTTACAATGTCCTTTTTTACAATTGGGGTAATTTATTCACCATATATCCTAGGTATTGGTCAGGAATTTAGGTGCAACAAAAAATGGGTTCTTTATGTGGATGCAGTAATATGGACACTTTTCCTGTAATAGAAAACAAAACTGGCGCCATCTGATCCAAAAAATATGACAACTTGGCAGTCTATTATTATGAATAGATTTCTTACTGTAGACACACTTCTCATTGTCCTCCTAACTACTTATGTTTCTTTTATACGTTCCCAAAAGAAATGGTTAGACCTGTAATAGAAAACAGGGGCAGACTATTCCTGTGGTTCTGCTTTAGTAAGCCCGAAACAGATTCTTCATAATAATATTTCTATAATATCTTGTGCATTAATCCCATAATTACAACTGGTCACTGCCGTAATTCAGCACCGGGACTGCAAACAATATAAAGGGTAACGCTAGACAACATGCAATATACAAATAGTACTACAATTGAATAGCAGGATGTATAGTGCAGAACCAAAAAGAACCATGCCGGTGTTACTTGTTGAAACTCCCTGTATAATAAAGGGACGTGTATGATGGTTAAGTGTTCTTAAATTGGCTGGAATAGAATATGATTTACCCGACTTTTTGTGTGGTTTCAATGAAGAATCTTGTGTTCCCTCTTGTCACCTGAAGTGCATTATACCAAAGTCACAGCACCAGCCTCTTACACTTCCATACAGCAGCTCCTTCATTTACTTTGTTTGGCACTAGAAAATAGTCCTGTAACCCTTTCATGGCAATATCTTCCAAGGCAGGGTTTCACTTAAGCAGACACAGGGCACCTACTTGCTGCCAATCAACCCTCCATGGGATCTGTGGGACAGACTGAGCAGCCTGGTACATAAAGGAACAGTAACACCAAAAAGGAATACTTTAAAGTGATTAAAGTATATGCACTGTTGCCCTGCCCTGGTAACACCTGTGTGATTTATTCAGAAACACTTCTATAGTTTAAATAAATAAGCTGTTGTTTAGCCATGGGGGCAGCCATTCAAATGAGAAAAGGCCCAGGTTATATAGCAAATAAGCTCTGTAAAATATAATGGTGTTCAAAAGAGTTTATCTCTTATCTGTTATTTAACCTATGCCATATTGTCCTATTTCAATTGCCTCCATTGCTACACAGCAGCTTGTTTATATAAACTACAGTAGAGTTTCTGAAGCAAATGGATCAGTTTTACCAGGGCGGGGAAACAGTACATTAAGAGGGTTATTCATCTAATTTTTTAAATAAATAAAAAAAAACACAACCAAACTCCAATACCTGATTTTACCTTATTTATTAGTGAAAAGCTTGATTTAATTAGTTCGGGTAAAAACTTGAAAAAATCAAGCAAAAACCCGAATTGTTTGGGGGTTTTTTCGGATTTTTTCCTGAAACGTTAAAATTTTTCAGACTTTTTCCCGAAAACCTTACATTTGTCAGAAGTTTTCCCAAAATGGTTGGATTCTTGGGCTATATTCCAGCACAGAAACTTCAAAATAAGATAGGGATCTCTGCCATTGATGTATACACAATCTCAACAGGTCTGAGATGGAGGATTTTCAGATTGTGGCTTTTTGTAGCACCAGGCTTTAATAAATCTCGAAAAATTTGAGTTTACAAAAAAACAACACATTTTAGTTTTACCCCAAAAAGCCTGACCAGAGTTTAGTAAATAACCCTCCATATCTTAATTAGTTAAAAATGCATTATTTTTTTGTTATTGTTCCTTTAAATGAGAACAATGTCTGAAATAGCTAAAAATGCTCTATTCTATATTCTGAATTTTCTTTTACAGTCTAGAGGTTTAGTAGCCCTATAAAAGTAATGACACAAGACTTCAAAGTTGTCCCCTGGAGCTCACCATTTTGGTTCATAGGGCCATCTTCTGAACAACAGTAACACGGTACATGTTCAGTGAGCCCTGAACATCAGCAGATGAGAAAATGGGAATCCACTATTGTCATCAGTGGCCCAGGTCTTTAGTGCTAAAGGGCTGTGGTCACCTTGGGCTGGTGCAGAAACACAAAAAAATTGTGTAGTATTTCTATTTTTTATTTATAAAGCTTTGTTTCTCCTTTAGGGTAAGGCCACACGTGGAGATTTCGTGGAGATCTGTCGCCTCCACCTACATGATGCCTACATGATGCCTCCACCCAATGGTTACCAAGGCACACACCTGTGGGAGTCCAATTAGGAAGTAAACTACGAAAGCATAGGTATAATAGTAATGATATATTTTATGCAAGTAAAAGAGAACTATATTGGGCATCTAATACACTCAGAACGATACCTGCTCATGGTGACATGGGGTTTGCCTGCCTAAATAGCAAATCATAGATTACCTTACTGATTGACAGTTTATTAACAGTGATTTTTTATTTATTAAGCCTTTAGCTCATATTTCCATAAATCAGCGCCGCAAACTTATTTATTCCAAAGGTTTTTTTTAAGAGTATTTATCTTCTAAAAATCCCATAAGGATGAATAAAAGTGAGTTTTCTGTGGCTAAGCGCTAATTTCACAATTTAATAAATCTGCGCCTTAATCTTGGGCATTGCTCTCATTCTTTAACCACAAAGGGGGTAAGCCATAGTCTAAAGGGCTATTTTTTATAGCAGGGAATAGATACTGTAGTGTTTCGTGTGACATAAAAATACATTGACTAGGTTGTTTCCACCTCCATGCATAAAAATTGTAAATTCATTAGCTAATTTTCTTGTTCTAGTTCAGGATGGAATTGGTTTATGTGAAGGAGTTATCATGAAGTAGTGCTAGTTTCAGTAGTGAATTCACGGATCCGCACACACAAACACTATTATCTGCAGTCGGGTAAGTGGCCCCTCTTCTTATTGTTATACCACCAACAAGATCAACGGTTCAGGGGGTTTAACCTCCCTTCATCACAATTAACTCAAGTGTGACAAACACCTATATGTGCAAAACCCTTGCTGGTTGTATAACAATAAAAAGAGGGGTCACATCCCCTACTGCAGATAATGTGTGTGCAGATCCCTGAATTCACTTCTGTTGCTAAGGGACCTGGCCGGCTCAACGGAGGACCAGCACCACCATTGCAGTGAAAGAGGAGATGCGGTAGATATACTTAGATATTTGAGTAGCTCTAGTTTCTCCATGAGATACATAAAGCTTGGTGGTAAATAGAAATGCAAGGATGTACATATGTACATAATATAGTGATCATGCTAGCAGACAAATGGCCCAGAATCTTCACTTCAGTAGAAACACCCTGAACACGTGCTGCACTTTGGGGGGAAAGGGAACCACATATATGTACTCAAAAATGCAGCAAATGTAAACATAGTGGGGCTCATTCATAATAAACGGAAGCAAATTTGCATCTGGGCAAAAACTCATATCAACTAATTAGTGATTAGCATTTTTCAGCCAATTGCAGGTTGAGCACTGAAAGCAATCATCTGATTGGTTGCAATGGGTTACTGTCCAGATGCAAATTTGCCTTCTGTTTATAAATGAGCCCGATTAACATAGGTTAGAAAAGACACACATCCATCAAGTCCAACCTTTTAAGTCTATATATGACCTGTTTAACTGCTGGAGGAAGGCAAAAAACCCTATTTGAAGTCTTCCTTCCAAGATGGCAACCAAACCAATCCCTGGATCAACTTGTACTATGAGCTATCTCCCACAACCCTGTATTTCCTCACTGTGAAAAACCCTTTCAGAATATTTGGAATATTTTCACTTTGTAAAAAAATTTTTACAAAAGTGATTTGCCATGAGAAAACACAGGGGCACTTACTTGCAAGCTGATACTTATGTCATATTTCAAAAGTAGAGGAGAGTAACTACCAGGGGTGCAGAGGGTGCAATTGCACCAGAGCCACATTATCTAGGTGGAATTGTTACAGCACACATGCTATCAACACTTCAGCATGGGATTTATAGAGGTAAGGGGCCAACAGGGGGCCCAGGTGAGCATCCTGTACCGGGGCCCATCAGGGAGTAGTTACGCCACTACCACTTACTGTTCCTTTAAGATGGGTGCAAGGCCCAGCTTGATGCTTTAAGTGTTCTACGGGGTCCAGGAAATATTTTGATTATGAACTTTTGTGCATTCTTGTCCTTATTTGCCTAAGGCATGTAGCATTTTAACATGCTGAGAGCAATTTGAAAGAAGTTAGTGAAGTTAAGGCCATTGCCTGTGCAATAAATGAGCCGAACAATGCACGGTCACTGGTGGGATTCAGCACAAAGTGTAAAATAAAAGGGGAAACAATTATTCTGGGACAAATAAATAACAGCTCAGCTGCATATTTTATGGACAAAAAGGAGAAAGGCTACTTGAGGTATGCAGCGTGCATTTCTCTTTTTCTCCATATTGCCAGACCAAAGGGGGGTTTATTGCTAAGAATATGAGTAAAGTTACTGCCAGTTTTCTAGTACTCGTGTTTAAAAAGAAACTATGGAAACCAGAAGTAGGATTATTAATTAAGTTTAAATTTGGAATGCTTCTGCTAGGGGCGCCTGTATGAATTCAATAATGCTGCCTGTTGGGTTGTAATTTACTGGGCTGTTTGTAACTTATTAGAATGCCAAACAGTTCTGAAATTAACACATTGTTTCTAATAATCGTCTTAAAATGTCTTGCCTTGAGATTGGATTTAGCATGCTAAATAGAGAGGCACACAGAACCAGAGCAGGCTCCATTGGCCGTTTGGCTCTTGTGAGGAAACATGAGACGGTGTGAATGTCTGATGACCTGCAGCAGGGGCGCTCATAATGCACTGCTCTCAATGAATGGCAGTCACCCTTCTCAGCTCTGACCTTCATTCTTTAGTTTCACTTGCAGTGGATTTTGATGACTCCTGTGGTAATGCAATGGGGTAATGCAAGGGTTAATTCATTTCAGACTACCCTGTGGCTATCAACTCACTAGGGCCAGCATTAACTCTGAACATATATTTATTCTGCTCACTTAATAACACAGGGAAAACCTGTACCTGGGCAGTAACCCATGACAACCAATCAGTGATTATACCCCTTCACCACCGCCCCTTGTTAAATGCCTGAATACACCAGGGGTGAGGGTGTTAAAAGTACAGGTGAATCAGTTCAAGCTAAACATATTAAACCGCTGCACCCATAATATAGTGATCACTGGCGCACCCACCTCTATAATACTGACCATATACTGAATCCATAGCCTGCATGGCTAATTCATATAGTAATAATTGGGGAATGTCGCACCGTCCCTAGCAATGCTGTGCACCATCAGGAGAAGCTGCTTGCTCTAACAGGGTCTTTTTAGAAATGTAACATAATTATTAGCCTACATGCTTGCATGGTTGTGTGCAGCCATGCAGCATATTATCTAGGACTTCTCTGTACAAGAGAATTTTGAATAGGTGTTCACAATACATGAAAAAGTGCAATCTATTTTGTAAGTGCTTATAGCTTGCTATGTGTCCTTAGGAGCTTGCTGAAATAAAGCTTTAACATAAATACATTAATTAATGGAACCAGTTTGGGTGGGGTGCCAGAGGCCAAAACAATTATCGGTCAACCATCCAAACTAGTATTGGGTATACTGGTCCAGTTAATTATATATAAATATATTAGTGCCTTGCTTTATAGCATGAGTGTCCATACTTTACTAATTCAAGGTCTACTTTTACTCATGTTGTCCCATTATGATCTACATAAAAGCACTGTTAGCATTCTGTGCCATGGAAAATAATAATTAATATTAAATATTATGTATATTGATATGTTTACCAAACAACCATTTTTTATGTAACTTTAACACAATAAATATCTGAATGAAAAGAATGAAACAGGAGGGTAATTTAGACAAGCTGTTTGTTGACAGTGTCTTGAGATCTACTGATCACCAGCTAAAGGTCTACTGGTAGATCCCAATCTACCTTTTGGGCACCCATGCTTTATAGGATATATATATATATAATAACCTATATAAAGCAATGCACTAACAGGGCGACTATAAAATATGGTGAAAAGAGATCAATTTATTTTTTATTCCATATATGTATACACATTTAAATATACATATGTACAGATGACCAAAATCTACTACATCTATTAAAGGGAAAACATTTTTTTTTTTTTAAAAAGCACAGCCATTTTCACGGGAGCCCTTTTTCCTGAAAACCAAGGCTGGTAGCTTCAGGTCTTAATGTATCCATCCTTTCACCCCCTTTGTTATTGCTGTGTGTTTGAATGCTGTTTTCTAAGGCAGGTGCACTTGTCTGCAACCTTTACCAGGTCCTGAAAAAACAAAACTGAATCACTGGTTCATTTTGTAGGGTTGATTCTTAAAGCAATAGCACAGCATGCAAGCCTTTAATGTAAACTAAGCCTTCTGGAAGTTCTTGGGTTAACTATTGCTTCTGCCAACCACTCTATATTTGAAGTCTGTACATCAATTCAATAGATTGTCCAGTATTCTATGAATTTTAACCCCTCACAATTTCTCTTTTTTTTCAAAACCTAAGGTTTTCACAGCGAAGTGTTCCATTTGCATTGGGAAGCAGATGGCACAGATGCATTACTCTGTGATGGTAGAAGGGAGGCAGTCTTGTTTCAAATAAATCTCTTTCTGGGCACTAATCCAAAATGCCCAGTAGGCAGGAGCTAAAAGGAAGTGCTTGCTTTTAGGTTTTTAAACTATATCCCTTAATCCTGGGTGATGACTGACAATCGTGATTTAAAGTACAAGTTACCCCTCTGTAATCCAGCAAGTTTGATGTTATTTGTGCGTTTAGCAGGGGCTGCATTCAACCAAGAGTAAATGGGAGCCTGTGTGATTGATGCTACATTTCATAGCCGGGCAGCCTATTTACAGATTACTCACTGCTCTGTATCCATCTTCCTTTTAAGATCCCCTTCCAGCAGCCAAATGTACAATTAAAATGCTTTTTGTCGTTAACAAGGGAAGTAGAGCGCATTCAATGCAATTTATATCGCGGTGCATTCAAGAGCTATTCAATATTATGTTAATCCCGAATTTATAAACCTTTACAGCCCTCTCCATTTACATTCGCTCGTGCTTAAAACATTAAAAGGCAGAAGTATGTTGACTAATGTAACGAGAGGCCAGTACATTATATTTGATCAAAACAACTGATATTTACTGTAAAGTAGAAAAATGTTAATCTTCGGAAAGACTAATGGAGAGCAACAATTATCCTGCTGGGTGGTGCAGAGGTTGTGGTGTGTGGGGGGGTCCTCAATGGCACTTGCAGGGTTATTTGTGCACCATTCTTAACACTAAAATAACAAACCATGGCATTTAGACTGGTTTTTATTTTTTTTTTATATTAACTTTGTTATCATGACAACAACTGAAAGATAAATGGGGTTATGTAATAAAAGGCACTAAGTTTGCCCAAGGGCAGTAACCTATAGCAACCAATCAGCAGGTAGCATTCACTAGTCACCTGTTTAAATGCAAGCATCTTATTGGTTGCCATGTGTTACTGCCCCTGGGCAAACTTAGTGCCTTATATTACATATAGGGGTATGTGTTTTAAATATGTTTTATATTAACAGGCGGCAATGGTAATTCCATAGGCTTCCACAGGAGCAGCTGCCGCAGAAATAAGCAAATTTGTTTCTATTTCATTTCAATCACACATTTTGGACTGGCTTGGATCACACAGAGTCAAATCAATTCCGATGGCCACTATTTTTATTGAGTGGATATTGGGAACCAATTTGATCATATAGAATCTATATATAGATGTGTCAAAGTAGTATATGCTGGATAACTTTTAGTTTTGCATAGACATTATAACCAAAATGAGTTTTTTCTTGTGTAGAAGATCACGTTACAGGAAGAACTAGTTTCCATATCTTTTTAGTTCAGGTATGCAGTGCCATGAGCAATATCTCTTTGTACTATTGACTTCCTTGTTGGACAATAATCATGTCATAAAAGTAACACATACTATATTCATTTCCATATCTTTAGAAAATGTCACACTGGGAGAACTGTGCATTCACTTGAATACCACTAAAAATAATATTTTCAGTTCACAGTATAGCTCATTATAGATTTTGGGGCAGATTTACTGAGGTTCGAATGGTAAATTCAAAGTTTCAAATTTTACTGTTCAAAACTCAACACAAATTTGAATTTAAAACCACCAACTCGAATTTGAATACCAGAACACTGGAAGCAGTTTTCATTCAACTATTCTACAAAACCTGCCATGTTCCTGTAGTCAAATCACAGGTCCCTTGAACTATTTGAAGACATTAATAGTAGCGATGAGTCAAATTTGTGCTTGGTTTAGCCCAATAGACTCCAATGGGAGAAAAAAAATGTAAAAAATAGTTGTGCAAAAAAATCAAGGTTTTTTTTCGGAGGAAAACAAGATTCAAATACCATTTAGTTTTTTCAGTCAGGAATATTTAATCAAATTTTAGATGTTCAAATTTTTTCATAAAAATAATACCATTCCAATTGTGTATAAACTGAATTTATTACAGTTTTAAAAAATTCACTTTACTCTAAAATTTGACCTTTGAATAACCCCCTTAATATAGCCACAAATACAGTATAAAACCTATGAGTGTTATTTAGTTTTTATCAGACCTGCCTCTAAGGCCATGGGGTCATTGTGAAACAAATTGTGCAGGGATGATATACTTGTGATTAGTGGAAGCCCCAATTGAGACAATTCTATACAAATAATAGATGTCACAGTGGGTCATTAATCAAAATTCAACAATTTTTGTTTATTTTCTCTGTGGAATTGAGCAAAATGTTACAACTTTTCTCATTCTTGGTTGTGTATCATTTGTCAATTTTAATAAGGTTCCCATGAAAGGTAAATTGACTTGAGAGTTCTACAGCAAGGGGTGTGATAGAAAAATTTCCATTCCAATGATGATATGCCCATTGTTTTGAAAGGATCTCAGCAGGTTTGAGCTTCTGGGTTGGTGGAGCACAAACAGAGCTGATAGATCTAATAGCTGTGAAAAACCAGGGCAATAAACTTTTCACTTCCGTTTACATTTCATTTGTTCATATCTCTTTTAAAACTGAATGTCTTTAAGATGTCATCATTTTATTATCATTTAAATGGCAGTGACATGTTAAACAGCAATTTTGATCATCATTGACTTACCCAGCCCTACCTTCCAAGGTTGTATCTCCCTGCTCCCCACCGCTCCCTCAAGTTAGGCACGAGAGTGGTCAGGGAGGATTTCTTAAAGCTAATGATAAAGCAGACCACCTATAATTATGCCACTGTCTAGAAATCTAAGAACACTTTCCTAGTCAATACACACCCCAGGGTCAGTTTCATCAGGGGCTAATTAATCTGTTTTTATGCTTACGGAGAATGGGAGGGCTGTACATCCCTAAAGGGGAATGCTGTTCTTATTATCACTTACTGTAATATGTATATCAGCAAGTGTGTCCATCAGCCCATGGAAGGAACAACTGACACCGTGGCTGTAAGACATAGACAGTTCAAAATATTGTAAAAGACTAATGAGTTTGTATACAGTGATTGCTTAGAAGAGACATTGTTCTTTGAGTAATCAATTGAATTACTTACTCCTACAGTATAGGTAACATAAGGCAAATGAACCTTGTCATTGCCTTAGATATTACCTATTCATTTTTAAAAATTATTTATTTTTTCCCTGTAATAAAAAGATTGCACTTGATACCAAATAAGATATAATTAATCCTTATTGGAGGCACAACAAACCCTGTTGGATTTAATTGTTATTATGATTTTTCAGTAGATCTATGGAGATCCAAAGTATGGAAAGACCCTTTATCTGGAAAACCCCTGGTCTAGAGCATTCTGAATAATAGGTCCCATACCTGTATGTGTCGGTGGTCCTGCTTGCCTTTTACTTAGCTTCTATTTCTACCCTGCTTAAAAGTTTGATACCATGTTTTTCACAAGCAATAAATTGGCTGTACAATGATCACACCTACACCTTGACTGCACAGAACAAAACCCCTTATTAATGTTACATTTTCATTTTGGAGTCGCTTGAATTATTTTTCATTTTCTATTTGAGGCACAATCTGCTTGGAATTTCGACCTCCTCTATAGATATGCTTGTAAATTTTTCAGAGCCTTGGCAAACAAAGGTCTGCAGAGTGTGATCCAGAGGTAACATGTCCTACTTTTGTTTGGTCATGAATTTCAGTTGTCCTGCAGCTCTTTGTTGTACAGAATCCCCCTAAATGAAATCTGTTCAGCCAAGCATTCCCACATTATACCATCATGATAACATTCGCTTGCTGCCTTGGATTAATTTGCCAAAGTTACTTGGCTTGGAGATGTTTCGCAGAGGATAAAGTTCGGCACAAGAAAACAGTATTCCAGAGGGGAAAAAGAAGCATTTCAACAATGATAGAGAAAAAAGAACTAGAAATTATTCTGTATCAAGAAAGGAACTTATTGCCGTTGTACAAAATGCAATCACATTATGAAAGTCTCACTGTACCTCTTCACAATAGATATTGATTTAAATGACACTACTCTAAATGCTCCTGGACTGCTTCCACCACAGCCCATCTTAAAGAGGATTACCACAATAAAGTCTGAAGGAATGAGAGAACCGTGCCATAAAAAGGGACTTTTAAAAACACATGGAAATACATTAATCTCTTTTTTAGTTTATTAAAGGGCACTGGGGCACAATTTGCAGTTAAGAACATAGCCCCCAAAGATTTGGCTCCTTGTAAGGACTGTCTACAAGCTATAATTGGAATATCAAATTATATTTAAAATTGCAAAGAAGCACAAGAATTATGTGGTAAATACAGGCATAAAATCTGGTAGTTTTTTGTGTTTCTCTGAACTTTCAGCAGAGAAGAGTCCCCTCAAATTGTTGATATTATGGGGGGGGTACCATTGATTGATTATATTGATTAATCTCTTACTTTTATGCACTGCAGAACAAATAATCAATACAGTAGTGTTTACAGTGCCAGCAGTTCCCAAATGTTTACTTTTTGCAAAACATATAACAACTTATTTTCAACAGCTTGTTGAGGCAGTTGTCACTTATTTTGCCAGAAAAACTGCATTTTGCAAATCTGCAAAAAAACTGCAGTGGCTTACCTTTAAATTAATGTTTAGTATGTTATGGCCAGTTCAATTGGTTGTCATTATTTATTTATTTATTATACGTTTTTGATCATTTGCCTTCTTCTTCTGACTCTTTCCAGCTTTCAAATGGGGTCACTGACCCGATATAAAAACAAATACTCTATAAGGTTACAAATGTATTGTCAATCTCTACATCATACTATAAGTTGACTATAAGGGGAACAACATCTTTAAGTGACCTAAGGACCTAAAATCTGATCCAGAGTGAAGTATTCTGTGTAAATATCCCATAATAATATCCTTATAAAACATTGCTTAGTGATATTATCATTTACAATTTGGCTAGTGATGTGATTTTTATGAAATCACCCAATGGAATGGATGTATTATAAAATATAGGGTATAGAGGTCACCCTGGAATTCCATCCTAATTTAAATTGTCATGTAACTCTTTGGGGACTCCTAATATCCTTATATTTATATTGTAAAATGTGATCATTTTGTGACCACATATTTCTCTGCCCTCATTGAAGAGTAGAAATACATGCTACAGTATTTATAAATACGTTTTATTTCTCTGTAATTATTATGTACTTGTGTATTTTGCAAAGAGACTCAGCATGTTTACACTCCAGGATATGCAGAGGAGCTTTCATAAAAACCCCACAAGAGACTAGAAGAGTGCCCCTAGTGATCAGAGTGTTTAGCAATGCCCTGGTTTTACTCCATGAGAAAATACATATAGTGTGCATTATCTTCAGAACTAATATGAATGATGTCTGCTGAAAAGGTCACTACCGCTACTGTACAAGAATGAGGTTTATTAAAAAGCCAAAATAATTTATTCAAACTGAACTACAATTGTATTCATTTTACACTGGAAAAAATACATTTTCATATTTTTTCAAGTAGAAATCCTTATTTTATTGCTATGTGTTATTGGCTCTACTGTGTCCTCCTCTCATTTGTTTGTTTAAACAAAGCTCAACCCAACAGATTTTTTATGGGATATGTTTTTTATATATATCCATGAACTGGCCCAGAAAGCCCTTCCACTCACAGCTAGTGATGGGCATGATATATATATATATATATATATATATATATATATATATATATATATATTCATGAACTGGCCCAGAAAGCCCTTCCACTCACAGCTAGTGATGGGCAAAACACATTGACGAGCATCAATTTTCACGAGTGACAATTTTTATATATGTGACTATTTGGTCCAAACAGGGCTAGGCCAAGGGGTAGGCAGAGTAGGCATGTGCCTAGGGGGCAAAGCTGTGGGGGCACCAGGCACATACCTTCTCTGTTGCCTACCCCTTGTCCGGTCCCCTTTCTCCTCGACTGTCGGTATATTTCCTTCGTGCCCACGCTTAGTTTTTGTGCATGCTCACTGAGCCCTAATCAGTGCCTGTGTGCGCTCAGCCGCCGCCAGCCCGGGCAGGTTGCCTAGGGCACCTGTCTGGCCTGGCTCTGGGTCCAAATACATTAAAGTCAATGCAGGACAATTTTTATGCCTGCAACAATTTTGACGCACTGATTATTTTGGACAAGCGTTTTTTTTCATGGGCAATTGTTGCCGCAGTTTCACAAATTAATTTCCTTACAGCAAAACGTGAAATTCTATGCAAATTCATGTCTGGTAAATTTATTCGCCCCCATCACTGCTCACAGCTATCTAATTTTGCATAAAATGATTATTTTATTATTATTATTATTTTATGCAATTAGTCTGGGTCTGGCTGCATTCTCCTCCATGTACAATGGAATTTGCTAGCGACGCCTTAGCCACAATTCGCCACACTTTGCCAGACGGATTTTCGGCAGTCCGCTGCTAATTCACTTATATTCAAATTTGCACTCAGGGAGACAAAAAGTAGCAAATTTGTGCTGCCGTTTCTTCATCAGGCAAAGAGCATTTACACTAGCGATGCCTAATTTGCATACAGCGC
The DNA here is from genome assembly GCA_024363595.1 of Xenopus borealis. Taxonomy (NCBI): domain Eukaryota; kingdom Metazoa; phylum Chordata; class Amphibia; order Anura; family Pipidae; genus Xenopus; species Xenopus borealis. The sequence continues at coordinate 88,039,474 of CM044445.1, forward strand.
AAAGTTGAAAGTCTAATAGAAGTATATGTTACAGCCACTACATTACACTACACAAGCCCAGGAAACCTTTAATAAATAAAATAAAGTTGTCCTATTGCCCTAAACATGTGTCCCCTGTATAGTTGAGTTGCCATATGTTAGGAAATGTAGGGGGGGAAGGAGGGTAACCCCCCAAAAAATTAGGCTATTTTTCAGACTATCACCATAAAAAAAAAGTAAAAGACGCCAGTGTTTTTTTGGGACTTAGAATAAATTTCAGTACTCCTATCCACTCTATTGAACTTTGCCAGTTCTGACCTGGCGAAGTAAAGTCTAGCGCAAGAGGTAACGGTCAGTAAAATGGGCATTTTTGTGAATTAGCGTAGTTACGTCCCTTCGTCAGTGCGCAACTTTGCCTGGCGTAAGGGTGTGAAGTTGCGCTAGTCTATCTACTTCGCTAGCGAATTTTCGCCAGGGACACTGTTAGTAAATCGGTGAAGTTGGGAAATTACATCACATTGCAGAATTAGCGCTAGTGTTAGACGATTTGCGCTTTAGTGAATTTAACCCTATAATGTAACAGAAGTGAATACAGCTTCTAAAGCTAAAATAAATGCGTACATATTAAACCAAACCAGAAAACCATGGGAAAACACTATCACTTTAAAGTGATACTGACACTAAAAAATGAATTTTAACATATCAACATTTAGGGGCAGATTTATCACTGGTCGAATTTCGATTAAAAAAAATTTGAAATTCGACCATATGAATAAAAGGGAAGTATGAATAAAAGGGAATTTTACAGCAATTTGATCGATCGAACGGTCGAATAGGAAATATTTGATCGACGGATCCAATTATTTTTATTCGATCTAAAATAATGATTCCCAATTCAGTAGTTTGGTTCTGGCGAACTAAGTGGTCCAATTTGCCTAATTTGCATATTCGAAGATTCAAATTTGAATTTAATTAAAATTCTATCGAACTTCAAATTAATCATGTGAATTTAGTAAATCTGCCCCTAAATGTTACCTATAGGTCATGTTGATCATTTTTTGCTGAGAGGTTTGTTTTTGTATATAATTGTTAGTTGAAGTTCCTAAGCCTGACTCTCTGACACTCTGACTTTGCCAACCTGACTGTCCCATCTCAGCCTGTTAGTTACAGTTTCTAATGCTAACAGACTCCTGCTGCACAAATATGGCAAAATTTGGCAAAACCAATATTATAATATATGTAAAAAAAATTTAATTTCAGGTGTCAGTATCTCTTTAAGAGAAACTGGCAACATGCCAGGCTTAAAGCTAAGTAGGAACTTCGTAGTCTCCACTTTGAATCCAAGAGCTTCATAAGCTGCATGAACTAAAAGCCTTTTTGCTGTAGCATTCAGAAGTTTTCCTGTCATCCCTGTCCTATTAATTTGAGCACAAACTGTAATTTGATGTAAGTGGTGCTGTTCCCACAGAAATGAATGACAGCATCTGGAGAGAGGCGACCGTTCCAAGCACTTTTGGCTACCAACAAACCACAAGTTAGCAGTATGGAACAAGGGCGTCCGTCCAGACTTCTGTCGTCCTAATTTTATATTTGAGGCAGCACAATTCTAAATCCAATATTTCTAAAGCCTTGCTGAGATGGGTGAACAGCAGAGCACATTCCAGACTTTTGTGCTGGCGTCTCCTTCTGAGATGCCCACATATTTATGTCCTTGTGTAGTTTACATGTAACTGTTGAGTCACCTGGGCTCAATATGGATAAAAAACAATAATTATCAGCCTTGACAGTATCTGGGCACTTGTTTTGTGTGAATGAACAAGTTGTGACAGGAAGCATTAGTCCAATTTAAATTAAAGGCTACTTTATATTCAAGAATGTTCTTCACGTCACAGATTTTTTTTTCTTTTCTTTTTTTTTTTTTGCTGAAGAATTTCAGTTTTATTCATCTAAACTACAGCTCTTGTGTAGAAATAAATCATAACATTAAAGAGTAAGATTTGCCAGGGACTCATAACCACAGAATGGTAATCCCAGGACTGAACCAGATGTTCTAAAAGTTATAACTATAGGCAGTAAATTAGTATGGCTTTTGTACAGATAATTTTATTCTTGGCTCCTAAATATTGATTTAATATGGTTTCATAAGTGTTTGTATCTCCAGTAAACTATCATCTTATTCAATTCTGTGTTTCTGTATCTTTCCGTAATTTTTATCTTCATACTTGGGGGCAGATTTATCAAGGGGAAAATTGATTCAAAGTGAAAAATCAAATCAAATTCCAATTTATTTTGGGCTTATTCGACTGCTGAATAGCCCGAAAATCCATTCGAATTGATCGAAATCAAACTCAAATTCTATTTTCGAAATACTGTCCCTTTAAGAAAAATCCGATCTTCAAATTCGCCAGATTGAACCTATCAAATTGCTATAGAATCCTATGGGAAGCTCACATCGGATTCTTAAGGGTTTTAAAAACATTTGATCGATTGCTTAAAATTGTTCGAATCGATCGATTTTATATTGAATTGCATTAAAACCCCTCAAATTCGATATTCGAATTTGAGGGGTTTTAGCTCATCAAAAATTCGAGGGTCGAATTCGACCCTTGATAAATCTGCCCCCTAAAGTCTACTAAAAAATCACTTAAACATTCAATACACCCAATAAGATTGGTTTGCCTCAATATGGATTCAAGCTGCTTAGTTACCATTACTGTAAGTACAAGTTACTGTTTTATTAATATAGAAAAAAAGGATTTTTTTTTTTTTTTTTAAAAAGGGCTCTATGAGAGTTTCTGTGCTTTGTGGATATTGAATTTCCAGATAAGAGAACCCACCACAATCCACATTCATTTCCGTGTACAAATAATTTATCATTAAATCCATATAAATATTTGTGGCCAATCTCACTTGAACCACCCCCCCCCAGCACCCTGAAAAATAAAATGCTCAGAAGATGTAAGCAATTTTTGAATACATATTATAAAAGCAATAATATGCAGTATCTTGTGTGATATATTTTTTTTGCAGTAAATGTTTTTCTGTATGCCTTATGTTCACTGTATGATAGCAGAATGGGATGTTCTTTCCAGGTTCTAGAACACGGCCAGCAGCACAGCTGGTTTTGGTCACAGAAAGGAAAGCAGCAGTAGCAGCCACCATTTGTCTCCGTAGGCCTGTGGCACTGTTGATATTTTGGCAGAATACAACAGCAGGGCAGGATTCCATACAGGCATGGCAACAACAGCCTTTATATTTACTTCCTTTTGAATATTTAACAAGCGCTGGTTTTTGTATAGAGGGGAACGCTGGAAACAATGAAAGGTTGCACTTGCAAATCAAATAAATATATTTTCTGCTACTTTCATTTTGATATCAAAGCGCAAAGTAAGAAATCAATGTAAACGTAATATGACAAACCCTAACCGATACAGGTTTCTGTTTATCTATTTTCATTACCAGGATACCATAAATGATTTTTTTAAAGTTTATTTTGAAGTCATTATGTGGTTAAAATATAGAAAAATATATTGAATATTGAATGACCCCACATTTTATTCCAACTAACTTATAAAGTTGGGATTTCAGGGGTATCTAGAAGAGCTAGTAGGCGTCATGTCCCAATCTCAGCCTAGCTTACTCAAACTAAGCCCCCCAAACATATGTCATTGCCCCCAGTTTGAGAACCACCACCCTAGACTGTCCATCTCCCGATTTAGTAAGGCAGTAAAACCTGGGGTGTTCCGGATAATGTATCTTTTGTTATAGTTATATAATATATATATATATATATATATATATATCATTATATATATCATATTTCAGTATGTTGAAGCTTATATTACATTTTTATTTTCACAATAGTTCCCCTTTAAGATAGACAAATATCAGGGGACCTTTTTACCCATAAAGAGGATCACCGCACCAGAGGCCACCCCTTCAGACTAGAAGAAAAGGACTTTCATTTGAAGCAGTGTAGGTGGTTCTTCACAGTCAGGACAGTGAGGTTGTGGAATGCACTGCCGGGTGATGTTGTGATGGCTCATTCTGTTGATGCTTTTAAGAGGGGTTTGGATGATTTTTTGTACAGACATATCAAAGGCTATTTTGATACTAAACTGTACAGTTAGTATAGCTATGGTATATATAGTACAGCTATGGGCATATATGGTTTGTGTGAAAGTGTGGAGGGGTGTGTGTGTATGCTGGGTTTTGAACTTGATGGACTTTGTCTTTTTTTCAACCCAATTTAACTATGCAACTATGTAAGTCTAAATTCACTTATCATTAATTAAACCCAATAGGCTGGTTTTGCTTCCCAAAAGGATTCGTTATATCTTAGTATAAATCAAGTACAAGCCACTGTTTAATTATTACTGAGAAAAAGGAAATCATTTTAAAAAATTTGGATTATTAGGATAAAATGGAGTATATCTGAAACAGCCTTTGCGTAATTCAGAGCTTTCTGGATCAGTTTTCAGAATAACGGATCACGTATCTGTATAACGTACTGACCCCTATATGTAATATAAGGCACTAAGTTTGCCCAGGGGCAGTAACACATGGCAACCAATGGGGTTCTACAATTTAAACCGTTTCATTAAACAATTTAACATGAAAAAAAACCTGTGCATTTTTAATGTATGGGAAATAGCAATGTTAATAAAATGGCTTAATGTGTTTTAAGGGAGTCATCCAAGCTCACCTTAATTTGGAAGGTTCTCTGAAACCACTTACTTACTTCTGTCATTTGTGTTGTGGTGGTTATTTACCAGCATGCTTTTTAATGTATATTTCTCCTACATTAGGTATTTTATGTTGACAGGCGATTCACTATACAGATTTGGAATCTTTTATCCAGTTGTCTCCAGTGACGGAACTTTGGAGTGTCAGCCCCCCTCCAAAAGACTACTACTGTGCAAAACAGTCTCTCCTCTTAACTACATTGCACCACGCCACCCAGGCCTATACCGCACTGCTATTTTAAAGGTAAAATATGGGTTGGGGAGGGGGAATATAATACAGCAGACCCTGTGACTATGGGGTATACTGTATACGTAGCTACACCGTTGGATGTCTCCCTAGAGTACTATGTTAATCAAATAATTCAGAATTTAAACACATATTGCCTTTTACCCTCTTTCTATTGGAGGGCTAACAATCCTATGGATTTATTTACTGATTAAAGAGATTATTTATCAAAATCCTAACATTTCTGATCATTTTTTGTAAAATAGTCCAACCAAATCTGCACAAATTATTTCACCTTATTTATCAATGCATTTTTCTGAAAATTTCCTGTAACGGAAAAAATGAAATCACGAAAAAAAAAATTTTTTATTGCAAAAAAACCCTTGCAGATCAGGATATCTTCAGGACATCGCCCATTAACTTCTACATGAACTCGCCAAGTCAGAGTTGGAGTACTTTTTAATTCGTACTTAATAAATTCAGAAAATTTCAAGGTTTTTTTCCACTAAAAATTCCGGTTTTATAGTAAAAAAAAATATTTTTTTTTTAGTTTTTAGCACTAGGACTTTTACAGAAGGGATCTTTATCTGGAAAACACATTCTGGTCCCCATACAGGCCCCACACATTCTAGATAACAGGTCCTCTCTTGGTACCCAACTGTGGCAACAGCCCTTTCTATCTAATATCATTTTGTGTCTCTTCCTTTCACCCCTTCACATATTTACAGACCCGCAGATACCTATAAATGTAAAAATGTCATGGTCAACGCTGGAGTCGCTACTTCAAAACACACAGAAAATACAACAATATTCCCTTAAATGCAACAGAAATGATTTGTGTTTGTTAGTCAAATTTCATTCAATGCCCCATTGGCTGTGACGTTTACAAAAGGAACACCAAGAGACTGTCTCTCTGTAATCCACAATGCTTAAACATCTCTTCTTGTTATCCTTTGGTTACTGTAATTACAAGTAATTTTGTAAAGGATTTTCAATTTTTAAGAAAGCACACTTTTGTACTTGATCCAGCTAAAGGGATTTTCTTACATTACTCCATATAAAGACCATCTTTTAAACTTCTAATGTGTTTCTTATTCATTAGTACGTATGCCTGTAGGGTACATTCGGAAATGGGTTAAAGTTACAAAGTTATTCTTATGAAAGCTCATGGTAATTTGGAGTATCAGGAGGATTTATTAATTTTGAAAATCTTAAAAGAGCAAAAGCTAAAATGAGATTGGATTAAGTATATTCTTGCACACAGTTATTCTAAACACCCTTAAGGAGCACAGACTCACTTACACAAGATATTATGCAAATATGAATATATCTCCAAGTGCCTCATAGGCTTGCTGATGTAATATTTTACATGGTTAGTTAAACACATCAAGAAAAAGGTTTGACCTTGTTACAATATACTGGAAAAGGTATTTATTTTCAAAGCGTGTCGGGTTTTTTTTCACCCTTTTTTTTTTTTCTTTCTAGGGAATAGCGGAATATATCAATGGCGGAGGCAAGTCTTTTTGCAAACGAATCTCAATCACAAATGCCTCAGTCACAAACACAGCTTGCCATAATAGCAAAGCTTCTATGGAGACCAAAGATTCCCTTTATAATTTATCTTTATCAGAGTGTTGCCCTTGCTGCATGGAAGGATTATCACAATCGCCAGACGTCGCTCGTGGAACAGGATGCTTTTCATGAGTTCAGGCAATGAGAGAAGAAAAGAGACCTGGGGCCTCATTCACAAAGAAGAGATAATTGAGTAGTAAGTATGCGAAGGATAAAAATGTTGCTTTCTTGCTTATGTCTGCTGGGGTTCGGTGGATGACTCCGACCTAGAAAACAGTTGAAGGCATAGTAAAGTCTAAATACAGACATTACATGTATGAGTATTTTTTAACACAAACATTCACAGGCAAATATATATCATTAAATCAATATATTATATATATATATTTAAAATGCCTTTGCTATTGTTGTTTCATTTGCTTCCTATATTAAAAGGTTATTTATTTATAAAGAAAGTTTAATTGGCCGTAACATTGCTAAAACAAACTAAGGAATTTAATTAATATTTTGGAATATTAAAAAAAAACATTAACATGGAAGCATTATTATATCATTAATATCATCTAGGATCCTTATAGGGATACTGACACTAAAAGACTATTCTTCAAAATATTAATGTACATTAAAGGGTGTTTCACTTTTGAATTAACTATTAGCCTTAGCTTTTCAACTGGTCTTCATTATTTATTCTTTATAGTTTTTGAATTATTTGCCTTTAACTTCTGACTCTTTCCAGCTTTCTTTATTTTACCTGAAATAAAATGTATTAAAAACAGATTTTAAAACCGTTTTTAAAACATTGGTTTCATTTCTGGTGTCAGTATCTCTTTACTACCAGCTGACACATTGTATATGAATGAAGGTGAATGACATGGATAACCAAAATAAATGTATTAAAGCGCTACGCAATATGTTGGCGCTATAGAAATACATGTTAATCAATAAATATGTAAAGCCTGATATACTGGAATGGAAGCTATAATATTTGAAACTGTACATGCTGTTTAAAGGCAAGTTGGGATAGCTGGTGTCTAAGCATATTACACTCATTTTCCAAAGGCCAGTACCCATAGCCAAAAACATCTTGTGTTTCACGTTAGGGTTCAGTGAACTAACTGTATTAACTTTATGTATATATATTTATAATAAGTTGCATTGTTTGGCGATATTGCCAGCATAGATATTTTACCAAGACTGTATTTTAGATCAATATTAGGTTTTTTTTTTATTTATGTGAATTCTTATATAACTGCTTGATGAATTCTATCGCAGTTATTGCTGTCAATTGTTGGTAAATGGATGCCTTCTGCCAGGCCCGGACTGGCAATCTGTGGGTTAGGGCAAATGCCAGATGGGCTGCTATAAGGTCCCATAGAAAGTCAGTATTTAGTGGGCTGGTGGGGACTCTTTGGGCCTCTATGTGAGCTGATTGGGCCTCTGTGTACCTGAAATGCCAGGGCCTATTTTGATTCTCAGTCCAGTCCTGCTGCTAATTGTGGTGTTCTCAGGCAAGATCAGCACTGGAAGAAGCTGAGTTTGAGCTCCATATTGGGAACTGGACAGCTGTTAAAAGGTGGTATTGGATTATATATTTGGCAGGTGGGATTTTGTAAGGACTTTTAGAGGAAGGATCCAAAACATGTAGCACTATGCATTTCTGAGAAATGCTGGCACTTTCAATGCACTATATGGGGACGATGACTCTGATTCTCTGTTACTCTAATCCATTTATTATCCATAAAGCTAAAGTTTCAAATATAGCAACTAGTGACTAGTGAAACTGCCCACATTTTGCTTTACCACAAGTCGCAAATACCTTGTAAAATTCACAAAATGTTTTATGCCATGTTTTTTCTTGCACCAAATGCATTAAAGGACAGGGAAAGTCTCAAATAGAATAATGCTAGAAATGCTGTATTTTGTATACTAATCATAACCATGAACTTACTGCACCACAAGCCTAAACAAATGATTTATGCTTTCAAAAGTCATCTTGTAACTTTGCTAAACATCTTTGCAAGACCAAGACTGTGCACATGCTCAGTGTGATCTTAGCTAAGCTTAGGGATCGTCATAAATTATCAAAACAGCACAAGTCGAATAATATCAGACAGAAGCCGATACAGCAAGACTAATTAATAATCAGAATATACAGACTGCACTTGGTCCTGTTTTAGCATGTAATCTAATGTGGCTTTTAGAGTTTTGTATTGTTTAATACAAACTTTCCCTAGCTCTCCAGAACCAGTGGCTGCAGAAAATATAATACAAATAGAATCCTAGTTTATCTGTTTAAATCTGGATCCATGATCTTTGTCCCTGTAGCTGGTACTGGGAAGTAAGGCGGGGCTCCCCCTGCTGTTCATAAGTATGATTGTTTCCTACACAGCAGTTAGGGACCATCTGACAATTCCTGTCCACAGAAGTAAATGAAGGGAAAATCTCACTGCATGCAGTCAGGTTTCTTATAAAAATGGTACACATTTTTCAGTTAAAGTATATTGGAGATAGGTTTCTTTTTCATTAAAGGGATACTGTCATGGGAAAACATGTATTTTTCACAATGCACCAGTTAATAGTGCTGCTCCAGTAGACTTTTGCACTGAAATCCCTTTCTCAAAAGAGCAAACAGATTTTTTTATATTCAGTTTTGAAATATGACATGGGGCTAGACATTTTGTCAATTTCCCAGCTGCCCCAGTTATGTGGCTTGTGCCAGCACTTTAGGAGGGAACTGCTTTCTGGCAGGCTGTTGTTTTTTCCTTCTCTATGTAACTGAATAGTATGCAGTGGGACATGGGTTTTACTATTGAGTGATGTTCTTAGATCTACCAGGCAGCTGTTATCTTGTGTTAGGGAGCTGTTATCTGGTTACCTTCCCATTGTTCTGTTGTTAGACTGCTGGAGGGGAAAAGGGAGGGGGTTTATATCACTCCAACTTGCAGTACAACAGTAAAGAGTGATTGAAGTTTAGCAGAGCACAAGTCACATGACTTGGGGCAGCTGGGAAATTGACAAAATGTCTAGCCCCATGTCAGATTTCAAAATGAAATATAAAAAAAACTTTGATCATCTCAGAAATGGATTTCAGTGCAGAATTCTGCAGGAGCAGCACTATTAACAGATGCATTTTGAATTGTTTTCCCCCATGACAGGATCACTTTAAAGAAAGTAAAAATGGGATTTAATTTTTTTGCCTTTACATGCCCTTTAAAGACAATAGGCATTTTTTCTGGCAAAATTAAACCCATGCTGGGGTTTTACAAGACTTAAAAATGTTCTCCATGTGCAAATCTGTACAGGTATGAGATCTGTTGGAAACCTGTTATCCAGAAACCTGCAGTTAGGGAATATTTGCCCAGATGTGTGTGTAATATGCATTTCAGTTTAACAACGATAAATCAATTGCAGATTTTATTTATAGCCTTCATTGTAGTAATGAGTATTTAATGTTCTCTAAATATTTAAGGAAATCTTATTTGATGCCGTTATTTTGATATGCTCATTTCCCTTGATATTGTCCTAACAGTATTTGCAATGAGTTTACGGCATTAGTGTAATTTTGATCTATAGTGGCAGTTGAGTTTCCTCATCATACAATCTGGAATTAAATTAACTTTCTTACAAGAGGCATAACCCTTATTATTAAATTAGTCACAGATGTATGATTAAAATTTCTTACTCCACATGACAACTTTAAATGCAGTTTTATAAGATCACAATATGTAAGAAAACTAAGCCAGCCTGTTGTGTAAGCAACATGATTAGTCTTTAGTTTTAAGTACTTCAGTTGTGGTGAAACTTTGAATACTTTGATCTGAAATGTAGTGTAATGCGGGAACAATCATAAGCTTATCTCAGCCTACTGCTGTGTAGGAACATTTATGTTCTATATACGGTGTATACTGTATGTGTAGTGCTGAGGGATTGTGCGTGTCAGTAAACAAGAGTCATCAGAGGTCGTCAAACCTGCCAGAATATCTGTGTGTCGAGTAATAACGCAGTTAGTCTGGAGTTGTTCTGTAGACTATCATACTGGAGATAGAGGTGGGATAGAGTGGTAGTTACAACTGTAGTTATATTTCCACCTAAGGGCTGACCTCCATGAACGTTTTTTTGACGGATGGTGTCGCCGCCATAAAACGCAGGTGACAAGTCTGATGTAATTGCATGCGTCCACAGGCCCGGATTTGTGGAAAGGCCACCAAGGCCAGGGCCTAGGGCAGCCGGATTTTAGGGGAGGCATGCTGCCCAACCACATCCACATTGGTTCAGAAACACTGGAGATAGGTGGGAAGTATAAACATGCTCTAGACCTGATGATGAAAGGGAATGGGGGCAGCGAAAGGCAAAAGGCCTAGGGGCACCCTTTATGTGCTTCCAAATATAATGGGACTGAGAAAAATAGCAAGTATAAACTACAAATGACAAGAATGTTGGATGAAGACGCAGCATGCGGCGTTCACATCCAACGGTCGCATCGGATGGAATGTAGTTTATACTTGCTATTTTGCTATCAGTCCCATTATATTTGTGTGCATGTGACTACAGCCAACTTGTCGCCTGCCTCTTATCACGGGGACACCATCCCTCAATGAACATTCGTGGAGTTCAGCCTTACAGTGTAGCTGGTATTGCAGTGACCTATAGTGAAGGGGAATTTGTCCTGTTTTGCCTTGCAAATTTTTTGCCGTTTTGTGAATTTCGTGGGAAATTCACAAAACTGCAAAAAATTTGTGAAATGGCACCAGCGTCTCGTTTTTGACCCCTGCGTTGGTTTTTTTGATGCCAGCAAAAATTAGTTGGTGGAAATGCGTCAAAAAAAAGGACACCGAACTTTCAGTATAGTTCCTTTTCAGGAAAATGATTGCATATCTATGGCTTGTGATGTTTATAAGTGATGGGCGAATCTACCCCATTTCGCCGGAAAAAATTCAAGAAACGAGTCACGGCATGTTTTTGACGCCAGTCGCGTCAACTTCACTGGCATTTCGCGAATTTATTTGAATCGCGGGAATTCACCATGAATTCGCCCCTGGCGAATAAATTCGCCCATTACTAATGTTTATTCCTTCTTTCAAGATATTTATCTAGTGAAATGCCAAAACAGGACAAATTAAAAATATTAACTGCAAAATATATTTATGGTAGTAGTAGTTGTATATAAAAAGCCAAATACACTACATATTGATTTGGGTCAAAGTAAGTGAACACAAATAGCTCCCAATTCAATAGCTCCCACTTTGGTCAGTAAAGAGTCTGGCTGCAGGCCACTATAGTTACATAGTGTACATATATGCCAGTTCTTTGCCAGCTAGACGTGACACTTTTTTAGGAGAAAATGGTCCTGTTTTTATACATATGCCAGGTGCCCAAACATCTTGACTTTAACTGTCATTAAAGAGTGTGTATGTAAGAGACTGAACTATGACTCTAGAAATAACTTTTATGATCTGTAGATATGGGGTTGGCCATTGTTTGGTATTCTTATATCTGACAGAACAGTCAATTCTTATTTTTTACATAAAATAAACAAGTCAGGTGAGGTGTGGGACTGAAGTTATATTTATTTGCCATATACCATCTGCTAAGGGTTTTCATGCTGACTGTTTGGTGATTGTATTTTCAAATGTCATATTACATAGCACCTAATCCCTACTATAGCCATATACATATAAGCTAACACCCTAAGCAGCACAACATACCATTTGTTCAGCATTGTTGTTATCAAAATGCATATTTTTATTATTAGAATTACACTGGATTCAAGCCGGCAGATAGGTTGCCAGTGATTATGTACACTCTATTCATTAAATCTCAAATTTTCTGGTTGAGTTTTTAAAGGGGAAAACTCGTGTTTTTAGAGAGAAAAGAGAGATCTCAGACCTGTCAAGGTCATGTAGAAGTCAATTGCAGATGTCCCTGAATCTTGACATTGTGATCCGCACAGTTTTTTGTCCCATAATCCGATAAAGTTGAGTTTTCGTGGCAAGAGTTCAATAAAGTATCAGTAAAGTATCTTATGATTCAAATTGATGAATTGATTTTGTTTCGCACCGACATTTGCGAATGGGAGTCAACCTTGTTTTAATAAAAAACTGAAAAACTTGAGTTTTAGTAAATACCCCCCTATAGGTTTTTTGGTATTTTTCTTAATATTCTAAGTGCAACATCATGTACATTTAATATTGTGCAGTTCTGCTACCGAAGGCTAAGGCAAAACAGTGGCAAAGCAATTGTTCAGGGAATCTTAATGTACTCACCATTTCCCACCTTCAAAGAAGTTCTTTCCTCTAAAAGATCTAGAATGAAACAAAGCCCACTGTGTGTCCACACTTCCATAAAATTACACATCAATATGATTTCCAGTGACAAATACTTTCAAGGCAAACAAACCGAATATAAATTAAAAAATCTCTGTGGGAAACAAATATGTAATTATGTTCACACAGGGAGCATTTTATCAGGTAAACCATCCTACTTTGTTAATTGAAATGCAGTCGCATTTGGCTTTCTATTTTTGAAACAAAAGCTTGCGATATACATATCTGCTTTATTCAATATTTATTTTCACTAATTCCAGTCACATGACCTATTTTATTAGGATCATATTTATACATTTCTTTTTCTTATTTTAAGCAAATCATTTCTATGATACTAGCCCAGAAAATGACTTCACCATTATGGATTTTTTTCTGATACCATTATGGATGTTTTCTTTTTGCCAGGGGCTCATCAGTGGAGTGAACCATGGGAGATATAGATAAGATGGTACCCTACAGCTTAAGTGCACCTAATGGGTTAACTTACTAATTAAAATGCCTTTAATGTCAAAGGTTGACATTAAAACAGCTCCACATGCAAATAATAGGGAAAATAATAAGGATCCAGAATTCTCATTTTCTGCTGATGTTCTTAAAGGATAGTCTATAAAGGTTTATGTATATAAAACGTTTTAGAAATAATAATTTTTGGGCCATTACTGTATTGCCATGAGCTGACTCCTTACACCACTGCTCATGCACCCTATTATGGAAGGAGTTCATACAGCGAGTTTATCTCTTTGCCCTATATGATTAACAGGCAACAATATTTGTGTTTTGAAGAGGTACATACATTGTAAATTTACAATATTTTACAAAGCCCATACTTTTTATTGCATATGTTTTCATTATGAACAATATCACCAATAGGTCCTTTTTTACAGACAATGGCAGATTGGGGGGCCCCAATATTTTTTACCCACAGGCCACATTCAATTAGAAAAAGAGTTCGGGAGCAACATGTGCATGATAAAAAGTTCCTGGGGGTGAAAAATACAGGTTGTGATTGGCTATCAGTTACCTCTATGTGAAGTGGAATCTGTAAGGGTTCCTGCTAATTTCCATCAGCGCCGGGCACGTCGCGGGCGTGTCTTCGCCGGCGTGTCTTCAACGGTGCACGGTGCGGGCGTGTCCGTTTGGCGCCAATTGAGGCCTATTTAAAGCAGCACTGGACTCTGGTTTACTGCCCGATTATAGGTTCACTTTCGCTGTTCCTGGGTGTGCTTATCCTGTTTTCTCTACGGACTCTACTCATGTATGACCTTGCTTTGTTTCTGGACTACGACTCTATGCTGCCTGAACCAACCCACTGCCTGGACCCCGACCACGTCTTGCTCCTGTACTTTGCCTGTACCGTGTACTTTGGACTGGTGCTTGGACTGTTGTTTCCTCCTTGGTCCGCAACCTCACCTCAACCTTCGGTCCTTACAGAAGCCCACAGAAAGCCCTGTTTGGCAATACACCTGGTAGAGTCCTGCACAGGTCCAATTCTCTGAACCTGCACTAGACCCTTACCCGCAAACCACAACCCAGACCCGCAACTTGCATTCTTACCCGATCTGACTCACTACCGGACCCGCAAGTACCTTATCCTTAACTCGACCCACAACCCGCAGGAAGTGCTGTCACTGTAAACCGGAAGTGACATAATCAGAAGTAGGCTGATCTGAAAAAAGTCCTACAAGAAACCCAGAAGTGACATCATCGGAAGTCGGAGGAAGTAGGCATGATCAGAAAAACAAGAATAAGATATGCTTTTGAGAAGACCCACAACCCGATCCACCACCCAAAACAAAACTGGAGAACAACCGACCTGCATCTATACCCGCTACTGCTACTTCTACCTGCCACCCACAGGGTACCGCAGGTTTTTGCGGGTAACCCGCGGGTACCTGACCCATTGCAGGACTCTAGCAACTGGTTTTAATGCAATGTTCAATAATGATATAAGATGAATCAATAACAAATTATTTTAATTTTGTATCAGTAGTTAAGAATAAACCTTTTTTAACCTAGAATTAATATTACTATGTAATTCCCAATTTGTAGACTACGGTATTACATTAGGAAAAGAGGATAGATTTTCTCTCCAAAGGGTAATAGAACAGTATATTAAAAACTGGGGTATGGGCTGTTTAGGAGTATTTAAAGGAAATAGCAAAACTAGTGATAAAAAAATTATAATACAGAAATTACCAATAAACCACTGGTTACTAGCACAAGGCAAGAAAATGTTTATTTTTAATGGTTGTTACTGTATTTGTCTGGTTGTTGCTAAGAAACACATTGAAATGGCTCTCTTAGAAAATCTACCCTAGGAATCGTTATTTAGGTCTTACAACTGCCAAGTGCACTGTATCTGTGGCAACACCTGTTGAGTTAGTTGCTGAAGAAAAACTAAGATGAGAAGAGAGTGTTCGAAGCTTGCCAATTACTATGGGAAGCCATATCCTTGTTATTGAGAGATATGGAGAGCTGTCTGGAGCCGTTTCAATAAGCTGGGTGTCTATTGTCTGCAAGCCAAGAAATGTATGATAAACGTCTGGTAAAGTACTTTTGCACTGAACAAAACCATTTTCAATATGAAGCAATGCATTTTTTTAACCATAGCCAACATTTCTGAATTTCATAGTGTGCTTTAGAAAATGTGATTACATTTGTAATATGTGTTACCTAATCTCCATTCTCTCCAGGATCAAAAAAAAATTTTTTGGGCAGAAATTCAGAAACATGTTTCGATGAGGTGGAACAAAGTGATGTTTTAATTAAAGTCTAATGTCTGAACTATGAAATTTATCCCCAGACGATTACCAATAAAGCCTAAACTATTGTTGCATTTTAAATATATTTACCGAAAAACAAAGATCCGCCTACTATGTCTTCAACTTTTTTGGGGTAGGAGGGGAAACTGAAGGAGAAACTATCCAGATAAGGTTTACCAGCAGAATAATTGTCTGGTTGCTTTCAGCTTTTTAACCCATCAGTGGTATATCAGTGGGGAAATGGTTGCTGACAGAGAAATATATTTTTTGGAAGTCCATAGCTGACCTATGATGACCCAACCAAACCCCTACTATACCTTCCTGACATCCAGAAACTATTGATTGTTCTGTTTTCCTATCATGTCCATGGTACCATTGATTCCAGTATAATATTTATGATAACCTTGTATGTTATGGGGCAAATTTATCAAATTCACATGAAGGATTCGAAATTCGATCGAATTTTCAAAAAGATTCGAATTCAAATTATTGAATGTTTTTGAAGACCACTTCGACCATCGACTTTTGAAAATTCGATCGAATCGAATAAAAATCTATTCGAATATACGACAGTCGAATAAATTGCCCTTTAAATTTTTATTCAATTGCCTAGTTAGCCTGTTTCAACCTACCGAATTCATTTTAATTATTTTTGATCGAATAAAAAAATTCGATAGATTGGTTAAAATCTTTCGAATCGTTCATTTCGAACGTTTTTATCGATCGATCAAATTATTTCTATTATATTTCTTTTTATCGATCGATCAAATTGCGGTAAAATCCGTCGAATTCGAAGGATTTCAATTTGACCACAATTTGATTGGTTGAATTCGAGGGTAAATTCATCCTCGAATTTGACCAATAGTAAATCTGCCCCTAACTCTTCCGACTATATAAAATTGTGTCTTTCTTATAGCACACACATGTACTAGAGAATACCAGAGAACTCCTTTGTAGAGATGAACAAAGCACCTTACATTCAGCTGCAAGTAACAACTAAGAAGAAAGTGTAGTGTATTGACCCTCCGTATATTTAAACATGGACTGTAATCACATAATACTCTTTGTAATAAGAAAAATCCCAATTCGGACAGGCTATTGTCATGGTTAATATCCTCCAAATCTTTAAATAATGTGTTTGCTTGCCTTTGGACTGAAGTCTTACTAAGGATTAGTAAAGAGACAAGATTATGGTTTCCTAGTGTGCTACAGTTGTGGTCTGCTAAACTAGCTGCAGTGGAGCAAATAATCCCATTCATTAAAGTTACTTGCATCAAAACTGCTCTGCACACTGCATTTGTGGGATGTAAGTTACCTGTATAATGATAATATTTCCATATAAATATTCTACTACCTTATGTTATCTTATTTATTTATTTTGCAACTTATCACCTTAGACTTCAAAATTGTCCAGAAAGAAAAACCAAAGAAGTACTCCATTCATAGTCCTTGCCTTGATACTTTTCTGTAATACCTTGGGTGCTGGAAATTACCATTGTACTATTATTGTAAGAGCAGCTTTCTGAACCTTATGCAAGAAATGCAGTATCCAAATGCCTTATCCAAAAAATCCATACAATCTAGGATGACATTTTTACTGTTCCTTATTTCAATAATAACTTTACTATTCTGAATAGTTATATTAATCCTGCTGCATTTAGACTACAAATTAATTTCCCTACTATACACAATAGGGGCAATTTTATCAGAAGTTAATTAATCTACCATGATGCACCTTCATAAAAACCACACAAGCCTGGACTGTATATACAAACCCTGCACACAATCTCCTGTTTTAATTCAAAGCCACATCACCCTAGCACTGTATGCTATGGTATGGATAGACCAACAATACAGAATATTTACCATCATATGACCTACTTCCTTCCATATACTAGTATATTATACCCAACATTATATTTCACTGATATAACTGAATTGGTTTCAAACACATCAAACATGGTAAGACGTATCATCTATGGTTCCCTGACACCCTATACTACCATAGCTTTTTATTTTAACCACAGTTCCAGATAGAAAAATCTTTGAAAATGAGAACAAAGAAATAAATACTTGAAAATGTTATACCATCTGGCCCTGGTGTCTTCTTCACTGTAAGCTGTCTCGACTTCATGATAAACTTTACAAGTTGATAGTTAAGATTTAGGGGGTTATTTATCAAGCTCCGAATTCAGAAAATCTGAAAAAAATTTCAGAATGTATTAAATCCCGAGGATGAAAATGTCTGAATATTAAAATCCGGCATCTCAAAACTGCCACAGTTGCATATAAGTCCCATTGATTCTTTGATGTGCACTGGGTTTCATGCAATTCCATGTTGTAAAAATCTGTAAAATCCATAGTTTTTTTAAAAGAAATCTGAAACGATCATGGAAATCTGAGTTTTTCCTGCAAAGAACATTTTCGGGAAAATCTTATAAAAAAATAAGCCTAAAAAACACGAGCAGAACGTAGTGAGATAAATTTGGAGCCTTAATTTCATGAATTTACTGTCTTGTTATGAACCACTGCGATCCACATGAATTTATTCCGTTTTTTTTATTTATTTCTAATAAAATGTATCATAACTTTAATGGCATTCTGTGAACCCATAAATATTAATTTTAATTTGAGTCTGAAGCATGCATACCTATTATATAAAAGGATGAGTGGTTACAACAGAAACTTAAACAACAAAGTTTAATCAAAATGAAAAACAAAAATAAAAATCCAGCTCTCCATTCTGTTTAAATCCATGCCATAAAAAGAAGATCCAATTAGAAAGGGAAAACAAACAAAATGATGTCAGAGCGTGGATAATACGCATGCCTAAATGCTAATACAACTAGATCAATGATAACCATGGATATCTGGGAACAAAGTACAAAGCATTCTATTCATGTACTGCATTTATGTTACCAGAGATTTTAAGAGTGTTGGCTTAAAAGCCAAAGAAGACAAATATATGTTCTGCTCAATGCATCTATGACATGCTTTGTAGTTTGGGGCTAATTTTATCTTGCAGACTTTCTTTCTTTTTAGCAATTAGGCTTTTGTGTTTCAGTGGACAAGTCTATCTGTTCCACTTTTAGATTCTTTAGGCTAGGATTAGTATCCAAATGCAAGACTTGTTTTAAGGTTACCTGCAGCTGCAGGTCAAAGGCACAACAGTCATCCTTCAAAGGCCATTTATAAATCTTGTGTTTAATCTTTTCTTCTTAGGACAATAGCGTTGCTTCACACAAATATTTTCTTCCTCATTCCCATTGTTTTATTTAGGAAAGCTGTGATTTGCCAGTGGAAACTTAATTTTTTTCCCTAAAAATGTTCAATAGATAGGCATGAAGATAGGCAAAATATATCTGAGACATAAGTACTGGATTTCAAAATATAGCGTACTTTGAAAGCGCTAAACACTACTGAGAACAAAATGTTGGAAATATATCCCACACCACAAGCTCTTGCCTGAATTCTATTATGTGATATAGTTTAGTCATAAAAGCCATGCACTACAAAATGAGCTTCTTACAAGGCAAGTAAATGGGCATTCTAATGACCAGTGGATCTGGAAAACAACGTGTTTTAGGGCTTTTCAGTAGTTATTCCTATATAAAGTTTATTCTTTGTAATGCACAGCGGCATTCTATCATTTTTACGAATGTTTTGCCAGCATGGGGCGTTTTTCTAGTTTTCATGGGGCTACCTCAGAAGAGCAATCATGGTTCTTAAAACACATAAAGCTTATAAAATGGAACATTTTGCTGTGCCATTTAGTATGAATTTAAAACAGATATTTGAAGTTTTACGTTTCAAAGACATTCAGGTCTTTGTTTCACCTATAGTTTCATCTCCCCATGCCCACCAAGGGTCCTTCGGCAGTTGCAAGATTTGCTATATCATGACCACTAATAATTTAACGCATAACAAAACCTTGCCCCCACCCCCAGGTTCCAAAGAGGATCCAAAGCAACATGGCACCTGCCAACCCAGCTGCTCTTCACTCCATTTCAATAGAAGGTACAAAGATAGAGGCATTTTTACAGTAATGGGTGGTGTGGGAAGAATGTTATAAACAAAGCAGTACTTAGAACATAACAGAAGCATTTCATGGGCAGAGTTCTTACCACTCTGTACATGTAACTGCGCTTCAGTAGATTATTCTGGAGAGGATTGTTTTGCCTCCAATAAGT
This sequence comes from Xenopus borealis, assembly GCA_024363595.1. Classification (NCBI taxonomy): domain Eukaryota; kingdom Metazoa; phylum Chordata; class Amphibia; order Anura; family Pipidae; genus Xenopus; species Xenopus borealis. The sequence continues at coordinate 88,059,271 of CM044445.1, forward strand.
ATCTCTTAGGATCAATGACAAGGTACTTTCATTATTACAGAGAAAAAAGAAATAACATGTAGTCTGTGGAAGATTGTATTTATGTAATTTGGATCTTCATGGATAACAGATTCCATACCTGTATGTATAAAATGATAAATTGCATCCTGGCTAGTTTAAATATACTGTATACTGTAAATATGCTTAGAAATGTGAGCAGCCTGAAGGATACCACTAATTGTTGTTAAACTATTCCAGATATTGATTTAATATGCCTGGATTTAAAAGGATGAGTTGGCAGTATGTAGTATGTTAAACACAAATATCACTTATCATCATTGGAATTCAATAAGAAGTCAACACTATTTAGCAGTGCAAGAATGTAAACCTCCCATTGTTTTCATGCGTTTGACTTTTCAATAATCCAAGACTTTCAATATTTTCTGGTTTCCTTACCACCTGATACACCTCTGCCTGTTCTAGGAGGTTCATTAAGATGTTTTTAAAATGATTTTGAAATGTAATGGGATCCTTTTAAGTATCTTGCAGGCTCTTTGAAAAATAACATCATATATGTGGAGTTGATTGGGTTCAAGGTGACAACACTTTAAACATGATTGACATTTTTACAGCTCTGGCCAGACTTAAAAAGATTAAATAAATTAGAATGCCAGGAAAAGGTGCCTTCTTATTCCTCAAGGCAACTTGCCCCAGACGGTTAATGGGTTAGACATCTATTAGTAGTGCTTACAGAATAACTGCTGAAATTGGTGCTTACAGCAATGACTTTCTGGTTTGAAATGCAAATCCTGTTTTCAGCTTGGAAAAATTGTAGCTGCAACACACATATCTGAGTTCTAAAATGGTATATAAGTTTAAAGCACCAGAGGCTATGTAGCTGGAGATATTAAAAAAAAAAAAAAAAGGTTACGAAAATATCAAATAAATGGAAACCTCTAGTCTGCTCTGAGAGTTGCATTTGAAGCTTCCACTCTCCAACATCAAATACATATTTTAGCTTCCAGTGTTTAATAAAGTGTTATTGTGTGTGATCATTTTAGTATTAGATTGGGAACACTTGTAGTATAGGCATGCGTAAATTCATGTTTATTAACTGAAAACCAATTTATTTGTCTTTTTAACAAACATGTACTGAGTACTGAGTTACAGTATATATTATGAGCGCTTAGGTGTCAGTACTAAAGGCTAATTCAGATATTTACATTGAGGGAATGATCTAATAGGTCAGTTTGTTAACTGACTCTCACCTTTGGGTAGATTCACTAACGGGTGAATTTTCACCAGTCGCCAGGAGCAAATGCTCTACGACTTCACCGTCTCACAAATATGCATAGTTCTGTCCTGGGCGCCAAGCGCTGGTCAGTTTTCGCTAGCGTTACTTTGGCAGTGCAAGCATTTCTTAGTGAAGATGCGCTAGCATTTGTTTGTGCCTAGAGAAAATTCGCTAGTGATCTTGTGCTTAGGTCAATTTGAATAGGGGCAGTAACTTAAAGTTGTATGGAAGTCTGGAAGTCTTTATTATAAATGCTGGTGCAAATGCTTGAAAAGTTGCCTGGCGATAGAGTGCGAATGCTAGCTCTTTTTCGCTAGCGATGAGTCGCTACCGTTAGCCACTTCTTCCTCTAGTGAATCTACCCCCTTGTGTTTCTCAACCATGGCACACTACAGGAACTTTACTTTCCTTCCACACTCCAAAAACATACAGGCAGGTTATTGGTTTCTAATAAAGAAATGTGAGTGACCTCTGATTTTAAGATCTAGTGGGACAGGGACTGATGGCAATGATGTATAATCTCTGTGCTGTGGAATATGTTTGTTCTATATAAATGAATAATGAATTATATTAACAATATGCAGGCATGGGACCTGTTATCCAGAATGCTTGGGTTTTCTAGATAATGGTTCTCTCCCATATTTTGTCTGCTAAAAAAAATGTTTTGCCTCCAATAAGCATTAATTATATCTTAAGTAGGATCAAGTAAAATGTACTATTTTATTATTACAGAGAAAAATCAAATCATTTTAAAATATTTTAATTAATAATTTGATTAAAATTGTCTTTATGGAAGATGGGCATCACATCATTTGGAGCTTTCTGGATAATGGGTTTCCGGATAACAGATCCCATTCTTGTATTTACATATCATTACAAAGATTAATTGCCATGTGCTTATAGACACAAGCACAGTGGCGTAACTACTCTCTGGTGGGCCGAGGTACAGGATGGGCACCTGGGGCCCCCTGTCAGGCCCTTAAATCCCATGCTGGAGTGTTGATGGCATGTGTGCTGTAAAATTTTCTTCTAGATAACTGCCTGCCATACCATTATCGTGGCTCTGATGGGACCCAAGGGGCTGGGGGCCCTGGTGCAATTGCACCATCTGCACCCCTGGTAGTTATGCCACTGCACAAGCAGAAGCAGATCCCTATCCTAAAGAGCTTGCAAACTCTCAGAGGCCGACCTGAAGATCAGGGCTAGCAGCATTCAGTTAATGTCAGAGTTAGGCCCAAAGATCAAATTCAGGGAGCAGCAGTTCAACACAAGTGTCAAAAAAGACAAAACAAAGACTGAAGTTTGCAATGGTCAGAGTTTCAGCAGGCAGGACAGAGATCTGATGTCAGGCTGGGTCATCTCAGGCCATAGACAGGGTTAAATGGTCAGTGCAGATTAGTAGCAACAAAAAAAACCCCACAGCTTACCGTGTGTAGAAATAGTTGTCTAAACAAGCTGTGGGAACGTCATCCCTATAAAACACTCCTAAGTGACAAGTTGGCAGGATGCAATGTTATGTTATCAGTGGATTATCAAGATGGATGAACAGGAAAGAACGCATCGAGATACTTGTTAGGAACTTGTATGTGAGGGAAGTTCTAAATCTTTACCTAATTGATATTAGGCGCTCTGGAAACATTTCTTCCCCTGATCTGAAATATAGTAATAGTTAGTCGTATTATGTTAAAGGGCAAGGAAAGTGTAAAATAGAATAAAGCTATAAATGCTGTATTTTGTATACTAAACATAAACATGAACTTACTGCACCACAAGCCTAATCAAACAAATGATTTATGCTTTCAAAGTTAGCCACAGGGGGCTGTCATCTTGTAACTTGGTTATACATCTTTGCAAGACCAAGACTGTGCACATGCTCATTGTGACCTGGGCAGCTTAGGGATCATCATAAATTATCAAAACAGCACAAGTCAAATAATATCTGACAGAAGCTGAATATACAGATTGGGTCCTGTGTTGTCATGTAATCCAGTGTGGATGTTTTAGCTTTTGTATTGTTAATACAATCTTTGTCCAACTCTGCAGAACCAGTGGCTGCAGCAAAATAATCTTCCAAATAGATTTACCTTTTTAAATCTGGATCCATGATCTGTGTCCCTGCAGCTTTAGTTGGAAACATTAAAGGGGATATAAAGGCAAAAATAAAATCCAATACAAATCTCTACACAGTCCCCGACTGCTCTATATGGAAAGAAAGCTGCTGGAGTTCTGAAAGGCTGGGAAGTAAGATGAGGGCTCCCCCTGGTGTTCATAGGTATGATTGTTTCCATTGCACAGCAGTTAGGGACTGTCTGACAGTTCCTATCCACAGGAGTAAATGATGGGAGAATTTCACTGAATACAGTCAGGTTTCTTATGAAAATGGTACACATTTTTTAATTAAAGTATATTGGAGATAAATTTCTTTTTCATTAAAGAAAGTAAAAATTGGATTTTATTGTTTTGCCTTTTCTTGTCCTTTAAAAGACCAGAATGTCCTGACTGCATAGGGTGCCAGAGAATCAAGGAAGATACAATACAATATTGCATAATACAGATATTATAAATCTCATAATACAGGTATACAGGATACATTATCCAGAAAGTCCCATATTACAAATTATGAATTACAGATTATGGGCTATCTCTAATAGACTCCTTTTTAATCAAATAATTCCAATTTTATTTTTTCTCTGTAATTACAAAACAATACCTTGTACTTGATCCCAACTAAGATAAAAGTAATCCTAACTGGAGGCAAAATAATCCCATGGGGTTTAAATAATGCAAAAAAATATTTCTACAAGACATAAGATATGAAGATCCATATTGCCAAAAGATCCCTCGTCTGCAAAACCTTAGGCCCTGAACATTTTGGTTAACAGGTCCTATATTTGTACCTTCTTCCCATTTGTGCTCTTACTGCATTAATATTATGACTATGGATTATATTATTACTTATATAGCTCTGACATATACCTCAACACTTTACAGATTATACATTATTTATGTCAGAGCCTATATCTGCAGCTATTTAACAACCCTAGCACACAAAAAAACACCATAGTGAGTTTTACATTTTATCAGGAGTTAATGAGCCTTCCTATATGTTTTTCCTTATAACATTAACATGAATTGGATGCTGTGCCATATTATATGACCTTGGTTATGCCTCTTACCTTCAAGTATTTCAGAGTTTGTAGAAGGAAGTCATTTTCGGATTTGTCCTTGGTTTGACTAGAAGAATATACACATATTTTCTGTTTTTAATGGAACAGAAATATTGCAAACAATGCTGTGTATGCCTCGACTGACCCTTTAATGGAGTTCTTAAATATTCTTGCGCTGTGCCAAGGCAACATGTGCAGAGTAAATATTTTAATCCCTAATTAATCACTTTGGTTAAATTGGTAACACAGAGCTCTAACAAAAATAATGCAAAATGTATTTCTTGAATAATTGCATTGTTCAGGGAATTGTGGGTAAATGCCACTAGATTGACCTCCCATTGCTGTTTTGCTTTTGACTCCAGGACTGTTAACTGTTACCATCACAAGAGTACACACTTTCCATGCTGCATTGTAGTCAAAACATGACAAAACATGACATGAACTAAATTTAAAACATCAACAATATCAGGACCGTGCTGACAATATAAAAGATGCTTGGAATGGTATTAAGTTAGATTTTTAAAGTGGACCCGTCACCCAGACACAAAAATCTGTATAATAAAAGTCCTTTTCAAATTAAACATGAAATCCAATTTCACATTTTTATTAAAGCATTCATAGCTGTTTTAAGCTCATTTGAAAATCTCAGCTGTCAATCAAATATTGTCTGCCACTCCTCTATGCCTTAGGCATAGAGGCGGGGCATATAATTACTTTCACTTTCCATTCAGCACTTCCTAGATGTCACTGCTCCCCACACATTCCCCCAGTTCTCTTAACCATTTAATTGTGTAGCCAGGACATGGGGATAGACATTGGGTCCCCCATTCTGGTGCACAAACAAGATTCTGAGATGATGCAAGGCTTGCCTTAATAACAGTGTCCACAAAATGGCTCCTGCCTGCTTGCTATAATTATGAATTCCCAGACTGAAGAAAATAAGATTAAAATAATTTATATAGTGTAATTAATGTTCAATTTGCTTGACTAATGTGATAAAATATGATTTTGCAAAAAATTTTTGGGGTGACGGGTCCACTTTAAAGTAAATGAGCATTTTCAATTGATATCAGTCATGTTATTCTACGTTCTGCCTCTGTAAACAGCAAAATCCAGTGTGTGATGTAAATGTCAGGCTTAACAGCTCAGGATGATACAAGTAGTAGTAGTAGGGACCAAGGAGGAAAACTAGCAGAAAGGGATCCGATGGGATAAGAAAGTTGAAGTTGATTTCCAGGAAATAAGTAGGGCAGGCAGATAGTAATTTAAGTCTCCTGGGATCCTAGTATTCAACGGTGCACACAAACATACCAAACAAACTACAGAGTTCTGTCTTTTGCTTCAACATGTCTTCCTGTTACAGTTATAGTTGACATATTTCTGATCAGGTGATCTCTGAGGCAGCACACATACCATCACGAAATTCAAGGCAAGAGATGCAAAAGGGCAATATTTACTTAAATATATATTCCAGGTAGGTAAGATTCTTTAATAGGTCACTTAATTTGAAATAAACTATCTGCTGCTCAAGTATTCATTTTCAGGGTACAGTTTTCCTTTAATGACATCACACAGCTTCCATGGGTGCCACCATCTTGGACAGAAAATACCTGTGAATGGACTATTTTCACCCATGGAGTAGTCTTGGGGTTAATTAAAATAGTAATGTTGTTTTATTATTGTCTTCCTCATACTCCAGTTATTTATGCATGGGGGTATGCATGCACCATCCACTGGTAAAGGATTTGTTTTGCAGACCTGAAGGGTAATTGCAAACAATAAAACTGTTTATTTGTTTATTTGAGTCTTAACTTGTAGCCAAGATGGTGGGTTGAGTGTGTACCTTTCCTGCAAACAAAGCTGGTTGGGCATGATGGGGTTGACTTTATAGACAAATAGGTAGGCCATGTCACTTAAACTATCACACAAGATTATGTTTTTGTGAGCCTCTGACCAGTTGTATATTGTGCATTGTGGATAGAAAAAGGATGGCTAGATTGTTCTGATTTGAATAAGACAAACTATTATACACATGTTGCCCCATCCATTTCTGATGTGAGTAAAACTCCTGTTAACAGACCAATATCAATGGAAGTTATTGCCCAGTTTGGTTTTCATGTGTCATTTAATGGACCGGACTGCAGATCACTATTTTATAAGTGAAGTGAGTAAATTGTTGTTGAGTGTGTGCTGTCAGTGTTGCTGTTATGTCCACTGGAAATATTGAGTTCTGACCAGTAAATTCAGGTCAGGATATACCACTTAGAAGAGACAGCGGATTCCTTTGTAAGAGACACATGCATGGATACACAAGTGTATGTAAAACTCAAATGAGAACCATGCTTTAATTAAACCATCAGTGATGGTGCAGATGCTGAAGACGACAACTTGTTCAGATATTGCAGGAACCAAATAGCAGATATATTATTTGGGCTCCTGTAATAAATATTGCAGAGCTTATCTTCAGCCCTGTTGTTTGTAAGTATTTGGGAAATAAAGCTTGTAACAGCCTACAGAAACAATTGTGTGAAGAGCAACACAGACAAGAGAAGATAGTGTTGGCTTTCCTTGTAGCACAAACTTACTTTTGGGAGTTAGAAAGGCATGAACAGTTTTAATGGGACACAGGCTTGACTCCTAAACGATGGGCTGAATACATTTTTAATATATTGTGGAAATCCCTACAGGTTACAGACACTGCACCCTTACCTTTCAGAATTAAATTCAAATTAATGACCCTGACATTCAAAGCAATTCATAACTCTTAACTACCCTACATCTCTAGTCATCTCTAAATACTCATACAACCGCTTACTACACTCCTCTTTTGAACTGCTACTCAACTCTTCTCTCATTACCTCCTCACATGCTCGGATTCAAGACTTTGCAAGGGCTGCACCCCTCCTCTGGAATTCTCTCCCACGGTCTGTGCGACTTTCTCCCAACCTTTCTGCTTTCAAAAAATCTCTAAAAACCCACTTATTTAGAGAAGCCTACCCTCACTCTGCTTAACTACCAAATGCAATACCACATACAGTACCACATCTTTCACACCCTTAATTCTGATCTTTCCCACGCCCACACCTTATGTATTAATCCCTTTAGATTGTAAACTCTTTCTGCATAGGGCCTTACTCACCTTTTGTACCAGTATTGATTGTGATATATGTAACTCCATATGTTCAATGTATATAATTCATGTCATTTAGTTGTATAAACACATTTACTTTACAGTGCTTCAAAATATGTTGGGGCTATATAAATACATGTTAATAATAAATAATAATAATAATAATAATACATTTCTTTTATAATGATATGCAGAATTGCCTGTTACCAATCCAGTCTGAAGTTAAATTTATTGTCAGTGTTTTGCCACAATTTTAACAGTGACCCATACCAGATGATAAATTATATTTTAAATAATTCTTTAAAAATGGATGTATTGTGCTGTAAAAATGTTCTTCTTAACTGTACTTGTGATTTTATTGCACCATTTAAAGTAGGATCAATGTAAACTGTCGTCAACATTCAGAAGAAAAAGGAGTTAGGGAGCAACGCTAGCATGAAAAAATGTTCTCGGGGTGCCAAATAAGTGTTGTTATTGACCATTTGGTAGCCTCTATGTGGACTGGCAACCTGTATTGAGGCTCTGTTTAACAGAACACCTGGTTCTTATACAACCAAAACCTTCCTCCAAGCCTGGAATTCAAAAATAAGCTCCTGCTTTGAGGCCACTGGGAGCAACATCCAAGGGGTTGGAGAGCAACATGTTGCTCACGAGCTTCTGGTTGGGGATCATTGTGTTAGATCATGTGACAAAGGCTGAGTTGTTCTGTTTACCGGAATCAAACTGTCACTTGCTTGAGCTCCAAATTACTTTTTTTTAAATTTGCGCAATTGTTTTTTTTCCCCTCTGTTTTTTCCCCTTTTGTATATTCTAATTGAGTCTGAAAAATTACAATACTTAGCAAACAGAAGGAATCCAAGGACAAAAGAACCCATTATGAAATAAGTATGGTTCTCTGTGAAACAGGTTTAAATTAGTACTTGAAGGTTGTCAAACAAATTAAGTAGACTGTAAGCAATATATGTTTTTCTCATAGCTTGCAAAATATATTTAAGGATTTTCAGCCATAATTGACTTTTCTATGCTAGTATGCATCTTACAGTTTTCATTTACCCCCTGCGTTCCTAATAACTAACATAGTTGCATAGATATAAGGGCATAGAACACATTACATTTATTCCTCTCACCGCATGGTGCATAGCCTTTTAAAATGAAACATTCACTGGAAAGTTATATGCTATGTCTTATTCCCCCCATTGACTTCCAAAGGCATTGCTACAATGAAAATGTTGCTTTTATTTCTTTACGTTTAACAACATGTTTCATAAAGGGAGAAAATTTGTTAATGACTTGTGCACCTCATGTCAAAATAATGTATGATTTTAATTGGATTTGTTTTCTTCCTGAGGCCATTCCATATTCAGCCTTAAAGGAGAAGGAACCCCTAAAAATGAATAGGGCTAAAAATGCTATATTTTATATGCTGAACTTATTGCACCAACCTAAAGTTTCAGCTTCTCAATAGCAGCAATGATCCAGGACTTCAAACTTCATAGAAATAGTAGTAAATGGCGTGCTCTGAAGTCTTTGTCCCTGTAAGTGAGAAAGGTGCGCTGATAGTGTAGTAAGGTTAGGTATAAAAGTTGGTTATAATAGACCTGCAGCTACTCACATTCGGTTAAACTTTTTCGTGTGTGTAAATAAGAAGGCTGTGCGATTCCCCTCTGGTCAGTACCAGTCGAATATAGTGCTGATATGGTGAAGTAAAGCGGAGGACCAATGGATTGGCCCCTAAGTTATAGGTACTTACATGATAGTCGATTTTCAGATTGCGTAATCAGGGGATATGTGAACGCCGATCTTCCTCTGCTGATTTTGTTTGCAGTCTGCGGTGAGTTGCTGCGGGATATCTCCTTTACAAAATGGCAGCTTTGCCTCGTGGACCCTGCTTAACCAAAACGCTTACCAAACTTAGTGGAACTGTTTTGGAACACTCGTTCCGTGAGAGTAGTTTGTCTATTTTCTCGCGATCTTCCTCAGTCAGCTACACAACTTTGGTTTAGTATGTTTTACTTGTTAAAAAGCCCAACGTCTTTCATATATTCCATATACTTCATCAGGGGCAAAATCAACTTGTCACAGGGGGTCACCATCTTGAAAAGTGTCTGTGACACTCACATGCTCAGTGGGCTCTGAGCAGCTGTTGAGAAGCTAAGCTTAGGGGTCATCAGAAATTATCCAGCAGAAAATGAGGTTGGCCTGTCATACAAGCTGATGCTACAGGGCTGATTATTAAATTCTGATGCAAATTGCACTGGTGTCTGTGCTGCCATATAGTAATTATCCATATTAATTAATCAGCCTTATACTGTGACATTTATAGTCTATGAGTACTGTATATAGTGAGTGGGTCCCTAAGCTCAGTAAATGACAGCAGCACAGAGCAGGTGAATCAGTGAATCAGCAGAAAAGAAGATGGGGAGCTACTGGGGCATCTTTGGAGACACAGATCTTTACTGCTAAAGGGCTGTGGTTGCCTGGGGTTGGTACTGAAGTCCAAAACATAATGTACAATATTTCTACTTTGGGGGTGCCAAATGTTAGGCATCCTAAGTGATAAAATTTGCTTCATTGACACCACAGGTTGGTGCTGCTATCAGCAGAAAACTGCACTGGCCTAGGGTTATTACAGCGAGTACCACAGAGCGATCATCTTCCAGCTTCTTCTTTCAACTCGAGGCTGCACATGTGCAGTAGAGTGAAAGGCTGAAGTTTAATGAAAAAGCCGGCTATTCTGTTCTACTATGCATGTATCTGCCCGGAAAATCTGAAGAAGCAGGAAGAGGATCACTCCATGGTGCTCACTGGTATAACACCAGGCCAGTGCAGTTTTCTGCTGATAGGAGCACCGGCCCGGGGTGTGAGGTAAGTAAATACAATCAGCTGGGGGTGCCTAACATTTGGCACCGCCAAGAGCAAACTGACTTTCCTTCACCTTTAAAGCTGAATATGGCATGACCTCGGGAAGAAAAAAGTACAGTATTTTGACATGAGGTGCACAAGTCTTTCCTTCTTCTTTAAAACACAATCTGGATACTTATGGTAATGTTTTGGAATGGTGTTATAATTGCATCATTCAGGGTCTGTTTAATGCAAGATTGCACATTCAGCCTGCAGTGGAGACCCAATTTTTATTCATTATTGCATATTGTCTCAGAATTTCACACTCTGCATCATACTAAAGGATAAGTTAAAGATGAACATCCCCTTTAAGCAGAAAGACTTGGAAGGTGGGTGAACTACAGCAAGAATATGGCCACTCGTATATAAATTAGTAGTAAAAGGGCAAATTAAGTTCAAACACCTTTTATAGTCAAGTGCTTACCTTGCATCTAAAATGTCTCTCCTTTCTGGTATCCACTGCAAATGCAAATAAAGTCTGGACCCAAACATTGACCAGGCATAGCACATTTGGATGCAAGCATTTGGGGGATACCTACTTTCTGCAGTGCAGCAGGGTAACAATTAATAAAACCACAAACACCTGTGGTATTAATTAAAGCCATGCTCAGCTTCATGCTAAAAACATTTATTTGTGCATTTTAACCAAAATTTAATTATGCATAAACACATTCAGAAAAATATACACCACAGTGCAGTGTCTCCCCCCACCCCCGGTCTGCCTACTTTGTGTTAGCCACTCCCTCCTGACACGTTTCGCACTATTGGGTGCTTCATCAGAGGAGGTACATTTGAGGTGGACCTGTGCACAGCTTCTGCTGCAAAGATAGCTTTTTGCCCCACACACTCTTTAATATTGTAAGTAGGAGTGGTCAAGCAAAACTCCCCCTATATTATACATATATGTTCAGCAATTACATATGCAGTGCATGCATGTATAGGGATCCATTTAAAATACAATATAAATAAATGAAATTGCATCAATTAACATCTGTCACGAGTCCTTGTAACATCTTCATCTCAATAAATTATCTTAAAGGGGTTGTTCACCTTTCAGTTAATTTCTGTCATGACATAGAGAGTGAAAATCTCCGACAATTTGCAATTGGTTTTCATGTTTTATTATTTGTGGATTTTGAGTTAGCTATTTATTCAGCAGCTCTACAGTTTGCAATATTGGCAATCTGCTAGTGTTTAAATTATTGTAGCAACCATGCATTGATTTAAATAAGAGACTGGAATATAAATATGGGAGGTTCTGAAGATGCAAATTTGTCATGAGTCTATGTCAGGGTGAAAACTATTTTCTCATACTTCAACCTAATAAAATATGTATAGGGGGACATTTATTTAAAAAGCTTAGATCTTGAAAGGTGTACAGTTTTGTTAATGTCATGCCATTGTATCAAATACCACACTTTTTCTTTATCTGCATAATTTTTGCTGCTAATTGGATTTCATCTGTTTAAAATGAAAAACAAATAAAATATTTTCAAAAGGGGAAAAAAATTCTTACAAAACTCCAAGGTAAGCCCGGCCTAAGGTCAATCACTTGTTGTGTTTGACTTCGTGGAGTGCCCAAATATAATTGTAACTCAAAAACCCAAGAAGAAATTGGGCTCAACCTCCACCAGTCATAGACTTATCAGTGGTAAGTAATCATGAATAACGATAGTATATAAAAAGCTATTTTTATTCACCACCATGCCTGATTAATAAAACATATTTAAAACCAAGGCATTATCCTGGGAGACGGGGTCCCATTCCTATAAATTATTCAGCCACAATACCCGGTCAGCGGATCGGGGGAAGTGACCTATCAATTATATCATAAATAGTAAGCATTAAGCAATGTGTTAAACAACAAGTTGTATAATGTTATACGGTAAAAGCACCCCACATATATGCATGTATATTCAAGCAACACGCTAACATAGCTCCTGTATCACAGCCTATATACGGTAAATGTCTTAAGAAAGACCATCCACAGTCTGGTTGTGCATTTGAATAAGGTTACGGAGTATGGTTCCAAAAGGAAAAATAAGAGTCAATTGCATCCAATCATCACAATAGTAATTAGTGTCAGGATGTAACTATGACATCCACGGTCTGAGGTTGTGTATGCAAAAATTGCAGAGTATAGTTCCAAAAGAAGGAAAAAGTTATAAGTCAATTGCATCCAAGTGCCACAATGGTGGTTGGTATTATGGTAGCTATGTCTCCTTCTAAACTCTGAAGGTGCTCAATCACACGAAAAGATTTGTATTTATAAATATGCAGTATTCTGCAGCTGCCGCCTTTAAATCACTCCACGTGTTGCGATATAGCGGTAACTTATGGAAGTCCATATGGCATATATGGTATTCTCCCAATTCTGTAAGGGCGACTTTTCGTGTTCAAAATTGTGTGCAAATTGTGAGACAGTCAATTGGCAGATATCTCATACTCACGAACTCTTCTCCGTATAAGCCTAGTGGTATGCAATCCAGATTCGGGATGTACGTCCGTTTAGGATCTTGAATAGTTTAGTGGGTCAGCATCGTTGGTTGCTTGTAAGTAACAAAGGTGCATGCCGTCTGTGGAGAGGGGCCCCGTCTCCCAAGCACTGCCAGAAACACCTCGACGACCGTTTCGCCGCTCAGCGCGGCTTTGTCAAGAGGCCGGATGTGCGCATGAAGGGCGCGTCTTAAAGGTGAAGTCACGTGATGTGTCATGTGTACAAGATGCGTTATCAAACGTCAAGCGTCATCATACTGTTGCCAGTTAGCCATATCATAGCAACCAGCGGCCAATACTTTCACTAAATTATGATATCTATGTTAGTGACACGTATTTTACTAGGAGAGCGCCCATAAGCCGAGCATGGTGGTGATATTAATATTATAGATCTTACAGAATAAATTCAATGTTGATAATGTGCAGTATTTTATAAAACCATATAGTGTGGCTGGGCCCTTGCGAGAAATAGCACGGAGGACCCAGCCACACATGGCATTACATAATAGGCCCTGTTTGCGATCCACAATAAAAAACAGCAAAAAACAACACTTATGCAGCTATTAACCATCATTTTGATTGAATATATATATGACCTTCCATGGTATCCCTCATATATATATATATATAGGGGTGACAGAAATTTATACAGTCTGATAACAACATATGTATCCATAGGGAACATAACCTTTATATATATATATTTCTTAAATAAAGGCCTGGAAGTTTAAATGACCATTGAGTCCGAAACTTGATTTATATGTCTTGAGCCTATAAATCCACGAGGTTTCTAGCTGTAACAGTTTGTTGTCTAAATCCCCACCTCTGAGGTCGCCATGCAATCGGTCTATGCCTTGAAAGAATACCCCGGTGTGTATGCCATTGTGTACACAGTGAATGTGTTTTGCAATGTTTGATGATAAATTACAATTCCTAATATCCAATAAATGTTCGTAAATACGTCTTTTAAAAGGTCTCTTGGTCTTGCCAACATACATGCTACCACAATGGCAAGTAAAGAGATATATGACATGAGTTGTGGTACAGCAAGTGTAGTGGTACATATCAAACTCAATTCCTGTTTTGCCAAAGGTATGCGAGGATTTTATCATATTACATTGTTCACATGTACCACATTTGAAAGTGCCCATGGTTTTGCAACAAGATCTAGCCTGCCTTTGGTAGTGGCTTCTAGTTAGCATGCCCCCTATGCTTTTATTTTTTCTGTATGTGATTAGTGGTCGAGGCGGAACAAATGCACTTATCTTGGGATCATTCAGTAGAATGCCCCAATGTTTCTGGATTGCCGACCGGATGTCAGAGTCATTTTCATTGAATGTCAAAATAAGTCTCGTTTGTTCCTGATGCCTTGTGTGATTATTTTGTATCCTACGGTTGTTGGTCCTATATAATAGATCTTCTCTTTTTTGTGCGACCGCCCATTGATAGGCGCGATGCAGACATCGGGATTTGTAGCCCCGCGTTTTAAATCTCTGATATAGTTTGTAGGCTTCCCTTTGGAAGTCCTCCTCCGAAGAACATATCCTCCGTAATCTCAAATACTGTCCTTTTGGAATGCCTTCTATGCAGTTACGAGGATGCATGGATCCTTGCTTTTTATATACTATCGTTATTCATGATTACTTACCACTGATAAGTCTATGACTGGTGGAGGTTGAGCCCAATTTCTTCTTGGGTTTTTGAAAAAAATTCTTAGCTATACAGATATATACCATTATCATTTTTTATTTTAAAAATAACACTGCGTGCCTTATTCTTCTGCTTAAAGGGAAACTGTCATGGGAAAACATGTTTTTTTTTTTTAAATGCATCAGTTAATAGTGCTGCTCCAATAGACTTCTGCACTGAAATCCATTTCTCAAAAGAGCAAACAGATTTTTTTATATTCAGTTTTGAAATCTGACATGGGGCTAGCCATTTTGTCAATTTCCCAGCTGCCTCAGTCATGTGACTTGTGCCAGCACTTCAGGAGGGAATTGCTTTCTGGCAGGCTGTTGTTTTTCCTTCTCAATGTAACTGAATAGTACGCAGTGGGACATGGGTTTTACTATTGAGTGCTGTTCTTAGATCTATCAGGCAGCTGTTATCTTGTGTTAGGGAGCTGTTATCTGTTACCTTCCCATTGTTCTGTTGTTAGGCTGCTGGGTGGGGGGAAGGGAGGGGGTGATTTCACTCCAACTTGCAGTACAGCAGTAAAGACTGATTGAAGTTTATCAGAGCACAATGTCTAGCCCCATTTCAGATTTCAAAATGAAATATAAAAAAATCTGTTTGCTCTTTTGAGAAATGGATTTCAATGCAGAATTCTTCTGGAACAGCACTATTAACTGATACATTTTTTTTCCCATGACAGGATCCCTTTAATGCTTCATCTGCCTAATTATTCATTTGGGAATCCAGTTTTCAGATTCAAAATGGAAAGAAAATGTCACCCAGAATTAAGGAGCCTAACATAAAATTCAGTGTTGCATGCTATTCAGTGCAATGAAAGGATTGGTCGAGGGGATGATTACTTTTGCAAAACACTGTATATATAAGTGTATAGTAATTTAGCTGATTTATGCCTGCAAGCATGTTGTGAAATAAGTCGCATAAACCCATATATTGTGTTTTCAGAAATGGTATAAGATAAAACAATAAATGAGTTGCAAAATATAATCTTTTACTGGTAATGTATAAATATGTTCTGCATATATAATTTCATGCATGCTGAGCTATTGTAATTTAAAAAAAAACGTTCCACACTCTGCCCATTATTATATAAAGCTGTACAGGATAATAAGAAATGTCATGTTAATTTCCATTTAGATAGCAGAGTAAAAAAAAGGAAAAGGGGGTGTCAGTTGAAATAAAGACTAGTGGCAGCATGATGGGGGTTCTAGTGAATTTCTGTGAAGTAAAAAAAAACCTAAATGAGGGGTGAAAAACAGAAACAAAAGCCATGTAAGGTGAAAGAACCTTGGGATATTAAGAGGTATTGACAGAACGTGGATGGGACCTGTTACCCAGAATGCTCATGACCAGTGATGGAGAATCTGTCACATTTCGCATTGCCGAAAAATTACGCATTGAAGTCAATGGGTGTCAAAATAGTTTTGACAGGAGCGACAATTTTTATACATGCAAATATTTTGTCTAAATTCATTAAAGTCAATGGGCGTCCAAATAATTTTGACGTGCCACAATTTCTCTGCATGTGACAATTTTGACATGCAACAATTTTTCTTGTCGCTGTGAATTTTCCTCTGCAGAATTTTCTCTGAAGTTTTGCAAAAACAGTGAAATGTGAAAATTTGCTGTGAATCCATGCCTGGTGAATTTATTTGCCCATCACTACTCGTGACTTGGGGTTTTCCGGATAACAGATCTTTCCATAATTTTACCTTCATACCTTAAGGGCCAAATTTTAGAAGTAAAAAAACTTCGAAATTCGACCATCAAAGTATTTTTAAAGGGCTTTTTCGATCGAAAAGTGACATATTTCGATCGAATAGGTAAATTTTCGATAGAATAAAAATCATTCCATTCGATCAAATGATTGGAACGATTCCCCGCAAAATCCATCGAATTCTTGGAACTTAGAAAACTTTTCAGGACAGGTTCTATGAGGTCCCACATAAGCTAAAATGGCAATTCAGCAGCTTTAAGCTGGCCAATAGTCAAAGGATTTTAAAAGGGCAAGTACTTCAAATTCGAAACTCAAATTTTCAAAATTTTTCAATTTCAAATCAAATTTTGGGCTATTCGATAGTTGAAGTAGCCCAAAATTACTTCGAAATTTGAATTTTAAAAATTCAGATTTTATTCGAATTTTCACTTCCACCTTTAGTAAATGTGCCCCCTAATGTCTACTAGAAAATCATGTAAACATTAAGGGGCAGATTTACTAAAGGCTGAAAATTGACTTTTTTTGAAGTGTTTTTTTTATAGAAAATTTTCCGTTTTCTTTTGAATAGGTCCATTTTCGACCAAATAAAAAATTTTGGTAAAAAAAATCAGAAAAACACTCCTTAAAGGTTCCAGGAGGTCCCCCATAGGCTAAAATAACAATTTGGCAGCTTTAAGATGGCGAAGTGTTGAATTCAAATTTTTTAAACATTCAGTACTTTGATTTTCAAATAGTTGAATTTTAAAATTTGATTCAAATTTTTTTCAATTCAAATCGAATTTTGGCCTATTCGATAGTTGAAGTAGCCAAAAATTACTTCAAAATTAAAGTTTTTTTAATTCGAATTTTCACGCTGACCCTTGGTAAATGTGCCCCATAATAATCCCAATAGGCTGCTTTTGCTTCTAATAAGCATTAGTTATATCTTAGTTATATATATAGTACAAGATATTGTTTTATTACTCCAGGAAATCTTTTTGAAACATTTTATTTATGGGAATTGAAGTGATGGTCTAAGGTGTGTGTGTATCTGTATCAGATATACTGTAAATAGTAGATACTCATTAGAAGGTCCTAAACTATAACAATAACTATAAACTAAACTATAACAGAAGACATAAGAGACATAAATCTTTAAAATTGTTACGTTTTTAAGAAGAAATTACTTCTGTGATGGCGATATGCCGACAATCCATCTTGTGGTGCTCTATTTCTCCTCCCTGCCCTCTATAGGCGATAGGCAGGGAGGAGAAATCGAGTGCCGCACAATGGATCATCGCCATATCACCATCTCAGAAGAGGAGCACATGCAGAGAATCAGTATGTCATTTTTAAAGATGTATGTCTCTTTTTGTTTATTTTCGTTAAAAAAATTTTTTAAAGTTACTGTTCCTTTAAGGCATCGTACTTATTGTGCACCAACATTATTTCGTGTACCAGCAAGCTCAGAAAAAAACATTGTTTGGTGATAAAAAGTAAAGTTGTCTTCGAAACAAAATATATTTTAATTAAGCAATTAATATATAGAATATTGCTAAAAAAAACAACTTTCAAAAAGTCTATTCTGATGTAATCCCAAAAACAGAATATTCCTCTATTAATTAAAGTTCTGTGTTTAAAGCAATCATTGTTTAACATTAGTGAGAGAGTAATTAATGTAATTGTATTCGCTCATTATAAATGGACCATCTGCTTCTGCAACAGCAGAGACACTGCTAGGATTCAGGCAGCACTCTATAACGGTCTCTGCCATTGTACATGTTTATTTGTTAACTATTTTGTTGTAACTGCTGATGATGGCTCTAAAACAATTGCTGAACGATATAATTATGCGTTCAGTTATTGGGGGGGTAAAGGTTACGATCAATCTGACGCAGACCCCCGCTGGGCTACTTTTATGGAAAGTTGAACTTAATAACATTTTAAAATGGGCGGTTGTTTCGTGCCACCAAGATGTCTCTGATGCATGACTACACTCAGTTTTAATTAAAAAATGTCAGGATACGGAACTGGAAAAGCTATAGTCTTGACTGTAAATGTAGCATTGAAATATGGCCGTGTCCGTTGAAAAACAGTAAGCCGCGTCTTTTATTGTATCTATGTTCTATATCTTTAATGGAACAATAAAACCAAAAAAATTTAAGTGTCTTAAAGGAGTGACAATATAATATACTGCTGCACTGTACTGGTAAAACTGGTTTGTTTGCTTCAGAAACACAGTTATCGTTTATGTAAACAAGTTAATGTGTAGCCATTCAGACACAGGATATACAGCAGATAACAGTTCTGAAGAATCCCATTGTATACTACAGAGCTTATTGGGTATCTGCTGTGTAGCCTGTGCCTTTTAATATTCATTTTAGAGTAATGGATTAAAGATTGCCAGCTAGATGATGGGAAGTTGCAAGTGCAAGTGCTTTTCAAGTATAGGTTCTATATTCCCACCAATACAACTATTATCAGTATGCAGTTTTATAATTCATTACATAATCACGGATATTCATATAGACTTATTTAATTAAAAGTGCTTAGTGCTCAAAATCAATGAATTATCCAATTGATGAACTTACTATAATCAATAAGACAGTTGATACTTGGATTACCCACAAGCGATGTGCTAAGGATTCAATAATTCATTGATTAATAATTTATAAATTGATATAATCACCCACAATCATCTAACTAATTCCACACCCATAGTTCCCAAAGAAGTTGATCTGATTTACAATCTAAAAAGGAAATCCATCCTTATTCTATATGTTTTTATTTTAATGGATGTTGGGATATTGTAAGTTGGAGACCTATTTTTCAAATTTTTAATCTTATTAAGGAAATCCATCCTTATGCTATATGTTTTTATTTTAATGGATGTTGGGAAATTGTAAGTTGGACACCTATTTCTCACATTTTTAATCTTATTAATTGTTTAGATTGTAAATCAGATCAACTTCTTTGGGAACTATGGGTATGGAATTATTTAGATGATTGTGGGTGATTATATCAATTTATAAATTATTAATCAATGAATTATTGAATCCATAGCACATTGCACTTTATACACTTGTGGGTAATCCAAATATCAACTGTCTTATTGATTATAGTTAGTTAATTTATCGGAAAATTAATTGATTTTGAGCACTTAGCACTTTTCATTAAATAAGTCTATATGAATATCCGTGATTATGTAATGAATTATAAAACTGCATACTAATAATAGTTGTACTGGTGGGAATATAGAACCTATACTTGAAAAGCACTTGCACTTTATAAATTATTTTAATAATTTAATGAATTGGATCTGATTAAGTCGCAATTAAATTGGGGGTAAAGTGTTCCAAAAGGGTCTTTTTAATAAAATTGGAATAAGAGCCATAACAAGGTGTTACTTTTTTTCTTGCTAAATAAATTCTTAAACTTGGTTACTAAACCTTGTTGTGGGCTCATTAGATAAAGATCTGTGAAGTATACGAAAAACTCATATGGGAAGTTGAATTTAGTCACTTTACTTATATTATTGTTTGATAGCACCCAATGAAGAAATTGAGCACTTCGCCTTAAGTGATTAATAGAGAATGATTATCTAATCTTTGAATCATTTTTTGGGGGGTTACGTTTATCTGCAATGTCTTAGGTTTGTTGATCAAGTCCTTCTTTAATGGTATAACACAGCTGTCTTGGTTAGACTGAATGGAAACGTCACTATAAAGTATACTGTTTGAAAACAGAGTGAAGGTTTTTTGTAACACATTAATGCTGATCGCTTTAAATTAATCCTGAAGTGGCATTGATTGGAGTGGTATAGCTTGAATGTAGAGCATTAAAAAGAGATTTTGTTTATACCAGTAACTAACACCAGTAACACCCCAGAAGTATCCATCATTGTTAACAATTCCACTATCACTCCATCTCCCCAGGCCCGGTGCCTTGGGTTATCCTAGATTCTGCCCTGACATTCACTCCTCATATCCAGTCACTTGTTAAGTCATGTCACTTCCACCTAAGGAACATATCCAAAATACAATCATTTATCACCCAAGATGCTGCCAAAATTCTTATTCACTCTCTTGTCATATCACGTCTAGACTATTGTAACTCTCTTTTAATTGGCCTTCCACTCCAGAAACTGTCACCTCTGCAGCCCATAATGAACACTGCCACTAGGTTTATACACCTAAGCAACTGCTCTTCATACAGATACAACATCTAAGCCCCCAAATTTACTGTATCTCAGAGGTTCTCCCAAGTGTCCAAAGAACCCAACCCCACCATCTCTCGAGCCCAGCATGGTAGCATTGTGGCTAGTCTATTTCATTATCTGTGTTTCATGAAGTTGAAAAAAAATGCAGATAACTTCAATGCTTATATAACAGTGAACAGTTTTCTCAACTGTTTGCTTATTTTTGGATATCATAAAAGGAACACTGTGAAATATTCTGACTGGAAGAAAATTGTGGAAAACTTGTTAGTTATACATCAGTAGAGTAAAATATTCACATGACAGATTCATGATGCAGCAAGTATATGACTCTGACGGTACCTAACTTACTTTGTAAGATTGCTTCCCTCCCCTTACAAATAACTATCAAAGCATCTGTAGAATATCAGTATGTGAGGACATCTGCACACATCAGAGAAACACAAACAATAAATGCACAAACAAACCAAAGTCCATTTTAAACAGGCTTGCAACTTCTCCATTTATATACAACAAAGCCTCTGGGAACTACATGGTACTTGCATGGAACACAATACACATGAAGAAGAAGAAACGCCTCGATTGTTCGATTGTTCGAATCGTACAAATTTTTCGGACGCTCGAAGGAAAAAGTATGAATTTTTTGTGAAATCGAACGATTGGTATTCGTACGATTTCATCGAGAAATCAAATATTGAGCAAAAAGATAGCCTAGAACTATTCGATAAGCAATCGATAGTCAAATGCGTATCGAATTTCTAATAGATTAGAGGGATTTTGGGTGAATTTTAGTAAATTTGTCCCATTGTCATTTTGTCCTTCTCCACTCCTTCCGCATCAACCAAAGGGATCTGAGCCATCCCACTGTCTATATAAGTACATACACATAAATATATGGTTTATTCATTTTAATGAGGGATACAAAGGTCCAGGTATTATCTGTTGGTGGTGGTTGGCCTTTGTATGCTTGTAATACTATATAATCTCTAGATGGTACATTTTCTTGGTTAAAGAGCTACTGACAATTAAAACAAATTAAATGAGTTTAAAGGGGACCTGTCACCATAAGAAATAATTCCAATTTCCTTTCCACCAAGTTAGTTGAGTTTACTTACACTATATTTATTATTTCAATAGTTTTTCCTTAAGTCTTGCAATTACAAAATCACAGAAAGCAGGCAGCAGCCATTTTTTTGATACTGTTATTAAGACAAATTTTGAATCGCCCCAAAATTTCGTGTATGAACCAGAATGGGGGACTCAATGTCCATGCGCAGTGCCCTAGGCATTATAGAGTGTGAGGAGAGAAGGGGAATGTGGGGAGAGTAGTGACATCTAGAAATTACTGAATGGAAAGTGAAAGTTATTGACTGCCCCACCTCTATGCCACCGGCTGCCATATTTGTGCAGCAGGAGTCCGTTAGCATTAGAAACTGTAACTAACAGACTGAGATGGGACAGTCAGGTTGGCAAAGTGTCAGAGAGTCAGGCTTAGGAACTTCAACTAACAATTATATACAAAAACAAACCTCTCAGCAGAAAATGGTCAACATGACCTATAGGTAACATTTAAAGGGGCAAATTTACAAAATTTGTGTGAAGGATTCGAAGTTCGATCGAATACCGATCGTACGATTTTTTCGGAGGATCGAATATGAAAATTTGGCCTCTTCGATCATCGAATACCAAATTATCGAATAAATCGTATGATCGGATATTCGATCATTCGATGATCGAAGGATTTACATTTTTAAAATCATCGCCTACTTCGCCAGATTGAACCTACCAAATACCAATAGAAGCCTATGGGAACCCCCATAGGCTTTTTTTGGTAAGTCCTGCTCGAATACAATTCGTACGATCGAACGTCTTGATCGTTCGAATCATACTAATTTTTCGGAGGCTCGAAGGCAAAAGTATGATTTTTTCGTGATATCGAATGATCGGTATCCGATCGTACGATTTAATCGAGAAATCAAATATTGAGCAAAAAGATAGCCTAAAACTGCCCTTAGGAGTCTTACTCCACTTACTCCACTCCCTCAACTGCCCTTACTAGATATCCTGGCTAACTTGTGCACCTAGTGCTCGCTCATTTTGATCTTTCCTATTCTAACTTTTCCTATCTATTAAGTCTTCACTCACCAGCCAGATGATGTTGCTTCGGCCATGCCTCCCATCAAGACTGCTCACCTTGGGCGGGGCACCTCCTTTTATAGCCTTTCTGTGTTCCACAGTGGCCACTGGTGGCTGGGGTAGAAATTACACTTAAACTAAACTAAAAATCTACTGCCATCTAGCCAAGAATTACACATACATTTTACAACAATTTAAAATACACGTACATTTTACATACATGCACATTTTTGTCACACAAAAAAGATTACAACATTCCCACATACAACACTCCATCACTTTCCACCCATTTACATACAGATAGAGTCTCAGGGCTTGGTTAGTCATTCTACTTTGCAATTAAATGCAGTAGTGCACCTGGAAAGTGTCCATTTACTCCCAGGGTTAAGAAACAAAACATACACGTAAATTGTGTTGTGCATTTCGGCTTTGCTGTGGTGTGAGAAAATCAGACTAATAATTATGCAATAATTTAACTCAGGCACCAAAATATCTGTGGCACTCCTCCTTCAACACTGAACAGTTTCCTATTGGGTTCATATGGTTTCTTTTTCTCAGAATGTTTGCTATGGCTAGAATGAATGCATGAGAATGTATACAATACGACTGGCTGTCTACGGAGCCCAGTTCTGTAGTGGGTGGTAGGTAGGAATTACTAATCCGATCTGCTTGAGTTAACTCAAAACAAGGATTAGGGTAAAGTTCTAGAATATGTTAATCTTCCTTTACAGAGGTAAACCTTAACACTGCCATCAACCCTATGGTTTATAGTTGGTGGGAACAATAGGCCAATTAAACTTGAGAAAGGAGGAAAAAAACAGCATAAGTTTGCTGATTGTTCCCCAACACACAAGATTACTTTCTTTCCTAATTATTTGGCATCATGTCATAGACACAGGAAATACAACATGACCATTCATTAAAGTGTGCCCTAACTAAACTCTTAATTGCAGACGAAAAAGAATTGCCTTTATTTTCTGCTTCACGTGGTGCACAATAGTTTGCTTTTTCAAGCAGTGAATGTGCCATCAGCAATTCAGAACAGACTTTGTGTTACAAATATGTATCTGCAAATAAATTAGTACTTGCATACAGTTCTAGTACACCTCTCCCAACTCATCTTTTTTTTTTTTAAAGTAACCACGGACATTGTGTTGTTGCCTAAACTGAGCAAGTGGTTCAGCATAGGAGTAAATATATTGCCGTACTTTTCATGGGCCACTTCTTCTCCGGATTAAAAGGTTATCTGATTGGTGAATGGACTGACATCAGAGGAATGCTCCAAGAATTAGAACTTTCCTTTTCAGCCTTCTAACCACCCAAGATGAGCGTTATATAATCCTCAAGACATAAAGCCTGCTGTGTGCTATTCCTATTTGAGACAAAAAAATGCTAAATCCTAGCATAGTCTCATTAAAATTTGTGTGATAGGAAAACTTTTGCACAAGGAAAAGATCCACTGCAGACTATACATCGACCCCATACACAGTGATGTTGGGGACACCTATCTGCATTTTAGGCTGAAGGGTCAAAACTGTTGCTATATATATATATATATATATATATATATATATATACTTTTCACAGAGAACCGCACTCCTTTATTCAAGTGGATCAAAATAAGTTTATTTGCATAAACATTTGTGCCAACATTTCAGCCCCCTTCAGGGCCTTTATCAAGGATGATATATATATATATATATATATATATATATATATATATATATATATATATATATGTAAACACTACTATACAAACTCCAGCATCTGTAGCACTAATGAGAACAAATCAACTGCAAGGAAACTCTGTTGTTATTTTTTTATACTCTCAACTACCCTGGTTATAGCTGCCCATAAAAAAATCTTTACAACATAGGGCAGGCTAGAAAGTGGTGATGGGCGAATTGGCGGCAAGAAATTTGTGAACCACCGCCTGGTCTCGTTTTAGATGTGGGCTTCCATTTTTGGACGCCAGCAAAACGAGACGCCGGCGAATTTTTGCCAGGCGAAATTTTGCTGTGTTTTGCAAATCACAGGAATTTGCCATGAATTTGTCCATTACTATTAGAAAGATCACACGTACAACATAGAAATTATTCAATATAATTCCAACAGTATAACATTGCCTGCTAAACCGTGATACTTTCTATGCAGCGCTATAAAAACAAATCACTTAAAAGGGGTTGGCCACCTTCCAAAACATTTTTCAGTTCAGTTGGTTTCAGATAGAACTAAAGACCTTTTCCAATTAATTTCTATTTTTTTATGTGTGAACATTTTTCTAATAATCGAAAGGTAAATTTAAAATTTTCACTTTCTTATGTCTTTCTAAAGCAGCTTTCATTTTTCATCTTATGTATTTCTGAAAAATGATATATTTCTGAAGCAACTCTTTGAGAGGGGTTACCGACTCAGCAAACTGTTCTAAATTAATACATTTAGTTGATGCATTTCTTATCTTTGTCCTTGCAAAGCAGAATCCCTGAGTTTCATTACAGGCAGCTGTTAGAATTGATACAATAGTTGCTAATACTCCAGAGATGCTGCTGAGAAATGTTGCAAAATTGTCACCATTTAGATTCTACATCTGAAGCTGGCACTGAAACACCAGAGACAGGGACAATAAACGTTAAACTTAGATTTTGGAAAAACATTAAAACATTTAAAATGGAAATTAATTAAAAAAAAAAAGTTTTATTTCTGAAATCAATTGACCTGAAAAAAAGAGTTTGGAAGTTGTACAAACCCTTTAACCATTCAGTTGTGTTTTTATAAAGCAAATAGGTTGAGCTGATATCTGCCCCCAGCTTGCCTCTCTGGCGGGGTGATTTCTAGTATAGCAAGTACCTGAGGTTCTGAGATTCTTACTGTGCATCATTGGAGATGCAGCCCTGCAGTTATTGTTATTTGGTATGGTAAGTATGGGTAATATTGTACAGGTATGGGGCCTGTTATCCAAAATTCTCTGGACCTGAGGCTTTCTGGATAACAGATCTTTCTGTAATTTCTTCATACCTTAAGTCTACTAGAAAATCATGAAAACCAATGGGCTGGTTCTGCTTTCAATAAGGATTCATTATATCTTCGTTTGAATCATGTAAAAGGTACTGTTTTATTATTACAGAGAAAAAGAAAATAATTTTTTTAAAATTTGGATTATTTTGATAAAATGGAGTTTATGGGAGACGGCCTTTCCACAATTCGGAACTTTCTGGTTAACAGGTTTCCGGATAACGGACCCCATACCTGTATATTTGCTATAATTAACAAAGAAATTTGTAATCTATTGAGAAATTTAACAGTGCGTAAAATTCAACAAAGTCCTACAGAGGCTATAACCAGATCAGTGACACTGATGTAGTTTCCCAGCTTCAGTATGTTCCAATATATGTAAAATTTGCAATGCATTAACAGTCTAAGGGGCAGATTTACTAAACTCACATGAAGGATTTGATCGAATTTTCAAAAAGATTCAAATCGAATTTTCAAATGTTTTTGAAGACCACTTCGACCAGTGAATTTTGAAAATTCGATCAAATCGAATAATTCAAATAAAAATCTATTCGAATGTTCGACTATTCGACAGTCGAATTACTTAAAATTTTTATTCCACTGCCTAGTTCTCCAGATCAAAGATACCGAATTGGGTTTCATTATTTTTGATTGAATAAAAAAATTTGATTGAATGGTTAAAAACGCTCGAATCGTTTGATTCGAACGATTTTATCAATCGATCGAATATTTTCTATTCGATCGTTCGACCAATCGAATTGCGGTAAAATCCTTCGAATTTGAAGGATTTTACTTCCCACACTATTCCCAACTATTCCCATGGTCGAATTTTTTAACCCTCTAATTCGACCCTTAGTAAATCTGCCTCTACATTGTGAAATGCTACTCTTTGTTTGTTTGTGCAAATTGTCATTCTCTCTGCAACATTTATTGCATTTTCAATGGAAAAAGATTTAGCCTCTGAGTGAAAATTGAGTTTTCACTGTATTTTTTTAAAGAATCAGGAGGATACCTAGTAAATTACACATGAACAGTAAAATAATAATGTCATACACACTATTACAAGTCAGATCCTTGCATGGCAGAATTGTGCTTAGTATTTTAATACACGTATTATCGTCATGCCATAAATATCCTTGTTTAACCTACGCAGCTGGAGATCTCTCTGGATATTATGTAAATGAGGGCATACAAAAGGACTTCAACTCTCTGAATTAAGTGAGAATATGTTAGAAAGCCTAAAAGCAGTGTTCGTTTTTCATGTTTCTATTAGTGATGAATGAAAAATTTCACCATGAACAGATTCGCAGTGAACTTCTGCATTTTGCTGGCAGCAAAACTGCATAAGAAATTTGGACCATGGCTTATTTTCCTTTGGCGAAAAAACAAAAATGACACGCCTCAAAAAGAGATGCACAAAAAAACAAGTCATTTTATCCCTCCTCTCTCCTTCCACATCAACCAAAGGGATCAGAGCTGTCCCACCATCTATATAAGAACATACACATAAATATATGGTATAATGTGGTATACAAAGCACCCAGATATTATCTGTTGATGGTCCGATTTATTATTAATTGTGCCTGTGATTGTAAGCAATATAGTATACAGTGAAACCTGATTTTAAGGTTTCCTTCATTTTACATTTTTTATTTGTGGTCCCACCAATTTATAATGCATTTCAATGGGTGCATTTCCCTGATTTTAAGTCATGTTTTCCCAGATTTCACATCTACATTTTGTCCTGATATACCCAAAAACTGCTTTTTTCCCTCTATGAATGCTATTATTTGTGAAATAAAGAAGTTTTAAATACTAACGAGATGTATATGTATATGCCATACTTCTGC
This sequence comes from Xenopus borealis, assembly GCA_024363595.1. Lineage (NCBI taxonomy): Eukaryota > Metazoa > Chordata > Amphibia > Anura > Pipidae > Xenopus > Xenopus borealis. The sequence goes on from CM044445.1 coordinate 88,086,840, forward strand.
CTGTACATGGTGAGTTCCAATTAGTCTGCAACTTATACAGTCCTGCACCAATCACTTATTGCTCTAGTTGTATATGTGACTGAGAGGCCTTGCCAGGCCTGGACTGAGAGTCAAAATAGGCCCTGGCATTTCAGGTACACAGAGGCCCAATCAGCCCACACAGAGGCCCAATCAGCCCCCACCAGACCACTAGACTTTCTATGGCACCTTATAGCAGCCCCTCTGGCATTTACCAGAACCCACAGATTGCCAGTCCGGGCCTGGGCCACATGCCCCCAATAGTGTAACATTAACACTGCAATGTTTAATTGTTATTAATACAGTAAATATTGTAACTCAAAGTTAAAAGGATTCCTTTCCTTATATCCTTTCAGTACTTGAAGAAAAAGTTACTTTAACATATTTCCCTGATTTTACATTTTCCCGGATTTTACATCATTTTTTCCTGCTCCCCTGAAAAATGTGAAATGGGGGTTCTACTGTAGTAGCAGATACCATTCCCAGTCAACCAAAAAAAAAAACCACAGAAAGTTTTTAAGAAATTAGCAAAATAGGAGTCTTTTTTTCAATTGAAAAAACTGTTGCAGCATAGTTGATAGGAGCTTGTCTAACAATGTATGGCATGTGTGTAGCAAATGCATGTGATTTTGCCCTCCCAAAGCAGGCATAAGGTGCCATGAAAAAACATCCATACAGTCTAATGTAGTTTGCTAAAAAAAAAGTTGTTTCGCTACAAAATATGTGCAACAAAAATGTTTTGTGCATTTTTTGGCAAATTGAATTGGGATAAATCACTACTTAGCTACGTACATCAAAGACCTTTCGACATGTAGGCTAATAGTCCACATAGGGCTACCAAAAACCAAATCACAGCCCCTATTTGGGATCCCCAGGGATTATTTTTAACTTTTGTTGCTCCCCAACTCTTGTTACATTTGAATGTGGCTCACGGGTAAAAAAAGTTGAGGTCCCCAATTATAGAGGCATTTCCATAGGACAATGGTGACTAATAAACACAGTTTATCAATAAGGGGTCTATATTTAGTAAAATAAAACATCAAATTTGCAGACAAAGGAAATAAACATGTGTCTGAAATGTAATACTATATCAAGAAAATAAATGTGCTTGCTCCAAATACCCCAAAGAATGAAATTGCATGTCCCATCACTGTGCTCTTGTTACTTATTTTGTGCCTTAAACTGCACTTTATGCAGGGATCACATGGCATAGTTTATGGCATCTCTCTGTACCTGTTATAACAAATTTAAAGAGTTTCATACCTTAAAAAATGTCTCTGCTGTCTTAGATCTTCAGATAGATACATTGGGTTCAAACATGGTTTGTGAATTTAGCTCACTTTCTTTCCTCAGTACAACAGATTTTAAGATACATTTTGTTTAGGGCTTAGACAATCACTTGTAATGCATAGATGAAGAAGTCTTCAGTGCATGTAAGATACAATATAAAGGTTAAAGTGCCACACTTCATGTGTCTTGGAAGAGGTTCAAATAAATGTTATAATGAAATATATTTGAACCTATTCCAAGACCTGCTGAGCACTGTTCTTTTAGATGAACATAGCTTTCATCTTTTGACATCTCGATTTGCTGGTACCAGTAGGTTTGTAAATGTATTTTTGAGAATTAGAGATCTGACATGACTGGAGGATAGCATAATTATAAATAGTCATTATTATGATCTTTATATCACACACTGGGCTGTGCACACTCAAATAAAGTACAGATGTAAACACAGGTGGCATTAAAGTAGATTCTTTACTAATGAAAACCATTTAGTAATGCACAGTTGCAATAGCAAAATACAGTTTTATACAGCAATAGTTTACATAGTAATAGTATAAATACCACCAAAAGAGTTTTAAAGAGGCAAAAAGTGGAGCAACAAGGAGCGGATACATCTGCCAAAAAATGAGAATGACCCCAACATTTCGGCACAAAAGCCTTTGTCAAGGGGATTTTGCCTCTTTAAAACTCTTTTGGTGGTATGTATACTATTACTATGTAAACTATTGCTGTATAAAACTGTATTTTGCTATTGCAACTGTGCATTACTAAATTGTTTTCATTAGTAAAGATTCTACTTTAATGCCAACTGTGTTTACATCTGTACTTTATTTGAGTGTGCACAACCCAGTGTGTGATATATTGATTATCTGGTCACTCAATGTAGGAGTGACCTTGGGTTTTGTTTCACCTCTAGTATCTATTTTCTGTCATTTTCACTAGAAAGGTGTGCCCTCCACCTATTTATACTTTTATAATACACAAAGCTGTGAATATCCTGTATATTATATCCTTATAAACGGTGAGTTCTGATGTCATCAGTTATAAACGGTGAGTTCTGATGTCATTTCTGTCACATGACTCCCTGAAACTTGTGTATTATAATAAATAAAGTACCCCCAGTTGCAAAATATGAGGATATTAGAAGTTACCTCGGAGTTGCATGACCTGTATAAAAACACTCGGCCTTCGGCCTCGGACTTATAATATCCTTATATTTTACAAGAGGGGGTACTTTATTCACGATATATTATTATTATTATGATCTTTCCCTGTGGGTTCAGAAGGGCAAAGTAACGCAGCATCTTCTCTCTAATCCGAAAAAGTGTGCGGTTCTACCTAGATGTCACAGAACAAGATTTAAAAGCAATTAAAAGGCAAATTATATAACTATATAACTGGACTGAGAACCAGTCCAATGCCTTTGTAAGCAAAAGTGTGTCAGGGTCAGCCAGGCTCAGCCTTGTGTGAGAAGGTGGACTCAGTGTCTGACTTCTCTATGATTGCCCTATAGCCTACTTCCCTGCATCCCCAAAATATTATTATGTGACTTAGAGCTCTGCATCCTTCCAAGGTCTGCTTGTAGGAAATATAGTGGTTTAACTATGACGTTTCTACTAAGAAGGGTCCACAAGGATATTTATTTGTGTGTCAGCAGGGTTGCCATCCTCCAACCTTCTGGCTGGACCAAAAAAAAAAAAAACACTGCCATGGTAAAGTGGGTAGTTCTCCAGTACCTATATTTATAAAGTGCAGGCATATTGACGCAGAGTTTTTTTTATCATTCCATTAGGGTTGCCTGGCTGGTATTTTTGATGGTTGATCCCAATGTTATTAATAGGAAAAACAGATAAATATATAGGAAGGCCGGTATTTTTTTTTCAAGAAAAGGTGGCAACCCTACTTACAATTAACAGTGCCAATTGAATTAGAAGCCATCTAACCTGTCTGTGCGTATTTGCAGCATTTGCACATGTGTGTGTCCTTTGGGCCAAGGATGCGGTCTTGTAGGCCCTGCACAGATATTTATGTAGGTAGTGAGACAAAGGACACATCACATCTTGGTTTGAAGTTGGTAGCAGCTGTAGCATCGCTCTTTGAATACAAATAACTGAATGATATTTTAAAATTAATTTTAGCTATGTAATTCACAGGGCTAGATGTCAGAAGATTCGAAAGGACAGTGGTTAATTTCACTACTAAGCCAGTTTATGCAGCATCGAGGCTATTCAGCACATAGCGTACCTCAGATTTTCCATACATTGGAGACTGCAATGGGAGCATGTGATTTTTAGTAAATGGCTTATGGTAACAGATAAATAGCACTCCTGATGTGTTGGTAATGTATGTTACGCATTGTGCAGGAGACCATAAAAGGTAATTATGTGGATAATATGGAGGTATGTTGAAGGGTTGCAAGAATTGTATATTTAAGAGCATTTATGGAAGTTGTTGTTTGGCTATGGTGGAGATATGTGGACAGTTGGGAAGCCATGGCTAGAAGCAAGAAGGCTTGTTGTCTCATCAGGCAAAGGTCCTGGGAAATGAATGGTTATGGTGGCCAGTTTTCACTACTTACTTGCCCAACCAAAGAAAATATAGACTATACCTGGCATAGCCCCTAGTGTTTTATTCTTTGGTTCTTTGTGACAAGCATTTCTACCTTGCTTGTGCTAATTCTTATTTGCTTATGGTAAATTTTAATTTATTGAATGGTATTTAGGAGCAGATTTATCAAAGGTCGAGTTGTATTTAACCCTAAAACTTAACGTTTTTGTGGGTATTTTTCAGTCAAAACTCAAATTTAGCAGTTTTAAAAAACAACAATTTTCAGGTTTACAAAAAACTTGAATTTTTCAGTGTTTTCTTTATTAAAACACGAAATGTTTTCGAGATCTATTGTACCCCGAAGCTGGAAATACTCAGATTAGAAAATAATCCAGATAAAACCTGTCAAGGTCATGTAGAAGTCAGTGGCAGAGGCCCCTTTGAACCATTTGAAGATGTCTTTGAAACATTTTGAACATGCATTCATAATGCATAAGTTTTTATCATGTGGGTTTTGCTCAAAAATCCATGTATTTGATTGATTCAGGTTTTTTTTCAGCAAAAACTTGTTTCATTTGAGTTTTTGGGTTGTTCACCTAGAATTCACTGACTTATGTGTTATCTGAAATTGGAAAACATTTGAGTTGTAAGTTCATTTGAGATATAAAAAAACTTGCAAACCTCTAAAACTCGATCTATGATAAATAACCCCCTCAATGTCATGTATGGGAAAGTTCTTTTGGTTAATCCTTTAATAATTGTTATAATTGTAATAAAAGCTGTGACTTGTTTCATTTCCAGATGGATGGTACAATAGTCATGCATTGTACAATGATTATTGCTGATACTAAAAAGGCAGCTGAAACTGTGTAAGAATCATGCTATATGTAATGGCAATGAAAGAGGAGAATTTCTGGTAAAGGGTAAAAGCAAGGTTCTCGCCATTTAGGAGTTAGGAGTCAGGGTTCAGTGTTAATTCATTCAATACTTACGTGCCATATTTATATACACACATATATATATATATATATATATATATATATATATATATATACAGATAGATATATAGTGGTGTAAAAATTCCAGGCTAGTAAAACAAATGTTTTGGAAACAAAGGCCAGGTTCTTTATTTTTACTCTAGTAACAGCTTTAAAGTGCCAAAGCAAACCCACAAACCAAATTATGAACAGTTCCCTGATTTCTGAGCACTGTTTTGGCAATTTGCTGTGTCCCAGCTCCACCAACTCCAGGTTCCTTATCTGTCACACCCCTCTTTCACCCTCTTTGCAATGGAATTTAATAAGAAATGCAATCTGATAGCGAAAATCATATTTCTATATTCAAGATGCTGCATAGATTTAATATAGAGATATAAACTACGGAAGTCCTGCCTATGGGTTTGTTGTCTTTCTGTATCAACACCTTGCACTGGGTTAACTGATAATCTGCATTAATAGCAGTGCCAAGTGGGAGATCAGGAGCACAAAACCGATGCCAAGGAATCTTGTTTCCAATGAGAGACTGACTTCTTGGCAACTAGCTTGTAAATGAGCACCCCTTTATTTGAAAAAATATATAAATTTAGATATTTAGATATGCTATATAGGTAAATTTATATATATAAACTTATTTGTATTTGTGATCTACAAAGTTGTTTTTCTAAATAAAGAAGCTAAATCTGGATTAGGCTTTATTAAAGTGTGTAAATGTAGCTTGTTAGGTTAATGCATATGTGCTCAGGAAACCTTTTCTGCAAATTTAATTTCATGCTTGCATGTGTTTCTATGATGTGCAGCGTGTATGATCTCTGAGTGGAAAACTCCAGCAAAAATAAATGGATTACCCTTTTCTGATTCACTGTCTGAAGTCTCTTCAGAAGAGATCACTGCTGCTCTGTGATCTTTAACCCACTGCAATTGACATGACAGGCGTTGAAATGGAAGCCTCTTGGTGGCGCCCTCTGCCTTTGTGGGCCCTGTGTTAGAGGAATAGACAACCCTCTTCAGCTTTGAATGATATTCTTCATATCTTGGCAGCACGGAAATATCTGACCTTTCAAATGCTGCAATTATTTTTTTTGTTTATGTTAAAGACAAAAACAGTTGTAGCGTTTGTCCTGTATTTGAAGTTATTTGAAACAGTTTGTTCTTGCTACTTTATTAATATCACAAGCCACTGTTCTCATATATTTATGAACTTTTAATATCCAGGTTGCGAAAATAGATATTTCTATCCTAACATTTATGTATTGCAGTTTAACCACAACAAACTTGTGGAGGATGCCAAGAAAGTCTGCAAAGAAGTTTGCTCATCTGCTTGTCCGAGGGAGAATGCACTTCCGGAGAGACGGGGGCTATTCGAGGAGCCCAGACGCACATCATGCACCCTGGCATGCTCAACAGTAGTTATGCCACTGACTTCTATAGGTCTCTCCACTTTGGAGTTGCAGCCTTCATATGTGTGTCAACACAGCACTGCCCAATGCAGGTTGCATTGTATTTATGGAGGCAGCTGCTCTAAAGTGGAGTGAGTTATGGCAGTTATTGGCATAATTAGTGTTGCATGACCCAGTGCAGGATGTACACCTGGGACCCCACTGTGCTACGCTACTTCCCCTATGTAAAAATGTCCAATCTCCTAAGGACATCTCTGGTAGTTACCCTACTGATGGCAACCAAGAGTGAAAGGCAGAATGCAAGGCATTCTAAAAAAAAGGCCTATTTCAATAAATTCACCATTTAGTTGCCACTCTCTCTCTCATGATCACATAAGCAGGAACAGTTTATAGCGGTCTTAGATCTGCTGGCTGGCAGATGAGTTCAGCTTTACTATTCAGTAATGCTTATGAGTATGTAGAGATGAATTAGGCAATTCTTCCATCATTGCACAGTAAGGTAACATGCAGAGTTATAGCGTTATTCCTCAAGGAATCTGCACACTTTGTTTCCATACCCTAGCCTAGACTGTGAGTTAGTAGAATATATAAGGTATGTTAAAGAGAAACCCATCCACTCCTTCTATTGTGTTATTATATTGACCAGCAACACATGTATAGAATGATTAAGGTACCTTTGATAACGCTGATGAAGGGGTCTGCCCCCGAAACATTACACAGATGGATGCAATATACATGCAATTGTTTTCCCCGCTACACCTGCCTCATCGTGCATGGTATTTCATGTGGGTATCTACTGTGGGAGATGTGCCGACCCCTATAACCTAGTACAAAGCTAGAGAGAGATGGAAGATTGAGAGGATGAGGAAAGAGGAATATATTATCCAAAAGCCTGCTGAACCATTTTTAACTATATTTTTTACATAATCTCTGTACCTGAATAATTTTATTATAAACTGGAATCCACCTTTTATGGTCATTTGAATATGTGATCAAAGGACCAGCACAAATAAATATTTCATGGCATGATCTGGTAGGGGATAACCTGGGAGGTGGTACTAGCATCATGTAATGATTTAATGTTATATTACACAATAAAAACAATAGTTCACCCACTTTTTTGTTTTTCTGAAAAATTTTAGCTAAAAAGACAATTTGCAGCGACATTGCCTATTTAACAAAAGTTAACTGAAATTTCCGTAGCAAACAATTTGCATGTCAGTAATTGTGCCCTTAGTTGGGTCTAGAAAAATAAAAAATGAAATAATAGAAAGCACTCTCACCCAGTCTGGTTCATAGTTTTCCCAATCTGAATTGAAATCCACTTATATTATTCTGTGTTTAAAACCTGAGAAGTTGCTAGGTTTTTGGTTGTGAAGTAGAATTACGGTTTAAATAAAGGTCTGTGTTTCTCTTCCCTAAGAAGTGCATTGCTGTAAGTGATTGGACACATCAAGAACTTGAGGCACTGAAATGTGAGAGAATGTGTTTATACTTAAAAAAATACCCTGCAGTATTGCCAGGATATTTCATCAGGAAGAAGACATCAAGAATGGTTCAATTTATTCTATAAACAAAAAGGAATAAATACAGGCAACCCATGATCCATTTATTGCTTCTGTTTTTTTTTTCCAGCCCTTCTTGGCCTGTTGACCAGTATGAAATTGTACAGCAATGTATCCAAATGTAGATGTTTATTTGCAAAAAATTGCCCATGCTTGGCTGCAGACTTGTCCTACATTATCAGTTACCCTCATAAATGGAATGTATTTTTAAGATGTGAGAACAAAAGACTATTTCTCTGAATATAGGGTAGGAACAAAAAAAAAATGGTTTATGGTTTAAATAGGCCTGTGGGGTTACAATAATATACAAAATGATGATTATTCCTAATAATTTTGGGAAGCAATGACTTGCCCAGCTCCGACTCCCCACAGGTGGACTGGTGAAAGTATTGTCTGCAGCTGTTTATCAGAGTAGCAAGAAAGAACAGAAAGTACTGAGAGGTTAGAGGGTGGTCATGCATGTTGAGGTAATAAATGCACGTACTTGAAAAACATCAAACATCTTAATTGTATGCTTCACTGTGCAATGAACAGCTTCTGAATAAAATGAGTTCTGGCTGGCTAATGTGTGTGCTTCTGTAATATTGACTGGTTGCTAAATCCTACAATCACACATTAAAGAAAGAAATCAGTAGTTCTTTTATAGGCATTTAATTAAAAAAGTCCTACCGGTCAGCAGTTTTTGTGGGCTAATTCAAAGTGAAAAAATCTTCACCATTCACAATACAAACATTTTAATAGCTAATATTTCTATTGCTTTTGTTTACAAGATCATATCTTATGCTGAAATATGAAAAGTAACTGATTTCTCTTTACATAAATCACAGATTGCTTAGCACTTATCAAGGCTTGGAAATATACAGGTTAAAAAAAAAACAAAAAAAACCACCAGAAACATAAAAAAATTGTTCATAAAATAATATTCTTTATTATTACTTTTGGATCTAATTTTTAATGTTGACAGGCCAACGGGATTCAGTAACTGTTTAGTTTGCAGAGGGTGGACTTAAAGGGGTGGTTCACCTTTAAGTTAACTTTTAGTATGTTATAGAATGACCATATCTAAGCTACTTTCCAGTGGCCTTCATTTTTTTTTTTTATAGTTTTTGATTGTTTGTGAAGATTCTCTTTGATCCAGGTCATGTTTAATCCAGAAGAAAGATCTTATTTACAAGTTATTCTGAATTGAGAAAGTCAGTTGGCTGGTGAAATGTCTTCAAGGAAAAAACCACAGCAAGTCCAGTTGATATAGTATTTGAATTACTTGCCTTCTTTTTCTCACTCCTTCCAGTTTTCAAATGGGATTCAATGACCCAATCTAAAAAAACAAATGCTATGTAAGACTACAAATTTACTTTTTATTACTTTGTATTACTCATATTTCTATTCAGCCCCTCTCCTATTCATAATCTAGGTTTTTATTCAAGTTAATTCATGGCTGCTAGGGTAATTTGGACCCTAGCAACCAGATTTCTGAAATTGCAAACTGGAGAGCTGCTGTATAAAGCTCTAAATAACTCAAAAAACACAAATAATAAAAAATAATAAATACGCTTCTAAAAACCCCACTGGAATAGAAACATTGATGAATTCTTCTTTGGTAAACTCTAATCTCACGTTTTGATAAACCTGCCCATAAGTGTACATCCGGGTTTGTAAAGAATAATTAAATAATTAAAAATCCGCCTCCCCCATTTACTCCTTCAGAGCACTGACAAATAAGCATGTTTCTTTGTATTTAGACAAAATGTATTCAGTTCTCTCATATGCTCCTGCTTTGTCTACTGAATAAATCTGGAAAATAACTCTCCATGAGATTTGACAAATGTGCTTTATATTTATTGGAGAAACGTTGGCACTAGAACTTTAAGAACATAAAAAAATCATCATTAGGAGAATATAATACAAGTCAATACCTAAAAAAAACTATTAATGAACAAATATACGAACTAAAACAGTTTTTAACCATGTGGCCAGGTGCAGATAAACTAATGCGTAAAATAAGCAGTGCCATCTAGAGGTTAGCTCCAGAAACAGCAAATCAAAGTTAATGGTGTAAACACAAGTGTAACCAAGTATTAGCATTCATTCCTCATACCAGTCAAGTCCATAAGTAAGTCCATATGCTCAGATACCTGAACATAGTGCAAAGAAACCATTGCTCAAAATCTCAGACTATAGCACTGTATTGTGTTTTCTATCTATCTATCTATTATCTATCTATTTATCGATTATCTATCTATCTATCTATCTATCTATCTATCTATCATACAGTATATGTATTTATATATCAAATGTATATATATATATATATATATATATATATATATATATATATATATATATAGCTCTGCTCTCTGTAATTATTTATATATCATTCAAGTATCTATTATCTATCTATCTATCTATCTATTATCTATCTATCAAAATCTATATCTACCCCTCTCTCTCTCTCTCTCTCTGTGTGTGTGTGGGCCCCGGACCCCCCAACCAATTTACGGTGTATATATATATATATATATATGTGTGTGTGTGTATGAATGTGTGTCTATGAATTAGCTGGCATGAATTTCAGATTCCCTTTTAATGGACATTTAACACTAATATGGAAAGTTATTTTCTTCGGTGGAATCAAGTGTTCCAGAGTATCTGTTTCTATTTACTTAAGCAAACATTACTTACACTAGAAATTCAGCTGTAGATAAATGTGACAATGGCCATATTCAGAAATGACGAATGACAAAGTATCGTCGACTCTAAATTTGTCTCTGGCACCCTAATTATTGTCTCCTCCTTGACTTCTGTATCACATATAACCATGTGTAGAATCATAAAATAATTATGCAGTGTACAAGCTTTCTGGGAGCATGTACTACTGTTTTCCTAATTCTTTATCACTCTCATTGATCGTGGCGTTTGTGCATTGATCCAAGTCGGCCATCTGGTAAGGCAAGATAAGCGTGCTAGTGTCTTTGCAGTGAACTGTCACTCAGGGAGGGGGTACGTTTTGGCTGTAGGGAATTATGGGGGCAGGATTAGCCCTCTTCCTATGAGTAAACTGAATTTTAAATGCAACTTTGCAGCTGCATGGGCCATTTCCTAACTTCTGTTCTTGTCCATGGACAAGCTATAGTATATTTGTCTTGTTACACTAACAATAGGCTATCTGTATTTTGTCTTGATAAATAAAATACTTTGCCATTTTATTAATATATTAGTTGTAATGTCTAAAGACATTATCTGTAGCTGTGTGCAGAAAATAAAAGGGACTAACTAGTTCAATAAAAACAGGAAAATAGCTTAGCGTTCTTAGTGATATTACATTTCCATGTCTGGCATGATATAAAGAGTATATTTTCCTCTTAAGTAAAACACATATTGACTTCTATATGCTTAAAATAAGCATATTAAAAGTTCCTCTTTATAAAAACAATATTGGTGCAGTTTCTCTCTCTCTCGTTGTCTCACTTGTGTGACCCTCTGCTGTCATTTTAATAACTACTGAAACAAGAGAGGACATATTGCCACCGCCACCAAGCCCCCACTATCTTTTTTGTGTAATTCTGTCACTTTTCTTTCTTCTGAAAATGTGCCCACTCTCATTGTTGCCTTATATGTGCTTGAAGAGACTGAGGGGGATTTGAAAAGGCCTTCCACTAAAATTGAACAAATCTGTCAAAAAAGATTAGTTCTATTTTGTCTGCTGGGTACTGACTATTCATGAATGTAAAGAGAGGGTTAGGGTGTCATAGTAAGTTGCTAAGGTGGCTGGATTTCGGCTATTGACACGAAGATACCAAACTGGATCCTACAAAAGAGCAGCCAGAAGGAAAGAAGCAAAATGGTCTGCCATGTGTTTAGCTATACTTACTCTATCCCCCCTTTTTTATTTCCTTTTGTTGCCACAACTTTTATTGTCATACAGTTGGGGAAAAAAAAACTGTTAGTCAGAGGCTCCAGGCAGCACCAGGCAGAAAAGGGGATTAGCATATCACTGGGATCGTCTTACACTAAACTAAATTCCTTTCAGGATGTATAATTAGTAAATACAGTCTTTTTGGAGCCTAAAAACAAGAAGAATTAGTGCTGATCTCTGTATAGTACAGAGGAAACAATAAAACCCTCTCCTTATTCTGGGCAATAGAAAGAGTTAACCATCAAATGTCGCCAACTTATTCACCATTACAGCAGTTGGCAAAATAATAATGTGTCATAGGCTAGCATTGCCCTAAAGCTTACAATCCATTTAATATAGTTGCAGATTAGGCAAATCAAGACACAGCAAAAAATCGATATGTTCCCTGGGTCATAATGATGAAAGCTCACCCCGCACAAATGTTTCCATATCCACCCACTGTAAATTGCTTCTTTTAACTTTGTGTTTATACACGTTTGTTTTAATTATGCCCTCCAAGGGCTTGAAACTATGAACATTGTAATTAAGATTGTATTTTAGCAATATTTCTTGATGGAACCATGAAGTCAGTCTTATTATGCATATCATTTTGTGAGTGTTCATTGAGTTCTCTATTACTTACATTGTTTTTCCGTGAGCTTACAATCTACATTCCCTGGTATGCAAAAACCCATATGAAGGACAATATAGCAGGAGATATTTGACTTTCCAGTATGTTGTTAGGATGAGGAAGGAAACTGGAGCACCAAACAACATATAAGGCATTATTTATGACCACAATCAAAATTGTGCTCCTGCACTTTTCCCCACAGTGAGTTGCCCATTCATTAAGGGTACTTGCAACCAAATGCTTTACAATCCTGTATTGCAATGCTCAACGTAGCTCATTACTGTTCTGTATTGAGCACTGCTGCGCCTATTGATGTGGGAGAACCTGGTCAGGAGGTGGTGGTAGCTCTGTGCCTTACATCAATAGAAACAGGACATTTGCACCTTAAAAACTGAGCACATACTTCACTTGCACACCAAACACCAGAAGGATATGAGCCCAGGTCTGGACTTAGAATTAAAATAGGCCCTGGTATTTCAGGTTCACAGAGGCCCAATCAGCCCACACAGAGGCCCAAACAGCCCCCACCAGCCCACTAAATACAGACGTTCTATGGCATCTTATAGCAGCCCCTCTGGCATTTGCCCTAACCCACAGATTGCCAGTCTGGGCCTGAGTTGAGCCCAATTTGTGAGAAGATTTGCAACAGGTTCCATTAATATTGGCAAATTGGACACAACTGCATCAGGTGCAACTCAGGCTTAATATCCGCTTTCAACTGAAATGAAGCTGGAAGTCTGGATCCATATTGAGAACAGAAAAACTTCTAACAGATCTAAACAGAATCTAAACTTTGTGGTTTAGCTTTATTGCTCCCATAAAAAAAAGTCACCAAATTTCTAGAAACAATATCTGACAGTTGTAATGTATTTCATTACAACATGAATGTCTGTCCCTATGGTCCCAAAATAAGAGTTTATTCCAAATGATACTTTGTTCTAGAGTCTGTTTCTAAAGTTGCTCAAATTTTCTCTAGGAAAATGGTGTGGAAAAGGCGTAAAATAATTGTGATCCCTAAAATTCTCCATTAAACGTAAGTAGTTGGGGTAGTTATTAAGATGTATATTTTTTAAGCCCCACTAAAGATGCCATTATTTTATAAACTTCTTCAAATCTAGTATAACTTATCCAAGTCAATGTGTAAGAAGTAGTGTTAAAACTGGTATTGGCTTATTCACATAACTTTATTATACAGGCCCCTCGGTGACTCAGCAATTTGGGTGATCAAACCTTGTGTAACATAGCCCCAAGGCACTCAGGCAACAGTATTGAAGTTAATTAAAAATACAGCTATTTATTGCTGATCTGAAATAATTGCAGTTTCAGCAGGATTTATATTATATATATATATATATTTTATTTTTTTTATATATATATATTTTTGTAATAGTTTCCACTGAACAAATATTAAAAGTATAATTTGCCGTGAATCAGCTGGACAAGGAAATAATTCTATTTGCGGGCCACTCCTTTGCAGACATTACACAGGTGGGAAATCCTTCTGCGAAAACAAGAAAAGACTGTAGAAGTTTCCCAACAGGTTGTGGAAAGAAAAATATGAAAGAGAAGCCTGCTCATCCAAGCATGCCCTACAGAAGAATGCACGTCTTGGGGCTGCGCTGCAAAGGTTGACACTGAAAGAATGAATTCTATGAAATCCACTGGCAGATGGTTTATGCAGGTGCTGAATGCCAGACCTTTGACTATGTGGCCCTATGTGAAAAATATCTTGTAAAGGAAACACATGCCATCTGTCATACACGCCTATGGGTTTTCTATATCACTATATTTTTGACTTGTCTCCATTACAGTTCAGTTTTATAGAACGGATAGTCTAAATAACAGCCTTCCAAATACTGTGCTCCACAGTTCCCAGCATCCTCCAGCAACCGAATACTGAAAATTGTAGTTTTTCATAGATTTTTTTTTCCCAGTCCTGTCTAGACTGCCTATAATTATAATCAGCTATAAGTAATTTATAATACATAGTAACATCAGTTGTAGTTTAATTTAGATTTTCCATAGTTTTAAATCACTGAAACAAAACCCAAACTAATAAAGATGTATCAAATTGTAGGCTAAGGATACTTTAATTAATACCAAATAGCAGTTGGGAATAAAAAGATTAGTAAGCTGAATCCACTTGTCTTTCACAAGACCCTATAATTTAAATTATGGATTGAAACACATTTTGACTTTTTTAGCTATGCAAAAAACATGGATCCATTATCCGGAAACCCATTATCCAGAAAGCTCTGAATTACGGAAAGTCTTCCTCCCAAAATTCAAATTTGTAAAAAAAAAAAAAAAAAGCTTTTCTTTTTCTCTGTAATGATAAAACAGTAGCTTGTACTCGATCCAAATCCAAACTAAGAGATAATTAATCCTAACTGGAATCAGAACCAGCTTACTAGGTGTATTTAATGTTTACATGATTTTCTAGTAGACTTAAGATCATGTCTGGACTGAGAATCAAAACAGGCCCTGGCATTTCAGGTACACAGAGGCCCAAAAAGCCCCCCAGTAGCCCAATAAATAGTAACTGTCTATTGCAACTTACAGCAGCCCCTCTGGCATTTGCCAGAACCCACATATTGACAGTCCAGGTCTGCTTAAGATATGGAGATCCAAATTACAGAAAGATCCTTTATGCAAAAAACCCCAAATCCCAAGCATTCTGGATAACAGGGGCCATACCTGTAAATGATGCAAATTACGAAAAAGAGACATCATCATGAAAACCCCAGGTCCTAAGCATTCTTGATAAAATGTCCCATACCTGTAATACACTAGCCATGCATTCATTCTTAAAGGGGGAACTCCAGCTTCCAAACTAAAATGTGATAAAGAGGCCTGCATAACACAGAAACCCCTAACATACCCATTCACAGTTTCTTCAAAAAGAATGAATAAATGCCATTTTGTATGCTGAACTCCAGCTGTTTAAAAGTTCTTTTGGGGTTGGGAGGATGCAGGCTGAGGACAGCTGGCTGTTTTTACAAAGTAACAGCATACTTCCAAAATGTCCCATTTATAGAGGGACAGTCCCTCTTCTGACAGCTCAACCTGCAGTCCCTCATTTGTACTGGAAAGTCCCTATTTTCTCTGCACTGAACAGCCAGAAAAAGAAGCAACGTTTCTAACTTAATTGGCTTTTGGCAGAGAGCCCAGAACTGCCCAGCAGAAGATAAGATACTTTTGTAACAATTTGTAGATAAGCAAATAAGTAATTGTAACAATATAAGATAACAAGTCCCTTGGAAAAAGTTAGACTCACAGCTTAAAGGGCAAATAACCTTCATAAGCAAAACTGTATAACTGGGAAAAAAAAGACAGAAATATCTTCAAACTTTCATAATCTGGCAAATTTTGTAAAATTAACATGGTAATTAGGGGTGTGGCCACAAAAATGGGCATAGCCAGTGCCATTTCTGGGACTGCTGCCGCCTGAGCCAGCAGCCCCGATGCTGCCCCCGCCTTCCCGCCCCGCACTTAAAAATCAGCCTCTGAGTGGGTCAAAAGGGGGCGGAATCGCTAGTGCATTGAGCGCAATTGCGCTCTCTGCATGAGCGGAGCTGAATTTCCTGGTTAACACCCGGAAATTCGGCTCTTAAAGTTACAAGAGGCGGGTTTTTTGCCGCCCCTTGTAACTGGCTGCTCTGTGCCACTTGAGGCAAGTTTCTCACCTTGAATCATGGTAGGAGCGGCCCTGGGCGTGGCCAAATGTTTTTTTGCAGCGCTAAGGGCGACAAGTTTTTTATCCCTCTTTTTATTTCCAAAATGTTGGGAGGTATGGTAACAGTAGTCAGCCAGCTCAGCAAAGTAGTCAGACAGAGCAGCAGGAGAGTAGGGGGCTAGGCTTAGGAAACTGTCAGAAACCATTAAAAACCATGAAAAGTCTGTATATTTTTTAACTGATGTATAATGCAAAGTTGCTTGAAATTATCTTCACTTTTCAAAAAGTTTCTTATGTTTTTGTCTAGTCCTAAGCCTATTGCACTGTACATCCAGGATTGGTGGCAGAAAGGCCTATTGTTTGTCTTTGTAAAACAGGATTTCTAATGATTAGCTAATAGAAAAGACAATAGGATCATAGTCTAAAATGGGTTTCACATGTTCACACCCTGGGAGGAATTACATAACAGACCTGTATTTCAGGTTAAAACATAACAGAATAGGACTTTTCTGTATTCATTGCCATACTATGTGTAAGAAACATTACAGATTCAAGGTGCAGGTTGGGATGCCACCTGGCCAGTATTTTACATAAAATTGATGGACGATCCCAATGTTATGAATAGGGGAAAAATAAAAATATATAGGAAGGCCGGTATTTTTTTCCAGAAAAGGTGGCAACCCTAGGTGCAGGGGCCTGTGGTGCCTTAGGCCATTATGAAAGATGATGGCAGATGCAAGTACCTTGGTGAGTATTGTCAAACTGTGCAAAATGTTGCATCAATTCTAGTGCTGTGTTTGTAGATGGACTCTTTTCTACAAAGCAAAAGAAATGTGCAACACTGTATATATGAGAAACCATTCCAACTAAGATGAATCCTTATTGGAGGCAATATTTATTAAACTATTTCTCCCATAGACTCCATTTTAACCAAATATTTCAAATTATTAAAAAGGATTTCCTTTGTAATAATAAAACAGTATCTTGTACTTGATCCCAACTAAGATATAATTCATCATTATTGGAAGCAGACTCAACCTATTGGGTTTATTTCATGTTTACATGATTTTCTAATAGACTTAAGGTATTAAAACCCAAATTACAGAAATATCCATTAGCTGGAAAGCCCCAGGTCTTGAGCCTTCTGGATAACAGGTCCCAAACCTGTAGTACCAAAGCATGGAATGTAACATATCTTGGAATATGGCGAGAAAAGGAATGAATTAAATCTTCAACTTAGCAGAGGGTTTAATTTATTGCTGTAACATTTCATTTTAGACGACACATTATAATAGGGCTGAGAGATCGTTTATTAGAAGGCGGTGCAGTATATTTGAAGGGGAAATTGTGCAGGCCTTTCAGCAGAATCGGCTGTTAATTGGGTAAACAAATATTTCTCCCTTGTATGGAAGTCCAGTATAAGGGAAGAGAAAAAAACCAATTTAAGATTCTTTTAAAAGAACGAGAAAACATTAGGGGAAATTAATTGGAGTGCATTCAAACTGCAGCATCCATAAACAAAAAGTGTTATCTGGGGACGGAAGTGCTCCGTAGCTTAAGGTTCTTTTATCTGTTGTTTATTGTGCTGTTAATGTGGCAATTTAGCAGCATGGAGCAAATATGAACCATATGGAATTGTATGTTTTCTCAATTTATATTTCAATATCTCTCTGCATATAAATGATGTACAAATCATAGAAAGTGGCTATTCGCTGAAATCATTTTCTTCCACCAGGAAATAATGTTTTTTTTTTCTTTTTATACATTAAGCTGCCTATTCTGCTCTGAATATTTCATTTGTAAAAACTGACCTTTGCTTTAGCATTTTAAAGCTCGGAATAATATAATAGTTATATTTCAGGAATTACACTGTACCAAAGAGAGAAGCACAGTAAACCCACAAGCTGGGTAGGGGGTACAACAAATGACTTTCATCATATTTTCATATATAACGGGAGGAACAGTTTAAAGGTGATGTCTACCCAAAAATAATTTCTCTCTTTCTTGACCTCATTTAAGAAAACTAAATTCTAAGCCGCTTTACTTAAATATTTTCAATGAGTTTAACATTATTGTAAGTAAAATTACAATTAAAAGCAGTTGCCTTCTGCTCTTCACTATTCCCTTCTCAGATGCCAGACTATACAAACAGAAACTCTTGGGAATAAGCCATATAATTCAGTCCATCATGGTGCAACACGGTTCTTAAAGAAACCTCTTAAAGCAAAGTTTTAAAACTCTGTAGTCCAACATTTTGTCTTCATCCCAGAGATGTTAAAAATATAGGGCCAGGTTTAGGGTTGGTCATATATTACATTTGCAGTGATTCCCTGAGATCACAGTGAGACATTGCAGGAAGAATAAAGTAAAAAGAATAAACCATACTGGGACATATTGGGGAATCCTTCAAATTCGATCTTTGAATTTGTATCAAATTGTTTAAATTGGCTTTTGATTGGATGAAAATATTTTCCAGAATAATCAAAGTTCAATAAATTTGCATCAATACAATGAATCAGTCTGGTTCATTATGGGTCAATAAGTGGATTAATAGCTACTACTCGCCTTTTTGTTGGGGATGCACTGAATCCACTATTTTAGGATTTGGGCAAATCCCAAAACTGTTGTGAAAGATTCAGCCAAATGCCGAACCGAATTCAACCCCTAATTTGCATATGTAAAGTTGTGAAACTAGGTGGAAAGAGAACTGTGTGCGTAGTGAGTTTTTAAAATGTTTTGACTTCCTGGTCATGTGATTTTTTGGTTTGGGTTTAGCCAGGCACTTGGATTCGGCCCAATCCAAATCCTGCAGAAATGGCTGAATCCCAAACAGAATCCTGGATTCAGTGTATTCCTGGTCTTTATTGATTGATGGGTATCGATTGTTCCAAAATGATCAAAAGTGAATCAGCCCCATGGTGTAATACTTATTAGTTTTAGTATAGGTATGGAATTCGTTATCCAGAAAGTTCTGAATTACCGGAAGGCCATCTCCCAAAGATTCCAGTTTACCCAAATAATTCAAACTTTTAAAATTGACTTCTTTTTTCTCTGAATAATTAAATAGTAGCTTGTACCAACTAGGATATCATTAATCCTAATTGGAGGCAAAACAAGTTTGTTTATTTAATGTTTAAAAGATTTTTAGACCAGAAATGAAGATCCAAATGTAAAAAGGATCCATCCATTATGCAGAAAATCTCAGGTCCCAAGCATTCTGAAAAAAGGTGCCCTGCTTGTATTGTATATATATATATATAGAGAGAGAGAGAGAGAGAGAGAGAGAGAGAGAGAGAGAGAGAGAAAGAGAGAGAGAGAATGCTGATATACACCAGAAAACGTTTTAATTGTTGACAAAATAAGGTCCACAAATCAGCCACTAATGATGATAATTCACTGTACTATTTTCTTAAGTATAATTAATTAGGGTTCAGTGTGTATATAGCAGAGGGTCTCAAGTTCATTCCCCTGAGAAATTTCATCTGTTAAGCATTGTAAAATTATATATTTCTGCTAGTTATGTAATAAATGTCTGTACAGCAACATGGGGGGTGTACAAAAATGGCATTTAGATGAATTTTTTGGTAAATTAGAGTAATCTGTTCTATTCCAAAAATCATTAAATGAATTGTCTGAATGCCAATTTTTTTAAACCCATACATACAATAATGCAATCTAAAAATGATCAAAAATGATTTAAAAAAATATCGCCAACAATAATTCTCATAAGTTGTTCTGTCAGATTTATCTGGAATTATTTGTACTCCATAACTCATCAAAGTGGCAGCTACAATAAAAATGCCAAAGTGTACTATACTGCCATAATGATGAAAAGGAGTAAGGTTTTCGGAACTTTTACATCCTTACAACAACAATTTACAATAATATTTCTAATATCGGTATTACATTTTTTGTGAATTGCTGCATTTGGGTACTCCAGTTTCCTCCTATATTATAAAATACAAAATAGAAACATTTAGCAAATTTAAGTTGCTCCTGATAAAACAGAATACAATGAGCATATATACTGTATATGATAGGGACTCTAGATAGTAAGCTCCATTGGGAGCAGGGACTAATGGGAATTCCAGATAATCTTGCTGCAAGATATATTGCTCCTATATGGAATAAACAATAATAATAAAGTTTGTAGTTTTAATGGAGTACAGTTGTGAGAAGCAATAGGGTTCAGTCCCTAAAAGCCAAATGTGTCACTGGGTGGGAAAACACTACTTTCTCAACATATTTAATTATAAAATCTCAAGCATAATAGTAACTGTAGAGGAAACCCATTATTGGTATCATGACTTCATCTAAATTGATAAGCTCATCTCTTGATTGGCTCAATTAACCAATAGCATTTCTACAATAGGCGTTTAATCCTGAAACTTCCCAATTCAAAAAGTAAAAGGATGTCTCTGTATCTTATCTAGTCTGGAACTAGGAGCATGTTTAATAGGACCATCCATTTAGGGCAAATGCTTGTTGGCAAGGAGATTACTTTAGAGTAATTATGTTGGGCGTGGCTGAAGAAAGAATGTGATAATGTGTTTAGCAGTGTGTGTGGAGTGCTAGGTAAGTAGGGAGAATGGGGCTTAGTGCTAATTCAGACTGATAATTGCACATAGTTGTACTAATTGCAAATATTTTTCTTTAGTATTGTTGCCTGCATATGTGTATTTCACTCTCTCTGGCACCATCTGATAAATGGCCATTTGTTTTAATGGGGTGTTTCCTAATGTTATTTTTGAAGTTCAGATCAGGGTATTCTTGGAGTTGAACTGGTTGGGTGCTGTAGGCAGATTGGTACACCCATTACCATTGTGTAGAGTAATTGGAAATTCTGTGGAGGTGGAACTACCCTGAATGAAATGGTCATTGACATGCAAGCTACTAGCAATAGGTGTAATTAGTAAGGCAGAAGGGGTGTCACTGATATTGATAAAGATATCATGCAAAGAAAACAATGGCAGGATTTCCTTAGCTACGATGGGTAAAGATATAGGTTACAGACTACTCTCCACTAAATAAGGATGACTAGAATTAGCTGCAAATCTTGCTGGGAATATTGAATGCTTGTGCTTTCTTGTTGCCCCTGTATTATCACTGATTTGTATTCCACCATTATTGGTGTTAATTTGTATTTACAGGGTAACAGTTATGTTGATTAGTTCTAGGGTAAAAATTGTTAATCTTTTGCATGATCGTATGATGAAATTTCATTGTTGGGTTAGGCATAAGTAAACATAAAAACAATTATAGCAAATGAGAGTGTATGCAATAATACAGAATGGTGGGGCAAGAGCTGAATAAGAAAAAAAGAAAAAGAGTTCAGTCTGTCTTTTCTTCCATAACACAGCATTGTGGGTAATATAAATAGCAATGTTGCAGGTCCTTGTTTTGGGTTTAAATGCACATGATGATTTCTGATGCCCCACCTGCTTGCTGGTTTTTGCTATAAATGTATGTGTGACTTTATTCAAAAGGGTTGCCCAATAACATTTTTACTGGCTAACACGGTACAGCAACTTTACCTGCAATGACTTTATTAGTAAAACACTGTTAAGGAGCGGCTGCGATGCACAATGCATAAAAGTCCAATATGTAAAAGTACACATAAGGAGGACAAATAAAATAAATGCAGTAAATATACACAGTACACAGAGCTTATATAAGGACACCGAGTGCTATGTGGTAAGAGACACTGTAGGAAGGTGACCCCTGCGCTGTCTATAATGTGCTCTGTGCTGTTTGTATGACTGAATAAACATTTAAGGGATCACCCCCTACTGCAACGCATCGAGTGCCAGTACTTTATGCTCCAGGATTGACAAAGTGGGATCGCCGTATCCCTAAAGAACTGGGCACCGAGCGCTAGTTAAAGGGAAGGCCAGGGAGTGCAAGCGTGTTTTCTAACAGTATAATGTGCTCTGCCCCATACATAATAATTAGCATAACCCTTGCATATACAGATATGCATATGGATATTCATCCAGGTTATGGTATATCTAGTAGAAGTAAAGCTAGAGCAACTGGACTTGCTGATGAATCATTGAAACGTCTTCAATGATTAATCTACAAGTCCAGTTGCTCTAGATTTACATCTACTACATGCATATAGGCTTATTTTCTACGTATTTATAGCAATAGGTGCAGCAATTCCACACACACATTTACATTTGCTGTACGTGTTTTTTTCTGCATCAATGTTATATTTAAGTTGGTGGTATATAAGGGGCTAAACTAATTAACAATTTACTGATCAGGTAGTTAATAGAAAATGAAGACGGTAAAAGTATTCATGTAGTATAACACTTCTGAAACAGTGCGCTCCAGTCTTAAGTCAAATTCATCAGATGTACAGCAACTTGCAGATGTACAGTAACCAGTGAATGTACTTCATTCCTTGTGCTTTACAACTAACAGTATTGATATGAGTTTAGCTGGACACATGGGCTAAATTGTGGCATGTGCAACCTTTGAGCCCATGGCCTGAACATTTGGTATTGTACACAAGTTGATGGCAGCTGATGACAACAACATTGTAGGGTTGTTAGGCAAAGGAGGAGCCCATGCTGTTTCCCTTCTTCAACATTTATCCTATATTGAAATTAAGGCAAACCAAACTGCATCTTTAGGAGTCACTTTCAAGTACCATTTTGCAGTGGAGCTTGTGGATAATTTGCATGTACACCCCTCCAGTTTTATTTATAAAGCCTTCAGTTTTAACATGGAACACTATGGACTGAATAATAAGCAGCACAAAAGAAAACATATTTAAAGGGATTGTTTACCTTTAAAAGTAAACTTTTAGTATGTTTTAGAAGGCCAATTTCCACTTGGTTTTCCTCAATTTATTGTTTTATGTATTTTTAAAAAGATTTTTAATTATTTGCCTTCTTCTTTTGGCTGTTTTCAGCTTTCAAAAGGGGGATTCCTGACCCAGGCACAAAGCTATTGCTATACAATTTTATTCTCATTGCTACTTTTTATAAATTATCTTTCTAATCAGGTCTTATTTTTATATCAGTGTCTCATTGAAACCACTCCCTGGATGCTAAGGTTATTTGGACCATAGCAACCAGAGAGCTACTAAAAACGCCAAACTGGAGAGCTTCTGAAAAAATAGAGACTAATTGCATATAGTCTCAGAATATTACGCTACATCATACTAAAAGTTACTCAAACCCTTTAAAAAGCAGTTAAAACGTTGAACAATTGAAGGGAGTTATTGAGCTTCCCCTTTGGAATAAAAATCCTTGTATAAAAATGTTTTGCCATTGGAACAAAAGTGCATACATTTAGTAAATTGGCATAACTAGTAAAATTGCATATGTTATGCATTTTTAGTTATGCCAGCTTCTAAGCAAGTTAACTAGACTAGAAGGGTTCTATGCTACTTGTTATGGTCCTAGATATGGCACAATGGGGGGGGGCACAGCAAATAACAAAATAATGTTATTTTTCTTGTTTATATAAACCCTTAGAGATCTTTAGACGTGTTTCTGTTAAATTGTATTATAATCAGTTCCAATCATAGCTACTGACGGCCTGTTTGTTATTAACACCTGTATAATCAAATAGTTGTGCATCTCTGTAAAGGCAAATAAAAATGTTGTGTAGCAAAACAAGTTGCTGGGGAAGAGAGATGTCCTCCTAACTGAATGAATGTAATTGGGGGAGGATCAGCACTGATGTGCACACATTCACACCATCTGATTACAGAATGATTTGCAGATTAAGCCATTGTTTACAGACCATTCCACAAACTACTTGTTTACTGTTAGCAGTTTGGGATGTGGACTTTGTGACTTTAGCTGTTAATGGCCCTAAACACTTGGACTAACAGACTGAGCCTTGCTGAAACAGTAAGAAAATTGGGCCAAACAGAGATAGCTGCGATCTGTATTTCATTTGCGTAAGGGTCATTGTTCCCCAACAATACCTTCCAGGTTCTTTAAAACAGTAGGAGATTGTGTGGAATCCATTCAGATTCTGAGCTGTCTGTTACATTATGCAAGAAAAGGTAAACATCTACTTTCAATGCATATGTTAATAATATGTATATTGGAAGGTAACTGAATGAAGTGAATGAATTAATTAGACCCTTGGATTCTTGAAATTCCCAAGTGCAAAAGGAGCTGGATATTGGCCGCTATGTGTGAAGAAATTACAGGTTAATTTCTGTTGTTAAATAATGAACATATTGGTCACGCCTTAGGGCTTGCAATGGAGCAGGGATATATATTAAAAAATGGCATATTAAGCAATCTGAACAGACTGATTTGGGATACTATGGTGGAAGAGAAAGGAACAGATGAATTGGACAAAGCTACATTTAACTTATTTTAGGTTCTTCTCCACATAAAGACCTTTAATAAACTGCAATATCTGGAACTGGAGACTGTAAAATGCAGTGCAAAAGACATTGAAGTGATATAAATGCTGATTTACTGATGCACATATGCTATTATCGTTATCATGTGTCCCTGTAGACCTGATTTACACAAATTACAAATAAGTAGAAGTTTAGGGTGCTGGTGCATTTCCCACGCAAATGGAGCTGCTATCGTGAATTCAACTCCAACTTGGGCACTATCAGCACGGTAATAATAATCATTATACCAAAAGATTATAGTGCTAGGTAAGGGAAATATGAACTCAGAACATAAGGACATGGGCACATCAGAAAATATTGCTCCTTATCAACAATCCTTAACTAAATGACATAGGGGGATTTTAATGGTGGTGACACACGCTAAGATTGTGGGGTGATTAGTTGCCTAGCGACAAATCTCCTCTTCTTCGGGCGACTAATCTCTCAGAAAAGCCTTCCTGACGGCTAGAATGTAAATCGCTGCGAGATGGTACTCAGAGCGCTTAGCTTTCCGAAGTCCCCCAAAATTTCCTTGTGAGGCAACTTCGAGCAACTTTGGAAAATGAAGCGCTCCGAGTGCCATCCTGGCAGCGATTTACATTCTAGCCGGGGGAAGGCTTTTCTGGGAGATTAGTCACTCAAAGAAGAGGTGATTTGTCGCCAGGCAACTAATCACCCCAGAATCTTAGCGTGTGTCAGCAACCTTAGATAACACATGAAAAGTGCAAAAACATTGCACAGAGACCTATGGGATGATATCAGTGGGTGAAAGTTACAGTTCACCATTTGATAAATGCACCTTAAAAATGTATGTAAATGTGAACGTCTCCTTTAATAGAAAAATATTTTTTTATTGTGACCTCTGATGTATTTATTAATATTTTATCTAGAAGTAGGGACTGAATGCTGAATGCTTGATATGAATCCCTATTCTCTGTGAATGATCTGCCCTGAGAGGATGATGGCCTTAAGTTTGACGACAAAAGAAATTTTGTAGAACTTTCAGTCAATTTACAAATTGACGAATAAATGGTGATACAGCAGGTAGCTCAAAAAGCCACCCACTGTCCCGTGTTCAGACTGAGTCTGCCCCAAATCAGAAGTGAGACTTCTTCTTTAATGGAAATATTTTGTGTTAACAGCATCTCTGGCATTACAGCCATTTAAAATAGCTTGGATAGATCTCTGACACAATATTTTATTTTGATTACACATGAGAATATTGAAATCCTCAAAGCATTGCTGCATGATGCATAAGCAGCTGTGGCATTCAGGTCAATCGTTTCAGCAGCTGATTATTGAGACTCTTTTTCAGAGCTCTTGTTCTGAATTCTACAGCCTTATTACTAGTAATGGATCTTAAAGGGGAATTTAAAAATGAATCAGCTGAGTGTATTTCATTCTTATAAAATAACTGCTGATGTAATGATTAATTAAGTCTCTAAAAACAGGCAACCACTTGAAACATTTTCTATATATACAAATAATTCACTTCTAAAACCATTGGTTCCCCAAAAATGGCTGCTAAAATAAATCTGATGTCTGATCAGTTAATGGAAAATGTTTTCTGGAAATGTTCAGCTGCTTTTAAGGTGGCCATACAAACAGAGATCTGCCAAATGATTGGATCTCTTCCCAATATGCCCACCTTAAAGTGGGCGATATCAGGCTGATCTGATCATGGGCCCTAGGCCCCCACAATCAGATCATAATGTATGGAATACAGGCAGTCAGATCACAGGATCATATCAACGAACAAATGTGGTCTGTGATCCAACGGGATTTTTAACCCTGCCCGATCAACATCTTTCAGACATGGATCAGGGAAGCGCGTTTATGGCCACCTTAACCCTCTAGTTTGTTTGTGCACATAGAACAGAAAGGGTATTATGTTTCTTGTAGTTTCATAATAGAAAAAGTTTTACTATTTTAATGGTCAAGCCCAGATTTGTGGGAAAACCACAGAGGGCCAGCACCAAGGCTGCAAAGTTAAAGGGACAGCATGCTTCTTCCTTCCATACTACTAGATATAGAAAAAAGAAGGAAGCCACCCTGGTTGTGGAGGAGATACATCAACTGTTTGAATCTCCCGTCTGCCTAGTTCACAGAGCAGCTCCTTTCTTTCTTTTTTTCTTTTTAGAAGTGTTGAGGGTAGGTGATCGGAACATGGACAGGTGGAAGGAAGCGAGCTCGGTCACTGAGGGGAAGTATGCGCAGCCACAGGGATGGGGACAATTGAGCACAGTCATGGCAGTTTGGGGAGTGCAACCGTCACAACCATGTTGCATATCATTTTTAAAACCCAGCCCTGTAAACAAATACACATCAATCCCTCCTGCAAGTTTTTTTTTTAACAAATTGTCTAGGAAAACATCATCCATTTTGGAGCCCAGAGACCTGCGGCCAACCATAAAAGGAGAAGGAAAGACAACAATTACTGGAGGGTGTCAAAAATGAGGCACCCCCCAGTCATTGTATGCACCTGCCTGATATCCTTGACGGTTCTCCTATCAACAGAAAACTGCTCTGGCCAAGGGTTCTATCAACGATCACTACAGAGCAATTTCATTCCTGCTTCACACCCCAAGCAACTTTCTATCTCCTAATAAATACACTCTGTGCAACCATATACACAGCTTATATACACAGCTCAATGTATCTCTGCAAAATTAATATTCAACGAATCTATGCATGCTGTAAAGAGAAGAAATGTTGCTAATTTGGGTGATGTGGTCTTAATCCTGCACAGCTTTGGATAGCATTTCTCCAACACTCCAAAATTCTCTTGGGATCTAATAGTTTGTAGGCTGCTGATATTTTTTAATTTTCACTTCCCATCCCATTTAATCAACTTTAACCATGCAAAAAGATTTGATGTGCATTCAAAGTGGCTTATTCAAATCCATTAGAAATGGAAATATATCTGGGAAATTAGAATAAAGAATATGTTAGCTGAGGAACAAGGACCCCATGCTGCTGTAAAACAATAGTCTTTTATTTTTCAGAGTTTAGTAGAACTCACTCATTTCATCATGTCGAAAACAGGAACGCAGGAAACGCATACGATGGAGATCATAAAAACACAGCTTTTTTCGTCCTTTCAACAGATCAAGGGTTTTTTTTTTTTAAATGGGAATCTTCTATAGACAAACCAACAAAGTGACAGTGTTCTCATTAATTGGCATCAGAGTGTGCATGGTAATCACTATCATTGTGTATATTGGCCTGTATGCTTTGCTATTTGTTAGAAAGAATGAGAAGAATTGTAGCAGTTGCTGAGCTTAAGCAAGAAATATCTAATACACTTCTGTATGGCACAGGGCCCCAAAGATGTTACACCTGTTTCTTTACTATGTGCAAAAAGTAAGTTTCTGAGTATGACCTGCATTCTGCACCTCACACCAAATAAATGGATGTTGCTCCCAGTGGCCTCAAAGCAGGAGCTTATTTTTCAATTCCAGGCTTGGGGGCAAGTTTTGGTTGCATAAAAACTAGGTGCACTGTCAAACAGAGCCTCAATGTAGGTTGATAATCCAGAAAGGGGCTACCAAATGGCCAATCATTGCCCTTATTTGGCACCCCAAGAACATTTTTCATGCTAGTGTTGATCCCCAAACCCTTTTTACTTCTGAATGTTGCTCACGGGTTCAAAAGGTTGGGGATCCCTGATCTAGAGGGTTATTGACTCAACTTAAATTTATGTCATATTTGTATTAAACCAAGCTCAACCAAACGCCCATCCATGATTTCATCTTATTTATCAATAAAATAACTCAAAAAAGTCAGGTGGGGGAAAAAACCTGATAAAAATGAGCGAAAAACAAGTTGTACAAATATTTGTGTACAAAATGTTCGGAATTGATGCCCAAATCACTTTACTTTTTCGGTTTACATAGTTTCGTAGTTAAATCAGGTTGAAAAAAGACAAAGTCAGTTGAAATCGGATGAAACCCAGCTCAGATCACTTATGTCTTATACTGTATCTTCATATTGTAAAACAGACATCTCCAATTGACTTATACATGACCTCGATACAGCTTCGGGGTAGAATAGATGTCCTCTACAAATTTGAGTTTTGGTCCAAAACACCTCGACCAGAAAAAATCAAGTTTAATAAATAAACCCCTAAGTCTATTAGAAAATCATTTAAAAGTTTAAATACACTCAATAGGCTGATCAAGAAGGATTAATGATAACTTATTTGGGATCAAGTAGGTACTGTGTTGTTATTACAGAGAAAAAAGAAATCTTTTTTTTTTTTATTTAATTATTTTAAGGGATGGACTGAATCCACTATTTTGGATTTGGCCGAACCCCTGAATCCTTCGCAAAAGATTTGGGCGAATACCAAAACGAATCTGAATCCTAATTTGCATATGCAAATTGGGGGTGGAAAGGAGCAAACATTTTTACTTCCTTGTTTTTGTCCTCATGAAAAAGGCAGGAATCCTGGTTGAATCCCGAACTGAATTCTGAATTCAGTTCATCCCTAATTATTTTATTATAATAGAGTCTATATGGTGTTTCCATAATTTGGAGCCTTCTGGATAACAGATTTCCTGATAATGGATCCCATACCTGTAATCTGCAGTTGATATAAGTAAGAATAAACCCACAGTATTTGCAGAACAATTCTCTTGATTTTTTTGTTCTTTCCAGATAATGGATTCCATATCTGAACTTGACTAAGATAGAAGAAGAAATTAAAGAAGAATTATAAATGCAGTTGACTAGCTCCAATGTACTTTCTGCTGGCAATATTTTAACCAAACCATTTATTCATTCCAAGAAAGTAAATTTTATACAGTTTTATCTGGCTGTAAACATTTAAATAAGGGGGGGGGGGCAGCCCCAGTCTTTTATTTGTTAAAAGGTAAATGAAAATGTTCCAGTTTTTTGCCGGCCTTGGCAGCTCATCTCATTTTAAATGTAAAACGTTTATTTAGTAAAACAGGGTAAACACAGTTTCTAGTGAGAGAGAAGCGTTATCAGCTAAAGAGTAACGTTTGCTAATTCCTGTTGAATTTGCCACATTTTTCTTATGGCATTCAGGTCACATTTTTATAGTGACTCATAACCACCAAACTTGTGCTGCTGGTTGTTTTAATCTACAGACAATACAGAGACGATTACAGGAATTTTTGGGTGTACAGTATATACATTTATATTTGTATTTATAGACAGGTCAAAGCATTGCAAGTGGCAATATACAGTAGTTATGTCAGACGCACATTAATGCTTATTCCTACTGTTTAACCGCATCCTACTGTTATAAAAAGTATTAAACAAAATTAGATCAGATATCAGGGAAAGTAATTTCTTAAAAAAAAACACTTTGGAAAATTATAATTCAAACATTGGTCAGTGCATTACTTTTTGTTTTTCATGCTACCCCTGCTCATGGGAAGTTTTTTTTGCTGAGGGGATCCGTATCCAACCCTCCCATAGAGACGTACACTGGTGACTAATGCATGCCTTCTAATATAATAATGTTCAAAGGCCAATCTAATGGACAAGTACAGATATGTTGTCAGATGAGAATCTGTTTTGTGCATGTTAAGCAAGGGACATATTTTTTTTTTAGAAGAGAAGTTATATCTCTCCTATAATGTTCTATGGTACACAGCAGATGATGAGGCTGTGTTAAGTTGGGCTGGGGAAGTGTGGTTTGTTTGATAAAGAGTGGGGTGCCACTCGAAACTTTGCATCATGTTGCTGTACTGCCATGCAAAGAATTGCAACCAATAAAGTCGGTTTTAACAAGATATTGGAGTGATGTCGATGGACTTAATATTATATCTCATGGAGAAGCCGTTGTGAACAGGCTTAACGACTTGCACCCGGATGATAAGTGGCTTGGAAAAGGAAATCCGGTTCTGATTGGGTTCGAAGTGTGGTTTGTTTTCTCATTCAGCAGTTTTTGAGATAGCCGAGGAGAAAAGAATATGAGCTTAATATCTGTAG
Source organism: Xenopus borealis (assembly GCA_024363595.1). Classification (NCBI taxonomy): domain Eukaryota; kingdom Metazoa; phylum Chordata; class Amphibia; order Anura; family Pipidae; genus Xenopus; species Xenopus borealis. The sequence continues at coordinate 88,117,195 of CM044445.1, forward strand.
TTTTCAGCTTTGTATGGAACAAAATTGAGTGAAACCCTCCAAGAGTGCAGGTCCTATATTTGCCGACTGCCCATCTCAGAACTAGGGATATACAGAAGAGGCACCTATTCTCTCTACCTACACCTAGTCGGGGATCTCACCCTTCCAGTGCTGCACATGGGACGCCATTGTACATGTCTGCTCTTGTCTATGTACACATGGGAGAGGTGGCCAATTGGGTTACCTAGGGCTCATGTAGGGTTTTCACCTTTGACTTGCACAAAAACCTAACAAGAGGATGGATGATGGCATCAAGGTCCAGGGCAGTGACATATGGGGTGGGGTTATGATATTTGGAGTGTGTTTGTGCCACATGTGGGTGGGTAATTGCCCAGATTATTGTTCGGGTATTGTTTGGGTGTTACAAGGCTGAAACATGAACTGGCAGTTGAGACCTGAAAAGCACTGAGAAAAACCGAAATGTTTTGTTCAAAACCAAACAGATTGCAACTCTAGTCACCTGGCTGGCTTGGTCTGGCTCTGGCTAGTCTGCTTTGAACTGTAATATCAGTGTATTTCATTTTGGCTTTTCATGAAATGATTTATAAATATATTTATGGGATTGTATGTTTGAATCCTACCTGCATACCATATGTTAGCATATACAACTCTAGAACAGGCAAACTTTCAGTTGAAAAATCTTGAGGGACATCCCAAAAATTAAAATTTTAGTTAATAAACATAGTATATAATTATCAGGGTCAGACTGACCCAGACCCTCTCCTTGCACGCCCTCTCCTAAACCCCCTCCAGACACCATCAGCCCTTGCGCTCCGTAAAAATGTATGCATGGAATGTGGTGGGGAGGGCTTCCAGTAGGTGGCATCGAGAGGACTTTGTGGCTGGGGGGGGGGTCCCGGGAGATGGTGTGGGGGACCCTGAGGCTGCAGGCCCGGTGGGCCCCCCAGTCCAGCACTGTTAATTATTATTTTGTTCCAACTGTGCCTTTTCATAAATTGAAAACAGCTTCATTATTTAGGGAAATAAATGATATATTTAATTGAATTCCCACAGTAAAAATCAAGCCAGGTTCTAAGCTGCCCATTGTTGTCTGATAGGAACATTCCCTCACCTGCATCTTTTTTTCTGCTTTTCCTCCTGAAAAGAGGCATTTTCCACATTTTTATGATGTATGAGAAAAGTAATTGAATCACTAGATTGGATTATGTTATAGGTCAACACTTGACTGGGTCAAAATAACTCTGGTAATGAAACAGCAATTTTACAGTGTACTTCACATTGATTAGGAAATGTGTGAAAATGAAAACAAAAAGATATGAATGTTAATGATAGTCATTTGCATTGTATAAGCAGCAAGTCCTGGGGAAAATGTACTATAATAACCACAGTCTGTTTTGGTTGCATCAGTGAGTTAAGTAGCTGCGTGAATGTGTGTCAAGAGTGTCAGACTATTTGTGCGTGATGTGCATTCGTATAATGTGCAAAAAATGGGACTCAGCCCGAAAGTTCTTCTTCCTGTAAGAAATCAGCATCACTGTATGGGACATGGCTAATACAGTGCCCAAAAGACCATTACACCATAACTTCTGTACTCTTAGGCCACTAAGACAAGGGCAGGTTTTAGAGCAGAGAGAAAGCATATGCCTGGGGCCCCTCAGCTTCACAGGAACGCATTTGGAAAACATTTAGAAATGCCCAACGCATTTAAACAACCTGCATAGCTTTGGAACAGTTCAGGGTCATGCCATATAAACATGCATAATATAAAATATGTTTCTTAAAATACATGTAATTAGATATGCTAAATAGTGATGGGCGAATCTCACCCGTTTCACTTCGCCGAAAAATTAGTGAATTTCCAGCGAAATTCACGAATTGCCGCAAAAATTAGCGAAACGAGTCGTGCGTTGTTTTTGACGCGTGTTGTGTCGTTTTCGGCGCGCGTCACGTCAAAAATGATGCGCGACTCGATTTTTTTGCCGATTTTTTGCTGCGAATTCGCCCCTGGCAAATCAATTAATGCTAAACATTTATGTACAATTAGGTCATAACAATAAATCCCCTTGATGATAACGTATGTATGGCTAGCTGCTGGTAGAAATCAGAGAATTTCGTAAACGACACGACGCGTCGAAGTTGACGCGTCAAAAGCGTGCCGCGACTCGTTTCGCAAATTTTTTGCCAATTAGCGAATTTCCAGAGAAAATTTTTTGGCGAAGCGAAACTGGGGAGATTCGCCCATCATTAATATTCAGTATATAAAATGTATTTACATATCCATGTATGTTATGCCTGTGATTAAGTACTGTGTTGGGTGGAATACTTTAGTCCATGGCACTGCTATATATGAAATGTTAGGAGTTGGCAGCCATCTATAATGAATGTGCATACAATTAGTACACAAAGATGAGAAACTGAATATGTAGTTTTCTCAAAATGTAATTAGATTGATATGTACTCAGCACATGATACAACATAGATCTCCTTTAAAGGAATGATCATATATTTCTTCACAAGTAGGTGTCAGTTGATTTGTGTTGCTTTATCATCACCGTGGCTAAAAAGAATATAAATTTATGTTATAGAGGATAATGCCCTACTAGAGCTGTTAGAAGTCACTGAAGAATTTTATGACCACAAAAAGACTATGGAACTCGAAAATTATTTCTTACTGCCTTTCGCATTTTAATACGAGCCAAAATATTTTATAACATACAAGTTTTAATTTATGGCAACATATATGTTGACAAGGTTAAAAAAAAGTCATGACTGTCATAAAGAAATCTTTGCATTTTATAGACTTTATAGACACATAATCCCTAGGTCCTTCATGATAATGTCCAACTCACACCTTAACTGTCATGCAAAACTTGCAGTGCCTTTACTATTCCAGCACCAAACTTCTCCTCCCGACTTGTCTTTAGATTTTCCCATTGAAACTGCACTGTCCTTAACCCCAGATATGCAACCTACCTTTCCCACAGGCACTGACAGGGGCAATATGGGCATGCTGAGAAAGAGGTACCCAGAGTATGACTGCCACAAAATGTTATAGGTGTTCTGAGAGTGCCCATAGCAGCAGGTGACCTGACAACGCACATTTATCTCTTTGGGCTCGGGAAAGAGGGAGAGGGCCTGAGGCCCATGTCGGTTGGTTTTTTCTACCTAGTTTCTCGCCAGCCCAGTCTGACCCTGGAGCTAAATAATACATAACAAAGGACCACAATTTACTAAAAAGGGGGTTGGAATAAAGTGATAATGTCTGGCTACAGTTGTTTTCTAGCTCTATACACAGGTAAAATTTTCAGAGTCACTGGCACATTGTGTTTGCAGAAAATTAAATTTACATGAGAGATAAGTCTGAGCAAGAAGACATTTAACTAGGAACATAAAAGAAGAGGCTAAGGGGTGAATGTAATAAAATTCACAAAGAGCAAAACTTTGAGAATAAAAATTCTCCTGTTGTAATATTCTTCATTAGGTTTTTATCGCATTGCAAATCTTAACTGTGCATTGAGAACCTTTAATACCTGCTCTGGAGTTCCATTAAATATTTTGTCTCAAACAATTTGCAATTGCAACGTTTTTGCAATTTGGTCGCAAACTTTGTGAGGAAGTAATTAAGGTCTTAATCGGTCAAAGATGGCGAAAACATGGTCACTAACAAGACAAGTGCCTTTGCAAACGTTTTTTGTTATAACAAAGCATATTACATTATGCAGTAACACCAAAAATGAAAGTGTTTTAAAGTAATTAAAATATCATGTAGTGTTGCCCTGCACTGGTAAAACAAATCTGTTTGCTTCAGAAACACAACTATAGTTCACATAAACAAGCTGCTGAGTAGCAATGGTGGAAATTGAAAAAAGGCTAAATGGCACAGAATAAATAATGGATAACAGAAAAAATTATGTTCTATAGAGCTTATCTGCTATCTGCTGTGTAACTGTAAGATTATTTATGTAAACAATAATAGTGTTTCTGAAGCAAACAGCAGTTTTACAAGTGCCGGGCAACACTGTATTATATTTTTATTACTTTAAAACAATTTACATTTTTGATGTTTGACTGGTCCTTTATATAGGGTTATAACCTTGTTTCTGGAAGTTATGTTCAGACATATAAAAGTCACAAATCAGTGGTAGGTAACCTTAGAGAAATATAGTCAGATTGGGTCAGACAGCAAGACTAAAACCCCACACATGGGGAACATACTAGGATTGATAGGTAAAGGCGGCCCTTTTGCTTTCCTCAAAACAAGTTTCAGACAATTACTGGTTTTAGTATTTCCTTTATGCTGCTAAACAACACTGTCACTGGTATCATATATCATATTTTTAAGTGTCAGGTTGTGAATTGTTTGTCTTGAGGAGTTGTCATCTATTGGTTTCTGTGGACGTCTGGAATTGGCTAAAATAAAATATAAATGAAGTAGCTGCCTAATTCTGACAGACATACTGGTAAAGTTTTTTGTTCTGTGGCTGAATTACCTTCACTACCATAAGTTTAGAATAACATATCCCATTGTTCAGTATACTTCAGATACTAAAGGTAACCCAGTGTATCGCCAGTCTTGTGCCAAAACATTTTGAATTACTGAATGTACAGACGGCTACATAACTTGCATTTTCTAAATTAGTTCCTGAACAAAATCCACCTAACCAATCCACAAATAGTAATTTCTGCCTGAGCTCCAGTTTATGTAAGAAATATAACAATTTAACTGGACTTTGCCTAAGCTTTAAAAGCCACTTACAGCTTCAGTAGCAAAAAGGCAATGTACAAGACAAAATGCCATTAGATAAATTCCCACTTATACAGTATTAAGTCCTTTAAATATCAGATTAGCTGATTGTCACAGTGTGCAAGTGACTGAATGGATTAATTGATTTGCTTGCATATTATATCTCTTTGATTACAGAAGAAAATCTTAATATATCCATCTTTTTTTAGATATAAATATTCTACAGGTTTCTATTTTTGTTCTTGCGATGTTCATCATTTTTATCATGTTTTGCCTTTGTGCGCTATTGTGCCCCATAGCATTTTGCACTCCTGGGGGTTCATAAATGACCAAAATATCCACCTAATATGTCCGACCACAATATTTGTCCATGTTTAACATGGTTATATAATATTTATGTTTATGTAATCTACATTATTGTTGATTTACATTTGAAAATGATAAATAAATGTACCTTTTTTTGCCTAAAACAAAAAAAAAATAGTAAAGGAATAGGACATTTTCTCAGGATACCAATTATCCATAAAGCTCTAAATTACTGGAAGACTTTATCTCCCATAAAGTTATTTCACTGATTTGCTTCTCTGATAATAAAATAGTACCCTTTATTTGATGGTAATTAAGATACATAAATCGATATTGGTGGCAAAACAATCCGCATGCCATTAAAGCATTGAGTTGAAAATTTTAAATAAAACCACGCCAGAGACTCAGGTTCAATGTTCAAATGTTCAATGTTCAAATATTGGCTCTTGCTAAAGTTTCTGGGTGCTCCTAAATTGCTATTTTGCCTTGATCCTTTGGTTCCTGCCTTGACTTTGGGGTATATTTATCAAAAAGTGAAGTTAAAGATCGCCGCAGTCTACTAGAGGGAAATTCCACCACCCTTGATTCATTTCCAAGGAAATTTTAAAAGACTATTTAACATTGGGTAAAAGTGAAAATTCACCCTTTGAAAAATATGCCTTTCAAAATCCCATAGAATGAATGGAGAGTGGTGGAATTTCACTCTAGCAGACTGTGGAGAGCTCTAACTTCTCTCTTTGATAAATATACCCCGCTGACGTTGTTACTTGCTGCCTGCCCTGATCTTTTCCCTGGAAAATGACTACAAACTTTCTTAATGCTTCAGATACAATGGATTGGACTTTGCCGCATACAGCTTCCTCCTTGGTCCAGTTTCCAACCAACCAGAGCAGCTGGGCCCAGCTTGAAAAAAGACCGTGAAACGTTGCCGTGTGTTTGGGGTCAGAGCCCTATGTCCCAATAAAGGCATTTTAAAGAGGAAACATTGATGGTGCCGCCAGTTATTTTCCCCTGCTACCAATGAACCAGGGGTCACAGGATCCTGATGACATTTATATGTAATTGATTAAAACTCCAAAATACAGAAAGTAGAAGCACTGACGAAAAACATGACCCAAACTGTTATCCTCTAGATAGAATATCCAGTGTAATGCTTGCAGCTGTCAGATGGTGATCCAGATTCCTTGAATCCATAAAACAGCAGCCATTCCAGTTGGAAACCTTTTGTTCTATGTTAAATACAAAGACTCATACTACTTACCAACTTGAAGACTGATCTAGTCATGTTCGGATATCAACTGAATGGGTTGAAAAATCCATATGACCACACCTTGCCAGGGGTGCAATCAAAATGCTTATACAGAGGCTCTCCAAAAGTAAATCTAAATATGCACTTACAGCAGCCACTATGGAGCTTCTTTATAGACCCTTTATACAGAATGGTAAACATTAGTACTAAAGCTGCAGCACACTGTATATTTGCACAAGTCACAACGTGATAGGTATAAAAGATATAAGAAGTATAAGAAGTAAGACAATATTGTCAATCCCCTTTTGATAGCCTAAGTGTATATCATAAAGGACTATTTTGCTGTTGCTAAGAAAAATGAAATATTACAACAATCTTAAACCCTTTTTTATAAATGTACTTTCCCCACAGTAACTGTGTAACCCACCCTGCTATTTCAGCCTCCATAATTTATCCCTTCCATTCTTCTTTTGTGTTTCTCAGAAAGATCTGAGAAGTCAGAAAATCTTCGTTTTTTTTTTCCATCCGCATCAAAGTTAGGACTTTGTTAGTGAAGCCTGCTATCTGCATC
>CM044445.1:88125672-88145211 GCA_024363595.1 Xenopus borealis
CAGTTTACTTATTAAGAATTTAGTTGAGTAAAGGATTTTAGGACTCAGCGCTTTGTGCGAATGACAATGAACATCAACACTAGTATTTTTTTTTTGCCTTAAGTTAAAATCGGAGACCCACGTTCTAACGGTTTACGAGGATTGCAGATTTTTAAAACCAGCACAATATGAAACAAAGTTTTCCAGTGAATCAATGCTTACATTTTAAGAATCGTGCATCAGTATAGTTATAAGATGGATGCAAATTATGGAACTTTCACTGAATCATTATTACATTTGTATAATCTACTAAACTCTGTACTGTGCAAATACAATCTTATGGACAATCTTATTATTGTATTATCTTATTACAATCTTATTATCTTATCTTTTTGCTCTCCAAAAGAAATGCAACAGTACAAGTTTAACAAAATGTATATCTCATTTAATTTGTTTTTAAATATAGATGACTTTAGAAGCAATACTTATAATATTAACCTCCACAAATGCATATGCTCTGTGTGGCAAAATACTTTGTGTTGTGGTACATTTTACTGCAGTTCTACAAAAATCTGTCCTTGCCCTTTAAACTAGGCACAAATATGAGTGAATTTTTATGTTGCATTTTTTGCATATACTAAGAAATGTAACTAGTGCTAAATTTAGCACTTTTCCATGGGTTTGATTTGGTAAAAGTTGTGAATAATCATAAATGTTAGGATATACAATATATTTATATATATATATGTGTGTTATTCAACCAAAGCCACTAAAATATTAAATTTCAAGAGTCATGACTCCAATGAACAGCTCAATTCTTCTCGGACAGTGGCATGGTCAATCTCACTGCAAATGTAGACCTAAGTTAATTATTTTTCTTAATGATTTGCCTTTAATTCTAATATATTGAGAAACCCTGAGGTTTAGCTGGACATATCCTTCTCCACTAATGTAATGTCAGGCTGATAGGTCAGCATTCCAAAACAAACAAGAGTGTGGCATTTAGATATTGTCCATTCCATGCAATAACCCATATGATACCAAGAAGGTCAAATGTTTTATATTATAACATATATTCTGTTGTACCAAGTAAGGGTACCACACTTTATACCAAAGTGAGTTACCCAATTATATTATTTAGAGGAACTGCTGGATTTGAAAGAAATGCTACTGATTGTGGAGTAAAGATTTTCGATTAAAGAGCAAGCCAACCCCAAAATAAAAATTTGCATAATGAAAGAAAACATTTTCAGTTATTTGTAAACATTTGCTATTGAAAACAGAATTTTCTTAGCTCCTGGTTGTTACTTTTTAAACAATGTTGGTTCCCCACCAAAGGCACGACTGTTAATTAGCTGCCTTGTCTTACATTGTATTAACAGTCTGAGCCAACAGGACAGAAAATAGAAAGGGACAAACACTGCTTTGAACAGCAATACACATACACATAACTTCAAATTCATAGGAAGGTATATTGCTTAGAATTATGTTTCCTTTTATTAGGCACATATTTATTTTGGGCTTTACTTGCCCTGTAAAGATAGCATACAAAAAAAAAGCAGATATGTTTCAATACTCTGTCTTTAGCCAGTAATGTGCTCAGGCTGCATCTCAAAGACGTGTTTGTTTTAGTGAGTGCAACTTAAAATAATGATATCATTGATCTCCCTGGCACAGTTCCTTGCATTTATCAGTTTATCAGGAATGTGCTGCAGACATCACAATATTCCAAGGTGCTCCATTTTTATGTGACAATCCCTCACCCCACCCCTGTTATATCTTATTTACATATGTGGATTATGTTATTTTAATCCAATTCAGTCTTTTCAACTGGCCTATGCTGTAAGAAGGGACTACATAGGGAGCACTGTATATAAAAGTACTAGAATGTGTAGAAGATTGTTATTCATGTTTCATTGACCCTCCCTGCCCATGAAATGACATTGTGAAAATATGAAGAAAGAATAAATATTCATTTTAATAAAACCACAATGAATAATTTATATGGGATGAGTACAAATACAAGTGTACCTATATCCTGCACAAATATATTAATATGTGTTTTAGAAAGAATAGATGTTTATACTTTCTGTTGTTAATACTACATTATAAAATGGGATTCTTGCTTAAAATAAGGCACATAAATAAAAAAAAAGCAAATCATATCAACATTAAACAGATTTAGCAAATAGGGACATAAAACAGTAAAACAGTTAATCCCTGCACTAATTATTTGTCCCATTTTTTCTTAATACAAATGAAATGTTTCACTTGGTTAATGACAAGTTTGATCAAACAGTTCATAAACTGATGGATTGTCTTTGAAATGAATTCAGAGTAAAAATGACATGATGCAGAGTTGGCAGAGGGCCGTCTCTAGTGGGAACAGATGCCCAACAAATTTGGCGAGTAGTTTTGTTCCTTTCTATCTGTTGCAGTTCGCAATCCTAATGAATGTAATGTTTAAATAACATGAATAAAGATAGAGTGAAAATGAATTCAACTCCAGTTTGAGCAGCAGAATGGAAATGAGCAAACTGTATTATCTTCTGCCACCTAATCTGGGTTGAATTTCCTCTGTATCTTTTTTGTTTGTTGAAGAATCCCTTTCTTCGTTTTTCTTGGCCATTGACAAGGTCTTTTGAGATGAATATGAAAAGATAGATTTAAAGGTTACGTCCAGGGTCAGATGGTTGCAGATGTTTTGTGAGAGATTGCTTGGTTCACTTGTGGTTCTCCTCCTCACTGAAGCATTCCAAGCGAACTGACACATGGGCAGCAAATGTCTACAGGTTTTTGTTTATTCCTTTATTGATTCTTACAAACACAAACATGGCATGCCGAGTCATACAGGAGCTCCAGTGCAATGAGCTTCTGTAAATAGTTCTATGAACCCAGGATTTTCTGAGAGACTGTTCCACAACATAAAGTCCAAAATGATGTATGTAAATACATGCACCATCCACAAAGGCATGATTGATCAAAATATATATCTAGTCTTGATTTGCAAGGATATACAGTTCATTTTAATAACTGAATGTCGTATTTTAGTTAATTCCTCAAAAAACACTGTTTCTAGAATAAGTTGTTGTCCGCATGTGATCTCACAAGTAACATTTTCACAATCACACGTAGGGGTTGGATATACGGTATGCAATCGTTCACTGCAGGCTGCAGTTTTTTTTTTTTAAATATTGGTGCCAGGCCCCCCCTTACAAGTTAAAAAGAAACATTAGGGCCCATAGAAGATTTAAAAAAAAAAATATTGGTGACAGCGGCCTATAGAGTTTTACAATGATTAACTAGTGGCCAGGGGTTTAATAAAATTTAAAAAAACCAAACACATTAGTGTTCAGTAGTGATGGGCGAATTTATTCGCCTGGGGGTGAATTTGCGGCGAATTCCCGCGATTCCCGCTGGAGAATAAATTCACCTGGTGTCTCATTTTGAGAGACGTCCAAAAATGGACGTCCATGTCCAGAACGAGACGCCATTAAAGCGAAACGCTCCAGATTCGCCCATCACTAGTATTCAGTAGAACTGAACTCGCGGCTTCAGGACTTCAAGTTCGATTCCTTTCCTGACTTCAGGTCTTTTCACGACTTCGGGACTTCAATTTCGGGTCTTCGGCTGTTCGAGGATTTGGCTGTTCGGGACTTTGGTTGTTCGGGTTTACAGCAGATGTGGCTCGGCAGTCAAGGGAGGCTCGGTTTTTTTGAAAGGTGCAGCACAACCTGTCTGGTACATTAGTAGCCCCTGTGCCCCCTGACTGCAGCCATATTTTCCCTCTATAAGTAAAATTGGAAGATTACATTAAAAACGACTACATTAAATGACATTGAATTAAATTATATTAAATTACTACATTAAAAAAAGTGGCAGACAATAACCTGGTAACACTGCACTGTTTGATCAGGTGTGTCTTGAAGATTCGCTGAAGAATAAAAGGAATGCCATTGTTGTACTTGTATTATTTATCATAAGATGTTACTGGGCATAGAATTTACTTGACTTTATCACTTTATTCAAGTGACATCAGAAAAACTAAACACTTCATAGCAATTATAGGACTGATTGAATTAAGTTAATGGGTGCTTATTTGACATTTCATTGTGTTTGTGCTAGTACTAACAGACCTAGCTAACATTTGCGATTTTAACATACAAGTTTTACTTCTGAATTCTTCCTTTAAAGAGAAAGTATCAGTTTGGCGACAGCTACACTAATATGGCATGCAAAGCCCAATTCTATATATGTGAATTGAAATTTCTTATTTTGTATAGTGTATATGTTTACATTAATTTGTATGGGATCTGTTATTCAGAAACCCGTTATGCAGAAAGTTCAGAATTATGGAAAGGTTGTCTCCCATAGACTCCATTATAATCAATGAATCCAAATTTTTAAAATGATTTCCTTTTTCTCTATAATAATTAAACAGCAGCTTGTACTTGATCCAAACTAAGATATGCTTAATCCTTAATGGAAGCAAACCCAGTCTATTTTGGGCTTATTTCATGATTTTCTAGTAGTCTTAAGGTGAGAGTATCCAAATTACAGAAAGACTCGTTATCTGGAAAGCCTCAGGTCCTGAGCATTCAGGATAATAGGTCCCATACCTGTATCTTTATCTTTACACTATACCTGCTCTAAATATCCATAGAAAATAAGTTTCTTTGATAGAGCCCCCAGCCTCTTGCCTTGGTTGGCTTGATGCATTTTCCCCAATGTATTTGACATCAATGCACAGTATATCTGTTCAACTCAAGCCTTAACTTCATTTTGGCAAAATTAAAATACTGCTCCTTGTTCCTGCCCACTTTTATTGAAGTGCAGTAAAAGTGATTGTGGATTGTGCAAAGACTTAAAGGGCAAGGAAAGGCAAAGAAATAAAATCCAATTTTTACTTTCTTTAATGAAAAAGAAATCTAACTCCAATATACTTTAATTTAAAAATGTGTACTGTTTTTATAAGAAACCTGACTGTATGCAGTGAAATGCTCCCTTCATTTAGTGCTGTGGATAGGGATTGTCAGACGGTCCCTAACTTCTGGCAGGGAAACAATCATACTTATGAACTGCAGGGGGAGCTTTGTTTTTTGATCATTCATCACGATCCCTAAGCAACAGAGACCATACTGAGCATGTGCAGTGCCAGTGTCAGGCAAAGATGTATAACAAAGTTACAAGATGACAGCCCCCTGTGGCCAACTTTGAAAGCATAAATCATTTGTTTGATTAGGCTTGTGGTGCAGTAAGTTCATGGTTATGTTTAGTATACAAAATACAGCATTTCTAGCCTTATTCTATTTTACACTTTCCTTGCCCTTTAAAGCAATGTAACCAATAAGTGGTAGTAAATATACATTTAGCCCGAATATTTCAGATTATATATCAGGTTAATGCAATGCTCTTTAATGTGTGTAATCAGTCCAATCCTTGAGAGTTGAGAAGCCTGATGGCTTGTGGAAGAAACTGTCACACATTCTGGCAGTTAGTGCCCAAAGGCTGTGGTATCTCTTACCAGATGGCAGAAGGGTGAAAAGTTTGTGGGAGGTGTGTGTGCAATGCTGATGGCTTTCCGGATACAGTGAGTGTGGTAAATGTATATTATGGTGGTAAGAAAGGCCCCCAATTATCTTTTCCATTGTTTACACCACTCGCTGTAGTATCTTACAGTCTGATACAGTGCAGTTTGCATACCAGGTAGTGATACAGCTGCTTGGTATGCTGTCAATAGTCCCTCTATAAAAGCTTCATCATAGCAGGCTGTGCTCCTGTATTTGACAGGTGGCTGGCCTGGATGCCTTGAACATGCGCCTTGTATTAGCACTGTCTTGAAATTGACTATGTGCACGTTTGCTGCCCTAATAACCGCTTGCTGTTCTTGCTGCCTTATCACCTGTTCTAAAGTCAAGGTTCTGAGACCTCAGCAGCTCACGTACCTCAGCAGTTATCCATGGCTTCTGGTTGGGACATGTAATAATGGTCTTGGAAATAGTGACAATGTACTTGGTGATGTAGCCTAATACAGCTGACAGTGCTCCTCTAAGTTCTAGGGATGGCATATCTTGACCCCATGTTTAACACAGTAAGCTATGTACCTGTAATAACTCCAGTACTAACATTCTCTGGCCATGCCACAAAAAGACTTGCCCTTGGTTGCATTCTCCTGATGTTTTAACTGTAATCTAAATTAGATTACTTGAGACCAGCATACCAAAGGTATACGAGGAATTACAACACAACAGGCTCTCACACATCTTGCCTCCTTTAGAAAGATATGTCTGGTGCTCAATGGTAGAGGCTTGGCGACCTCAAATCCCATTGAAAAAAACAATAACACACAGAACTGCAGCAAGCAAAGTGAAACCTTGCACGTTTAATGCGGAAGTGCAAAGTTTCTCCTTGCTTGTGTCCACTTTGCTCTATACATTATTATAAATAATTTTAAAATCTCTAGCAAAACAGAATTTACAAATGTAAATAAATTAATGGCTTCCAAATTATATTTTAATGCTCTCCTTTCTTCATCTTTGTTGTTATTTGTTGTATGAAGAACACCTATGACATTACTCCAACTAAGCAGGATATGAAATGTCTTATCAATAGACTTACTATTTGACTTTATCATTATTCGGAAAATTATGCAGAGTGCTTAGAGGGTGAAGAGAGCAGGAGAGTGTTTCCATTTAAATATGACAGCCTGGTGCAAGTTATTCTTTTTGATGACAATAAGGGCTTTTTCTAGTTTTATCTTCAGAAGAAGCTGCCGTGAGCTCAGAATCAGAGGAGAATGGAAATGTCATGACACAGGATTAGCAGTAACCAAATACTAAACCAAATGTTCTTGATGAAAAAAATGAAGAATGTGACATGCATCAGTATTGTGAAAAGATAACATTTTCTGAGAACCATTTGGAAGTAATTTATGACAATCTATTGATGGGATTTAGAGGGGTTTGTTACAGAATTGTCTGGACCACCAAACAATACCTTTATTGCAAATGTATGCATTTCTCTTTGGAATACTGTAGATGGTGCATCTTTAGGTTAGTTTTAGGATAACCCACATAAACCTAAATAAACATTTAGCAACTTTTAGGATTATGAAGAACGTACCTTACCCTACTGACAAGACAGTTTCCTGGATGTCAGATTAAAATGTAAATAAGAGTAGACCAGAATTTATAGATAAGTAACAACAATGAGAATGAAAACAAAAATGTAGACTCACAACCTCTCAGTTGTGTGGCTGCTAACCCTTCATAGAGAGGATTGAGAGATTAAACAAGACCAAAAAATTACAACATGAAGACCAGTTAAAAAAATTAGAACATGTCTATCTGTGTCTAACTAAAAGCATAAAGGAATTCATTAAAAAATTAAAGTGTGTATTAGTACAGTTGATACCACAGTGCCAAGTTTCAGATTTTGGATACATTTAGCATTGTTTCTACCTTGGCATTGAGTGCAGTGTAACTGAGGTTATCGTAGCCTACACAAATGAACTCTTGTAGGGCAGTAACAGGATAAATACAGAAAATAAGTGAATTCAGTTTTACTTAGGCCCTCCATTAGCAGGGCTAGAGAGGACCCCTAATATAAGATGTCTAGTTCTATAAGCAATGACACTTATTTGACAGCAATACGAAATAAATTATTTTTTAAATGTTAAATGTGTTTCTCCATCAAGGTATCAAAAGAAGAGCTGTTTCTGCATCAGATATAATCACTGAGGTCAGCGACTGTGTCCAGCACATCCTGTCTGACTGTGTAAATGTAATTTTTGCAGGCTGGACATCAGATCTGGTTGAAAGGGGGAGGGTGGTGTTAAGGCATGATGAGAGTGATTATGAACTCCTCTAGAAAAAAAACAGATTAAAGGGTACTTGTCACCCAGACATAAAAAACGGTATAATAAGAGTCCTTTCCAGATTAAAAATGAGCCCAAATTCTTTTTTTTTTTTGGAATTCTCAGCTATCAGTTAGACATCCCCATCTCTATGTCTCAGGCACATCAATGACTTTCACTTTCCATTCTACACTTCCTTGATGTCACTGCCCTCCCCACATGCCTGCTCTCTCCTCAGCTTATGGTGCAGCTTGTGTCTGAGCATCTACATCAGGTCCTCCTTTTTAGAGCATACATAAGATTTCTGGATAATGTACAGCTTACCTTGATAACAGTTTCCATAAAATGGCTGATGTGCTTGCTGTGTTTGTGGATTCCAAAAGAAGAAAGGAAACAATATTTAATTAATTCATACAGTGTATGTAAAATGTATTTTGCCCAAGTAGCAAAATAGTATTTTGAATACATTTGTCAACAACATTCAGGAGCTGAAGGAAGCCTTCATCTGAAATTGCTCTCTCTTATTAGGAACCTATGAGTGCAATGTTTGCCTTTTATGCTATGTTTGATATGTTTTATTGTATTGGGAGTCCATACATTCACCATTTTGTTAGCCTCACCTGGCATCCAGATGGATGGCCAAAAAAGACTTTTCCATGAGAAGAAGAAGCTGCAGCCAAATCTAAACATCAAGGGGTAGATTCATCAAAGAGTGAAGTTCTGCCACTAGAGGGAAATTCCACAGCTCTCAATACATTTCTATGGGATTTTGCAAGGCGTATTTATCATTGAGTGAAGTGAAAGTTTACCCATTGATGAATACGCCTTTAAAAATCCCATAGAAATTAATTGAGAGCTGTGGAATTTCCCTCTAGTGGCGGAACTTCACTCTTAACTTCACTCTTTGATGAATCTACCCCCAAGAGGGAACTTGGGTCAGTATGATACTCTTTTTTTTCATACTTATATGCAGAACTACACTTGATTTTACTACTTGCACCAGAGGGTAACTGAGGTTTTAAACTCACTGAACTTGGCAGACAGAACACAGGTCTGTGGGAGTTTGGCTAAAGTGTTTTTAC
The DNA here is from genome assembly GCA_024363595.1 of Xenopus borealis. Taxonomy (NCBI): domain Eukaryota; kingdom Metazoa; phylum Chordata; class Amphibia; order Anura; family Pipidae; genus Xenopus; species Xenopus borealis. The sequence continues at coordinate 88,134,589 of CM044445.1, forward strand.
ACAGGTCATGGAACTCAGAGGTGACTTCTAATATTCTCATACTTTGAAACAGGGGGTACTTTATGTATTATAGTACAATATATACTTATATAAAATGTTTCAATGAGTCAGAAATGACATCACTAAACTCTAATTGTAACAAATGACATCACTAAGCACCATTTATAAGAATAATCATTTACAGGATATTCATGGCTCTTGTGTATTATATGAAATTAAATGGCCGTTCCAATTATGTTTATTTTCATTTTGATTTTACTTGTTGTTTTTTGGAGATCCCTTGGGATTTCTTCTTCATCTACACATCAGCACCCTATCCAGCGTTAGTGCAAACTATATGTTACATGGTCAAGCAAGAACATGCCCACACTGCACATATATGTATAAGAAATGTGATTTTTTTTTTGTATTAAAGGTCCTTTAACAGCTTTCTCATGAGACAAACAAGGAAAAGTTTATATATATAAATACAATGGGTCATATAGAAACAATCAAATTTTGAGCAACACATTTTAGAAAGCCATTAAGTATTGAAACTTTAATATTTGTTAGCAAGTAACACACAAACAGTTAGATAACACATACAGAATTATGTATGCTTAATTATATTTTGCATACTTTCAGCAGAGACAATTAGCAAATAGCTTTTATATGCAAAATAAATGAAAAAGTAATTAAGATGCACTAACTAGAGCAGCAATATCAAGTCTGCTGTCTAGTGATTCGTTCCTAACAAACATAATAATTATGCATTCATTGTCATATAATTAAAACGGCTCTGTCCTTTACAAAACTGTCTACAGTAACCTGACAAGAGGCAAAAGTTCCTTGTATTTGTAAACAGGATAATTACGAATATCCATTCAGAAAATGCTGATTTGAAAATATTATTTTCCTCATGTATTAAAAACATTTTAATTGCTGCCACGATCAAATAATGCTCTGTTTTATTTGGAATTCCATGTTGTCGTATTTTCACTTGTGAATCCTTCATTAGTCAAGGATGATGATGAAATTCTGCCCATCTGTTCATAGCTGGTGGAACTGAGAATTTCACATCTTTCAGAATATAGGAGGTGAATATTTTAGAATGTCAGTGAAAGACGAATGTTATTTATCTTTATTAAGGTATATATTATTTTCTTATATTGTGTCCAGCTTTGTTTATATTAAGCTGCCAGCCCTGCTTGATGGAAAGGGCAGAGAACAAACTTGGACTCAGATCAAGGAAAAGTTCACACTCTCTTGGTGAAAGATTTGTAGAACTGTATTAGTGTCAATGTAATATTTCATGGATTATAAGCATAAGGTTGGTGAAGGCTAACACTAATCACCTATGTATGAAATGTATTCTTGCTTTGTATGATAAATGCTATCAGTCATAGCAGGACCTGTTACATTGCATATTATACCTTTGTACTTTTATTTTTTTCCAGCATGTAGTGGCACAAGGTTGTATGAAAAGTGCTACCCAATGTAGTGGCCATGTCAATCAGGTCCGGACTGAGAGTTAAAATAGGCCCGGGCATTTCAGGTACACAGAGGCCCAATCAGCCCACATAGAGGCCCAAATAGCCCCCACCAGCCCACTAAATACTGACTTTCTATAGGACCTTATAGCAGCCCCTCTGGCATTTGCCAGAACCCACAGATTGCCAGTCCAGGCCCAATGTGGATCGTCATGGATAAGGGACATAGGAATTGAATACTGTAGGTAGAGATTGTATACTGTGTAGCATGGTCAGTGCTAGGAAGCAGTGGCGGAACTCCCGGGGGAGCAGGGGGTGCAGTTGGGCCAGGGTCCGCACCCCCTCAGGGCCCACCCGGCAGCTCTCGCACTGCCGATTTCCTGGCGCTTCAGCAATTTCCGTAAAGATAATTGTGTACGGAGGGGGGCGGGGGGGGCGGGGGGCCCGCTGCACTTCACGCTAGTTACGTTACTGCTAGGAAGGTTCTAGATAGTCAAGCTTAGGAAGGTAGGGCGCTTCACAACAGAAGGGAATGGATGGATTGTATATGCCCGGGAGTCCTAAGCCAAATCTGCAGAAACAGTTATAACTGTCCCATGCAGATTAGGAGAAACTATAACTTCATTCTTCAATTCAGCCCTATCTCAAATTTCAGGGAAACCACTGCAGAGACATTACAGGGTTTCCTTACTTCTCCAATATTATTGCTGCTCTTGTCCCTCTTGTGCTTTTTTCAAAATGAGGAGACTTTTTGACTTCAAGGGGCAGATTTATCAAGGGTTGAAGTGAAAATTCAAATGAAAAAAAATTTGAATTTCAAAGTAATTTTTTGTTATTTCAACTATCGAATAGGCCAAAATTCTATTTGAATTGAAAAAAATTTTATTTGAATTTTAAAATTAGAAAATTGAAGTACCGTCTCTTTAAAGAAATCGACTTCAACCCTTCGCCACCTTAAACCTGCCGAATTACTATTTTAGCCTATGGGGGACCTCCTAGAACCTTTAAGGAGTGTTTTTGAATTCAAAAGAATTCAAAACATTTTTGGTGAAAATCGTTCAAATCGAACGATTCGAATGATTTTTATTCAATCGAAAATGGTCAGTTTTCTATTGAAAAAACATTTTTAAATAAATTTGATGGTCGAATTTCAAAGTTTTTTTATTTTGAAATTCGACTCTTGATAAATCTGCCCCAAAGACTATTCAAAACTTAATGAATCTGTTCTGTTGTGGTCAATAAACAGTAGTCTCTGCAGAATTTAACTTAGAAAATCAAGTAGACATCATTGGAAAAAGACCCAGATGACCAGTTTTTATTTATGCAGTGAGATGTTGCTTAGCACATTAAAGGTGAGAGAATAAGTAAAATGCATCAAAATAAAGCAGAGACATGGCAACATAGAGATTTTGATTACCCTCAGAAGTAGCATCAGTCCAAATGCACATTACAGTGCACAGGTCAAGTACTTCTGGATAATGATAGACAGGTCTGGACTGAGAATCAAGATAGGCCCTGCCATTTCAGGTACCCAGAGGCCCCAACAGGCCACATAGAGGTCCAAACAGCCCCCCAGCATCCCACTAAATAGTCAGTGTCTATGGCATCTTACAGCAGCCCCTCTGGCATCTGCCAGAACCCACAGGTTGCCAGTCCGGGGCTTGATTATAGACACAGCTTTTCCCATTAATGTCTGGGAAGAGACATGAGCATATCATCAAAACTCTAATGTGCCATACATGTTGTTTCCTAGCATTGAGAGGTGAGGGAAAATAGATAATCTATGTAAAATATAGGGAATTTGGGGACTGGTTGATCCACAAATGTGAGAATTTTTTTAATGTGTTAGTAAGCGCTACGCAACAAGTTGGCGCTATAGAAATACATGTTAATAATAATAAGTGCCAGTTTATGGACTTAAAAATTTGAATAATGATTTTACACTATCCCGAATCCTTGTTTTTGTTTTCTTTTATTTGTTATAAAGTTTAGTAGGAAGATTTGCTACAATAAGTAATGAGCTAAGCCACTTTCAGAATTGAACATTAAAATTTGTAACATTTTACTATTTCTTCCCATTGTTTAGCTTTAAAAACACTGATTCACAATCACATTGATCAAATATTGCTGTGGTTATTTGTGTATATTACTACAGTATGGGTGGGGGTTAAAAAAATATTCGAGGTAAAGAATTTCATACTTTTTCAGACAAAAAGTTAAAAAATAACCAGTTAAAAAACACTTTGAAACCAGAAAATACTGCCTGCAAAAACACAGAATTAAAAAAAAAAAATTACAAATTCTTTAGTAAAATAGCCCCATGGAGTAAATATTTTACTTTCAAGATGGGGTGTAATAGTAATACAAGAAGCACAAACTATGACTGATAGAGACCAAAGAATGTAAAGGTCCCAGTGGGGCCCTGACTGATGTACAATTTCAAAAAGTTTGAGAAAACAGTCGTGTTCCTGAATTTCAGATGGTGCAGCAAAATCTAGTTATGCGACTGTCACACACACACACATATATATATATATATATATATATATATATATATATATATATATATTAATGTGATTTGGCTTTGCTATTTAAGAACGTTTTTGATTCTTAGTTCCAAAAATGGTAATATTGTGTTAATTGCAGAGGATGAAAAAAATCATCAATTACAGACAAGTTCTGCTGAACAAGAGGAACGTGGTAAATGAACCAAGCAGAACAGCCTTTTCAAACCAGCACTAATGTAAAATGATAAAGGAAAATGGATTTTGTGGAGTGTAGAATGTCAAGCTGAAGGTTACTCACAGAGCATATTATGTAAGAAAGTGAAGATCAAATAAATGTCCATTGTATGCTATGAATATTATATTGTAATCAATATTCACCTGAGGCTCAGTGAATGCCCTGATTGTTGTCCTTGCATTCAGTGTTTAAAAAAAAAAACAGTGGCCTGTCTTTAGTCCAAGCTTTTCTTGCTTTTATTTGAACATTAATAAAAAAACTAAGCTTTTTGGGATTTTGTGGAGTGATTCTGGTGAATTGATATTGTAGGGTCTTTAGAACAGGTTTAATAACTGAAAATATCACCACCTAATCTTTGATATCTGTTGGCATTGTATCAGGACATTCCCTTGACTGTTTTCTCTATGTTGAAATAGTTATTGCAGGATATACTGTGAGGTTTATTATTAAATATTACTCTGCTTAGTAGAAATGAGCTCCACACACACACTGAAGAGGTTTCAAAGTCGTTAGACCCTTCTTTCTTCTAGCATGGACTCTTTCTTGCTCTTTGTAGCTCAACTACTGGAATCCCTGGTCATTTATGTGCAGAGTGCAGTGTTCTTTGGTTTTCTGGAAAACTTGTTTTCTGCACAGGAGAAGCCCAGGCTTGTCTTGATGCTTTATCCAATCTCAGTTTGCTTTGAATACTAGTAAGTTGGGTGTGTCATCTCTTTTGAAACAGAAATAACTCGATTATGGCATTCCCATGGGAACAGAGAGATCTGAATTTGACAATTTTACAACATTCATGTTGCTCTCCATGGTGTTTTTTATGCCCTTGAAGAATGCAAGCCTGTTTTGAGTTCCTTGTGTTTATGGGACATATTAATTAGGAGTAATTATATATTCCTACCTTGATGCACTGTGGAACCAAAAACAAAAGGTTGAGCAAAACTTTCCTTATTGTTGGGTTATCAACAAAAAAATGTAATACAGGAATTTCCTTATTTTTTTCTTGCTGCTCAAAGAAATTGAAGTGGTGAACTAGTGCATTTCATGTTCTTTGATTCATTAAGCACAATCTTTACTGTTGAACTGTGGTCAGTGGCAGAGGTCCCTATACTATTCTGCACTATTTATTATATCTTGAATATTTTATATAAAATTCCCTATACTATTCTGCAGTTTCTGTGGTCTGCATTGGAATTAGCCTGAAAATCTGACCATTTTGGACTTTTCAGGCAAAAATCTGTTTTTTACTCAATTTTATCAAGTTTTAACCAAACCAATTAAATCAAGCTTTTTTAATGATAAATAAGGTATGGGAATTTGGTTGTGGTTTTTTTATTCAAATAATTTGGATTTTAGTTAAGAACGCTGCCCATGTTGGCTTTGTGTCCAACAAAGATTATTATATACTAGTAGAGATTAAGTACAAGGTACTGTTTGATTAATATAGAGAAAAATGAAATATTTTTAAAATTGTAAAGATGGCCCTTCTGTAATTCAGAGGTTTCTGGATAATGGGTTTCCTGAAAAACAGATGCCATATCTGTACTTCTCAGTCAGACCCTCGATTAGGTTCACTATTACAGTTTTCCATATGGATCAAAGTAGATAATGGCAAAATGCAATTATTACCCTCAATCATGACTCTTCAGTGGGCAGTCAAGTAAAGGGAGCGAGTAAAAGACGGTCTCCTTAGAAGAAACCTAAGCAGAAGAGCAAGTATGCATAAAAGATATGGGTAAAAACTGTTTATTATTTTCCCCAAGGCTACCAATATCCACAGCTGGCAGATAAAAGTGTAAAAGGCTAGGATATCCAAGTATAAATATGGCATTATGCAATGTGCATATAGCTGGGATTTTCTTTTATTTATTCTCCTTGAGCATAATTTGTTTGTAATGAGCCTAATGGTGAAGATGGAGTCTATAATGTGCCAATCTCTGTACTGTTAAAATGTATTTTTATATTTATATAGCATGGTCACCTGTATGTACATGAGATAGTTATACCTCATATTGTGCCACGGCCCCTGTGATGTCACTCATGTTATTTACTGAGCTCATCTGTGACCCACAGAACCAGAAGAACTGGACAGGGAACTTGCTGTGTAGCTGGACTGCATTAGAGGATCTTGAAAACCTTACAAATGGCTATTTGAAAGACTATTCTACAATTATTAGAGGATGGTGTCTCTTTAAAGTGGTAGAGCTGTTTTAAAATATTCTGTATAGCCGTGTATAACGTGCAAGCACTGAGGTTCATTTGAGTTCCATTTGACCTAAACGTTTGTAACTCACTTTCCCTGTGTTTTAAGTATGTTTAAATTGGCGTCTGGCTTTTTTTTTCTGTGGAATGACCTCATACTCCAAATATAAGAGCCATTTGTTTTGTTATCAGTCACTGCACAATTATTCCTTAATCTCTTTTTAGACAATAATCATAACAAGTTCTTTGGCTGTTTTGTAAACAACATTGTAAAATGGCAGACAATAATTTTTATTTTTATTTTTTTTTTATCTTTTGTTGCAACTAATTATTGCTCTGATTTTTTTTGTTTTAGATATTTAGGTGAGTAAAACTGCATAAAAGTGTGTGTATTTCTATTTATTATAGGAATTCTGGGTATTGGATGGCTCGGTGGTAAGCAGAGCTAATGTTCTGAGCTGGACATTATTTGCAGGGATATGTTACATCCACATCTATGTGGGTTTTCTCTAACACTCAAAAGGTATTTGTTTTTTTAATTAATTGGCTTCTGATGAAACTGACCCTAGTGTGAATGGGATAGGGACCTTAGTTTGTAAGCTCGCTGGGGCAGGGACTGATGAGTATAATGTACAATGTCTCTAAAAAGGTGTACAAAGGTATTTATCATATTTGTTATTGATTAACTTATATATATCAACAACAATACATGTGTAAATACTAGGTGTTTCAATACACAGTTAACTTAGCTGTCATGAGAATTTTTTTAAATGCATCAGTTAATAGTGCTGCTCCAGAAAAATGATGCGCTGAAATCCATTTCTCAATAGATAAAACAGATTGTTTTATATTTCGTTTTGAAATCTGACATGTAGCTAGACATATTGTCAATTTCCCAGCTGCCCCAAGTCATGTGACTTGTGCTCTGATAAACTTCAGTCACTCTTTACTGCCCTCCCCTCCCCCCAGCAGCCTAACAACAGAATAATGTTAAGGTAACCAGATAACAGCTCCCTAACACGAGATAACAGCTGCCTGGTAGATCTAAGAACAACAAACAACAAAACCCATGTCCCACTGTGACTCCTTTAGTTACATTGAGAAGGAAAAACAACAGTCTGCCAAAAGGCAATTCCCTCCTAAAGTGCTGGGACAAGTCACATGACTGGGGCAGCAGGGAAATTGACAAAATGTCTAGCCCCATGTCAGATTTTAAAATTAAATATAAAAAAATGGATTTCAGTGCAGAAGTCTGCTGGAACAGCACTATTAACTGATGCGTTTTGAAAAAAAAAACAGTTATTTCCATAACAGTATCCCTTTAAAATATTGTAACATTTCTCTTTGAGCAACAATTGCAAATGCAAATGTAATTTCAACAGTTCTAAAGATTTTAGGAATCAATGTTTTTATTCTGTGCATTTTGATCACCTTCTTTTTTAGTTAAAACAAACAAGTGTTTCTTTGTGTGTTTGTGTGTGTGTGTGTGTGTGTGTGTGTTTGGAATGCAAACTTTTTGTAATATTTATTTTGTATTTAAAGTTGTAATGCATGATTATTTCAACTGAGACTGAAAACTAAACAATAACATTACATTGTTTCTTTGAAGGGCTAGAAAGGAAAATATGTTTTATTTGATTTTGATTTTTAACTCAATACGTTTCTTATTACCTTGTCCATGTTCAGCCATTTTTTTAATGTGCTATCTTAACAACCCCCTACAGAGTCTTAAATAATATAACCACCCCAAAACTCCCTCTCAGAAAATCTAAAGAGATTTTCAAACATATTCTGCCTTCTAAAAATGTCAGATTTTTTTCAAACATGCACAGTAGGTAAATATTAAGCAGAAATACTTTAAGAGCATTTTAATTTGCTGCCAATACTGTCCCGTAGATTGGCAATTTAATTATACAATATGAATACGTTAAAACATATCAACCAAGTGCAATCACATTCCTTTTCCAGAAGCATGATGGCAAACACCATGGTAGGGAACATTTAAAATCTTCATAAAACCTTAGATGTGATTTTTTTTTCACTTTTGCAAACAAAATTCATCCTTCTGCTAAGAAAGGCCTATGGCAATAACTTTTGAAGAGCCTGATACAAACTAGAGATCCCCCCACCGTAAACCTGACGATGACTTGCTAAGAGAGTCAGAAACCTTGTTTTTGATAGAAATGTTCTCACACAGAAGAAAAAAATCCTATCGTCTCTAACTTTAACAATTAAGTATTCTATTGTCATGGCTCAATTAAATGGTTTGGCCTGAGAAAATTAGGGATTGTAAAGTGAGGATAGAATGTTCTTTGATCCTCATTCCAGGGATATTGTTTCATTAATAAATGAACATGTCATTTGTCTCACCAGAGGGAGCTCCTGCCCTCCAGGCTTTTTTCCTTTTTTGTTTAGGTTTTATAAAGATGAATTTCCAGTGCTCTAAAATACCGTGGATTAGAATTTAAGCCTGACAGCACTTCGGGGAGTAGTGGGCTTAAAGTGGCTCATACGGGTCTCCAAAGCACTTGTTTACTAATAGAGAAAACCAGCCACCGTCTGCAGCTGCTGATATCATATTACCATTCTAAAAGACAGTAGCAGAGATAACAAATCACACAGTTTTAATAATTACTCCTGCATTTCATTTTTTGTTTTTCTTTTTCCGACATAACCGACAAACGCTGGCTTTCTTCCAAATAAACAGATAAAAACAGTGTGAAACTTTTATCTTTTAATGATAATGACAACATATATCACGCATTTGCTGTAAGTTGCCTGCTGAATATTTTACCCACATGCCTGACTTTTCAAAACAAAATGTAATTAGGCTTTAATCATTCTAATCTTCCATTCAGAAATAACTTTACAGTGAGCGTGACTCTTTGTGACTAATAATTACATCACTGTCATTTACTGAGCTGGGCACAGACTGCTTTTTGTTTAGAAGCAAAGTTCATATTTTAATATTGATATTCTCATTGTATAACATAAAGTGGATGAAATTTTTTTTCACAATTTACTTTACTTTACAGAAATAACTTTTATTTTATATTTACTTTAAAATGGACATACACAAGCAAATATTAGTTACCATTATGGCCTCTCCAGGCCAAGCTGGCAATGTATTGATATAAGGCTAAAGTGGCAGCCTGTCTGACAGATATTCTGGTTGGTTTGAAAATATTGTTGCACCACAAATCTGCGTTATGATCTAATTTTAGTTTAAATGGTGATTCAGTTTTGATTCAGTCCATCTCTTGGGTAGAAAACTGGACAAAGATTAAACATTCCTTCTTAGAAAATGGTCTTTGGACTTTTTCAGTTGAAGCCACCCTTTGCAGTCACCCATTTGGTCTTGGTGCTGCTTATCTAATATGAAAGATTGGAAAATGCCTGAGAAGCCCCAGTGTTAGCTCTCATAACTTTGCTTTTCCATGCTACCTATACTGAACAAATGCTGACTATAGTACTTTTCAGGAAACTTAAATTTAAGTCAAGGTGGGGGCAGTTTTGGGGTGCTTTGGTGTTTCATATTCATGCTACTGAAAAAAAATGTGGGCTTATAACCCCCACAGTAACTGCATGTGCTGTTACTCTAAGGCAGCGATCCCCAACCAGTAGCTCGTGAGCAACATGTTGCTCTCCAACCCCATGGATGTTGCTCTCAGTGACCTCAAAGCATGTGCTTATTTTTGAATTCCAGGCTTGGAAGCAAGTTTTAAGTGCATAAAAATGAAGTATAGTGCCAAGTAGAGCCTCCTGTAGGCTGTCAGTGCACATAGGAGCTACTATATAACAAATTGCAGCCCTTATTTGACACCCCAAGGGATTTTTTCATGCTTGTGTTGCTCCCCAACTCTTTTTACATTTGAATGTGGCTCATGGGTAAAAAAGATTGGGGACCCCTGCTCTAAGGGTAGGGGCAGACAAGCAGATTCGGGGAGATTTAGTCGCCAGGCCCCATCTCCCCGAACTGCCTTCTTCCTGGCTTCCGTTTGCTTCAATGAGGAAGCGCTAATTCACTCACGGAGCTTCGATTTCCGAAGTTGCCCGAAGTTTCCTCATGAGGCAGCTTCTTGCGACTTTGGAAATGAATTGTGAAGCTTTTGGCCTTTTTAGAGGGAGTGATAACCCCCAACAATTTGGAAACCTGTGTTTTTAACCCTTTAACCGCCAAGCACGTATTCCATACGTGTTGGCGGTTAAAGGCTCA
>CM044445.1:88149644-88177203 GCA_024363595.1 Xenopus borealis
TGCTTGGCAGTAGATGTTCCGTTTTGGACAAAATGGCTGGCAGCGAAAGGGTTAAAATGGTTTATAACAGGTGCACCTGAATTCCAGAGACATTAACTTTTTTGTTTGGAGAAACTGAGGAATCCTCACAACATCCATTCCTCAGGAAATCCTCCTGAGGAAGCATGGTGCACCATGTGAAACACATAGAGGAATTAAGTTTGTGGACTTCGATTGAACATTTGTTCAATTCTGTTACAATGTTGAATCTTCTGAGTATATCCAGTGAGGGGCTCTTTTATTAACAATTAAAAAGCTATACTTCATTATATGGCATTCCTATCTTTGTTTTAACCAAGGTTGTGAAGATTGAATTAACTGTTTTAGCATATAAATACCTGGTAAGTAAGGATTATCTCCAGAGAGGGTTAATATTATTTATTAGCGGGGTTACCATACTGACACGGGGGATGTGTTTTTGCACTTTTCACTGAGCACTCATGTATTGCCTTTTTACATCTCTTGCCGTGAACCACAATTTTGTTCTGTGTGCTGCCTCAGAGATCACCTGCCCAGAAATATTTCAACTCTAAGGGGCAGAGTTACTAAATTCACATGTATTTACATGAATTATTCGAAATTCGATCAAATTTTCAAATTTAAATAAAAAAATTCAAATTCAAAAAAAGATTTGAATTTGAATATGCAAATTAGGTAAATTCAACCAGAGAATTCAGTCAGTCGATCGAATCGAATGATTCGAATAATTCAAATAAAAATCTATTCGAATATTCGAATACTCGACTATCGAATTAATTTACACTTTCAATTTTTATTCGACTGCCTAGTTCGCCAGTTTCAATATACCGAAGTGGCTTTGGCGAATTTTGATTGAATTCTAAAAATTTGATCGAATGGTTAAAAGATTTGATCGTTCGATTGAATTTTTGTAATTCGATCGTTTGACCAATCGAATTGCGGTAAAATTAAAATCCTTCAAATTCAAAGGATTTTAATTCCCTAACTATTCCCATGGTCGAATTTCAATTTTTTTTTCAATTCGAAATTTGACCAATAGTAAATCTGCCCCTAACTGTTACAGGAAAAAGTGTGGAAGCAAAAGACAGAAAGAAATCTGTCTGGCAACTGGTTCATGTTACTTAAAATGTATGGTTTGTTTGTGTGCACTGTAAATCCTACAATCCCAAGGGGTGGCCCTACACAATTCCCTTTAATTGTGTAGAAAATGCTGCACCAGTGATTGACAGTGTATGGGGGGGGGGTTTCAGAAGACAAATTAATGGTTTTCATGAATAAGCATCAGCAAAGCTGTTCCCCAGATTGTACCGTTTTTAGATATGTGAGATGAGGACAGTTTTTCTATGTGATAAAGAATTCTACATAGGATTTAGTACAAATGCAGTTTCTAGTAGGTTAATTAAACCTGTTCCCCAGTGTGAACTGTGATAAAGTCATGAAGAACGTTGACTTCCAACAGCCAAGTTAAATCTTATGACAGCCATGCCATACATCTTGTGACTTCACTTGTGAATTGCTCTCAAGGGATTCATTCATAGGACAGAAAGCATTGACATTGAGACAGATATACCTACCACTGATAATCTTCAGAGCTATTTTCTTCCTGACCTTTCCTCTTCAATCTGACCATCTTTTAGAGAAACAATCATATATTGCAATCCTTACATGCTGGCTAATTGTAAAATGATACACACACACAATTTAAAGTGTATATTGGAAACCAACACCCATATTAAAGGTATAAGATCTCAATTAGGTTATGGATTGGCTTGAAGGTGCATACAAATGTATTCCCTCAACCAAAATGTTTTGCTTGTGCGTGCTAAAAGCATACAGAAACCTGGCCTGCCTTCCTGCAGTATAGCAACTAAGAAAGCATTAGTGAGGAGAACCTGTCTGCAAAAAGGACACATTTGCTAGAAGTCCTTTTTCCATAGCTAATGGGCAAAGCAGGGAGGTGTTAGCCTACTGAAAATACCCGGAGTAAATCCAGGAGTTAGGGCTACCATTTTAGATTTAGGTATGGTGGCTTTTTTTTTATAACCATAACAACTTGTGATTCGTGGTTTTCTATTTGAAAAGAATGAATCACTAAAAAAGGGGGCCAGTAAATGTGTATTTACATAAAACAACCAACGATATAGATGAGCACCTAGTTATCTCCAGGAATGATTCAAATGGAATTGTCACAGAGTATTTTTTGAACCTTTAAAATTAATGATATGTAATATAATGCTTTTATACAGATGTATGAAATAGTATTAATACAATTTACTGTTTTATTATCACAGGAGGAATTCATTTTTAGAAATTACAATTAAATTTGACGTAAATGCTTCCTCTAATTTATAGCTTTCCCGGTTTCTGGTTTCTGCATCAGAGATCCCATACCTTACAAACATTCAAAAGCATCTTGGTACATTCCATTTTCTCGTACCCAATAATTTTCTTTAATAGAAAGAAACTACACTAGCAGAAAACTTTTTAAATTTTACTTAGAATCTGCACTTGAAAATCTTTCCAATTGTTCCTAAATAGGCACCTTTGGGCTTGCGGAAAGTGGTAAACACTGCGATGAGTGATTTCTGGCAAGTGGGTAAAACAGCGATTATTTGGCTCAGAACAGACCATTTTCCCCAGGAAAAACTAATATTTTTGTAACACAAAAATTCTGTGTGTTCAGAGGATTTGGATCATATAATAATAATAATAATAATGATGAGACTATATAATAGTTACGGGAGATTTTGAAGAAAAGCTTAAAAGAGAGAATTAGCATTTATCCAAACAGAATGAGGAATCAGTCTTTACAGTTTAGAGGTTTATTTGGAAAATACCAATATACTTACTTAATGCAGTTCCTTTCTGCAGTGAGATTAATCTTTTTGTAGTTGATACTGTTTGGTCTATTGCAACTAATACATACTTAGTGACCAACAGCAAACTACTTGGTGACCAACAGCAACACTGGTTGATATTAAAATGGTGCAATTTAATTCAAACAAATGCATATAAAATACTGTATATATTGTAAGTGGTGTGTTTTACTAGTTGCCCATACTGGCGGCTGATCTGTCCATATCCGACTGAATTTGCAGGCACTGACCTGTATCTATGGACTGAATTATTATATTTCTTAAGGTTTTTCTGCTCAGGCTCTTTAATATATCAGGGTAGGGAAACAACAACTGACCAAAAGAAGAGATAAACAATTTTTTGGCCCGTTGCAGGTTTGTGGAAAGATTTGCAGTTTAACCATTTGCAACATGGGAAAAAGGCAGATATGATTTTTGTCAACCTCTTTTCCGTCCACATCAATACGTTTGGAAAAAATTGGCAGCATGGGAGCCTTTCTTGTCTATGAGGACCAGCAATAGATAAAGCAATTCTTATGCTATTGCAGAGCTACAAATGCCTTAAACCCAATGTAATGTCACCCTCGCATTGACTCTAATGCATTTTAGCAAACTGTTACACCAAGTGAAATGCTGTGAGTCTGTTTATCACTATAGTCATCTAGGCATATTTGCAGCTTTCTGCATGGTACCCACCTATCTTTATTATGTGATTGCCGGGCAAAGGCTGAACGCACAACATTAATAGCTATTCTTATTTTTACATGTATGGATGTATGCCAGCTTCATTTTTATAAAAAAATTATAACAATTTTTTTTTTTAATTTTGTTACTTGTCTTGCTATGTATGCCACTAGCATCTTACTTGTTTCTAATTACAGTATTCTTCATATCTGTAATAATAATAGTATTTCAGTTCCTAGGAGTGGAGCTTGCTTCACAATAAATGTTAGTAAATCAATTTTATAGGGGGGAAATATGTTGCCCATTAATCCCAACGAGCTGTTTTTAGAAGATAAGATATGAACATGGAAAAAATCCAAATTTAGAGTTTTTTTGTTTTTTTTTAAATATAGCCTTTTCCAGACCACAATAAAGGTTTTGTTGTATACCAAGCAAACATTACTAATGTATTCAAAAACAGGTACCTTGAATACAAATCAGTAGAAGCTGTAATTTAAATATAAATGAACTCTATTTGTGCTCTAACGAAAGCATTCATTAGACAGTGTGACAACGAACTCATGTTTAGAAGTTCCCCTAGGAGCTGGGAAACTGATTGATGACATGCATTAGCAACACATTATAATTGAGAGATGATGTTTTTTTCCATACTGTACGTTTAATTGTTTGTCTTAACTTCATTCTTAGTAGCGTTCTAAGAACTTGGGAAAATCAGGTAAAAAGTATTGTATCTGTACGGTCACTGTCACGTTGGGCACTTTTCAATTCTAGATGTCAGTGCTTTTTGGCTGTCTTACTCACACCTGAACTTATATGTGTTTTCATATCTGAGCCAGCTGAAAAGCAACCTTTGGGACAGTCTAAGGGGTCAATTTACTAACACACAAATTCAATTTTTTTCACAAATCGTGAAACCAATCGTGTTGGTTTCTTTATTTATTAAATGTAAAAACATGAAAAACTGTAATGCAAAACTTTGACAAGTAAAAGCAGAAGAGGTCCTATAGAAGTCAATGGGAGCTGAGCTGATCCTATTGGACCCTTTTTATAGCAATTCAGAGATTTTTGTCAAAAAAATTGTCTAAAAAAAACTAGAATTGTTATAGGTTTTATAGGCATATGTACTCATTGTTGAGCTTTTTTTGTTCATACTTTTTGTATTTGAATCTTTTAATATGTTACATGGCATTGATGGTTTTAGAGAAAATGAGTTTATTCTTGCTTTCAAAATCCTCTAAAACCTCTAAAATGAGAATGTTGAAAAATGGGTCTCCAAGATTTATGTAACACAGATGAAAATAATATCAGAATGATCACTTATTTTCATTCTGTCGTCGAAAGGCGTGTTCTTTGTTGTCCTATTCTGTTTTCTCAACAAACAGCAAAACTGACATGCTATATTATTATTAATAACATGTATTTCTATAGCCAACTTGTTTCGTAGCGCTTTATGGCTAAATATTGGCAATATCTGTTGTTACACTGTTGCATTGAGAGTCCTCAATTGTCAGTTTGGTAGGATAAAAAAAGTCTTCTCATGTGCCTCCTAAAGCTTGGTTAGAACATAGGCAACACAATTGTGATGGAATAGTTTATAACCATCCCTTTTAATTCAGGAGGAGCCCTCCAAGTAAGTCCTTTTTGACCCCAAAGTACTAAAGACAATTTACAATCTAAAAATGTTTCACTCCACTTTCTACACAGCATGATAAATAGACCCCTTGGACTTTAAAGGAGAAAGAAAGGCTTAAATTAATTAAGCTTTATCAGAAAGTTCAATATAGATAATTAAACCCTCAAAGTAATACTGCTCTGAGAACTCTGTGAAAAGAAACACCACATTACTTCTTTCTATTGTGTACACATGGGCTTCTGTATCAGACTTCCTGTTTTCAGCATAAACCTCCAGGGCACAGGCTTGAGCATGCTCAATTTGCTCCTCCCCTCCCTTTCCCCCCTCCCACCTCCCCTCCCTGCTGTAACCTGACCCCAGAGCTATGAGTGAGCAGGGAAAAACTCAGGCAGGAAGTGATGCCACACCAAGCTAATATGGCAGCTGCTATCCTAAACAAAAAAGAGAGATTCTAGAGCTGTTGACTCAGGTATGGTAAAGCATTCTACAAAATAAATATAGTGTTCTAGCTTGCACTATTTGACTAATCCATTGGCAATAGACTGCTTTGGAGGCTTTCCTTCTCCTTTAATGAAGGCAATGATTTATATAGATTTAACGTTGCCAATGTGTTAACCTGTACTAAAAGGCCTTGCTACGCTACATTTCTATACAAACAGTATGTAACTGTTTCAAACCATTTAAATATTAACACCTTTAAGTCTGTAGAGGTTGATGGACCTTTGCACACTGCTAGGAGCTTGTTTTGGATTGTTTGGAAATGCTTTTTGGACTTCACTCATTGACTAAAGTTTTAAAGTCATGTTTCAGATTAGACTGATTATTGATGATTGTGAGGATGAGATGGGGGGGGGGGTTATAAGATAGAAAGTGTTGCAAGCCTTTTATTTTTTGAAAGAAACAGATTTTTTTAAAACTTTTACTTTTTTTTAATTCATATTGACTAAACCTGAAGTATGGTCATTAATAATTGCACAAAAAGAAGTAATATCTGTAAATGTCTGTTTTTCTGTGGCCATCATTCCAGTTAATGAACCTCTAAACTGAAACAGACCAGTCATAAAAATTATTCTAGCATCATTTAAAAAGAGCCAGTCATTTGCACCAGTTTCAAATGAGCCACAGTGATCTGTCTGCTACTGAACACAATGCATGCATCAGCTGACAGTCACATAGACACATTGCTATATAACTACAAAGCCACCAATAAGAACATCCCTGATCTTTATGGGATGTCAAGGAACACATTGCATTGTATCAGTCCTCTATTATACAGAAATACTGTTTCATATAATTGCAACTTATATGATTCTCTTTATTTCAGTCACCAGTCAGAAACCTGCCAATCAGCCCTAAACGCTATATTCTCAATGTATACAAGAATCTTTTATCTATATGTGCTTTCTTTTCCACCGAGTTCCATTAGCTAATCTCTGCGCCCAAAGTAAAAAAACTGCAAATGGTCTCTTTGAACCTTCTCCAAAATTAGGATACCATTGAACAATCTATAAAAGGAACTCTCCCCAAGTATTCCAGTGTTCTTAGTAGTCATTGTTACACTGAGTAATTAATGAAAGCTTTTCCCCCACTATTACTTTGGAATGATCTTAATTGGAAGAAGTTTGAGCCCTCTGTAGAAAGCACAGGGAAAGGTTGAATAGTCTTTTCAAGTCACATGAAGGTTTTCTAGGATGAATGTACGATAATTAGATTAATAAGTAGCTGAATTTATCACAGCTGAGGATTTCAACAGCCGTAAATTACATCAAACGCAAATTATTTAGCATGATTCTTAAAATATATATTAAGACACAGAGTTTGATTCTTGCCTTATTGAGTTAACTTGGAAGGAAGCATATCCAGCCTGCACTATGTATAGTATTCTATATTTTCACAAGTATTAAATGTATACCTTTTAAATCCCCATATACATTTATTTGTGGGTCAGTACTCGTGCTGGGATAACTGAACTTCCAAAGGATAGGTTAAAGGTCATACTATGAGTTTGTGTTGACTCATAGCAGGTATCTCAGACACACTTAGGGGAACTTACACCAGTTCCAGCAACAAAACTATTTAAGACAACGGCTGAAATATTTATTTTATTTATCTGTTATCGATGTTGAGGGACACATGACAGGCCACCTGTTGGGTCTGATCTGCTCACTAGGCCGACTGTGTAGTTAATGGGGGCCCAGTAGGAATAGAAGGCTCAGCTGAGCATGAAACGAGAAGCAGTTTCAATATAGGGTTAAATGTCCTATATGAAAATATAAGGGGCTGCAGTAACTTATACATGTATGGGATTGGTTATCCAGAAAGCTCCGAATTACAGAAAGACCCATAGACTCGATTTAAAACAAATAATTAAACATTTAAAAAATGATTTCCTTTTTCTCATTAATAATAAAACGGTACCTTGTACTTTATCTAAACTAAGATATAATTAATCCTTACTGGAAGCAAAAACAGCCTATTGGGTTTAATTAATGTTTAAATGATTCCCAAGCATTCTTTATAACAGGTCCCTTACCTGTAGTTACCTTAAAGGCCAGTCCAGAATCATTCCATAGTATATTAATTTGAAGATGAAATGAGAATATAAACTGGATTAACCTTTTTTTCCCCACACCAAGAAAATGCAATGAAAAACAATCCAGCCAAGGCTGATATCCTAGACAACATTGTTGCTCTTTTGCAGGTTATTGGTCAAAGGAGTATTTTCAAATTTATTTGCAAAAGTTTCACACCCTTGGAGAACAAAACAGAGGTTGACTCAAAATAAAATCTCCATTAAATAAAATTCCCCCTGACTCCATATTGCTATTAATAGGTTGCATGGAGGGTTCCTGGACCTTTTCTCTCTGACATTGGGGGTTCTTTTTTAACATATAAACTTACTTACCAGGAATCCATATTACATAAAAGACCTTTGATACATTTTACAGTGCTTTTCTGCAATTTGACAATTTCTTTCTCCTGATGCAGAAGCATCTATCTCTTTTCAATTTTGTTTGCAATGGTTTCTTCTTCTCCTCCTCATTAAACTGATTTTAAATTTTATGTTTTAAAATGTGTAGCTATGAATAAAAGAAAGAAATGTACAATTTTCTTGTAATTCTGCAAATGTACCCAGAAATACAAAATGTTTTCTGTCTGTTGCACAAGAAGGAATAAATTATATGTTTTTGTCATTTATCACTTCTAAAGTCTGAAACAGAATTAATATGGCTTCCTAATCCCCGTATTAGTATAAACAAAATGTACAACTCTATAATTAACAGGACTTTTGGCAGCCAACTTGGTATCACCCATTGAAAAGGCTAAAGCCCAGTAATATGGCTCCTGTCAAGCTCCAGCATCACAGAGAAAAAGTCTAATGCAAACTCAGCAGTCAAGATACTGGCTCTGAATCTATTCTAAGGGCCTGTTCCTTTTAAATGGGAGACAAAGAATCTAATCCTAGCAATATGTTTCATGTAAGTAACTTGGGCCTGAGTTTTTTTTAGAAAAAAAGTAACAAAAACAGATACAACATAAACATGCAATATATGTGTGTGTGTACAAGTCTGCATTCTATTTTATCTCTTTTTACATTTCAAGCCACTGAAAGTAACATGCAAACTATCAGAACCATGTGCATAGATCTTGGAAGAGAAATATGCATGAACTGTGCACATGTTTTTACTACTGATCACTTTACTTGTTGGGCAAGTGTGACACAGGATAATTGCCATGTGCAATTAAAGGCAGTTATTTTCTAAACTGTGTTCATTGCATGGAGCAAGGTCAAAGTTGGTTTTAGGGTGGGGCAAACAGAATATTTTACACTGGTCCCCCGTTATCAAATGTGCCATTAAGGGGGAAAATGTATATGAATATAACAAGGACATATTTTTAGTATTTAATTGAAGAATTTTCATGTTGTATTTATTCAACTGTTATTGAACTGCCAGAGCCTTTCAGAGGAATTCTGGGAGTTGCAGTTCTATAACAGATAGCCAGGCTGCGGCTTGAACATCCTTCATTTATTTCCCCTCTCAGGTGACAATCATTTTTTTGGTATTAACAGAGTGCGCCCCTCTTCAACTATGGTCCTGAGCAAGCTCCATTAGCAAGTGCTATACATGGCACCCACTTGTCATCTGCTTGATGGCTGAAATATCCAGACAACTTGTCATACAAAAGCAATTAGTTACAAAAAGATTAACAAACTATGTGGAACCTTCCATGACATCAGCAGGAATGTCCCAAGCAGCTTATCTGCTGGTCAA
The DNA here is from genome assembly GCA_024363595.1 of Xenopus borealis. NCBI lineage: Eukaryota > Metazoa > Chordata > Amphibia > Anura > Pipidae > Xenopus > Xenopus borealis. The sequence goes on from CM044445.1 coordinate 88,159,109, forward strand.
CTCACAGACCACACAAAACCATGACTCCGAGGATGAGAGGGCAGGTGTTGTGAGTCAACTATAGTCTCAAGAGCTACATTATCCTTAGGCTAAATGCAGCTAAGTTTTATTTTTATTCCCTTGGATACTTGGTATACAGCATTAAAATCACCATTTCCAGTGCTATTGTTAGATTAACTAAAATAAAAAAACAAAAATACCGTTCAAGCATTAACATAATAACCTGTATGATCATCCTGTCACCTTGCTAAATACAGTTTATAAATATACTGCCTCCTATTTTGTCTTGAGTGCCCCATTTAATGTTAGTGCACAACTTCTAGAAATAGCATGCTTTTTTGGTCAAACATTTGTTTGTGGGGCCAACCAGTTATGAAATTGATTCCAGAGCAGAAAAACATATATACTCAGTACTCAGTATGGCTAAGCCACACGCCATGTAGTACTTTTGTCTCCTCTAGGGAATGCTTTACAATTTGGGAAGCCCTTTTTTCTCTCCCTCTACAATCAGCATATTGTAGTTCCATGTCAAATCTCTAGGGAGCAGATTTCTTAAAGGTCAGGCTTGCGATTTATGTTTTTATATGCTAAATCAAGTGTGAGCTAATCAATGGGAAGCTTTTTTGAAATCATGATGTTTGAGATTTATGATATTATGAACTGGAATCAATTTCTGTTCAGATATACTGTAGACATCAATAGTCATTGAATATTCTAATTTAGGGATTAAGATAATTATTTTTATTGTTTGTTGTAAAAAAAAAAAAAACCTAAATCAACATTCCATGATCTCATTATTTTAGTCACAGGAAAAAAAGTTGATTGCACCTATATTTTCAATAAAGCTGTAAAAACTGAAAAATTGTCACACTGTAATGGGTGTCTCAAACTGACTATAAAAATCTCAGTTTAGAAGGACTGTAAAGTCATAAGTCACTTTTTGACAGATGCTCAGTATGGAAACCTCTCCCTTTTCCACCCCCAAATGGCCATTGGTTATTTTTATGTAAAAATATTTGCAGGCATTTGTTCGCTTGAAGTAAAGGTCATTATTTTCTCTCTTGCTGGACACAGTCATTTCTAGAGAGCCTTACAACATATTATGAAGTAAAAATCCAATTCCAGTAGGTGGCTATTGTTTGCTTTGATTCACACATCATAGGTTCTGCAAGGTCAAACGCAATCCTGGAGTTTTTAGCTCTCTGGGGAATCTGGATAATAGTAGACAAAGAAAACACTTAAACCATTGGCTAATGCTGCTGGAATATGACATAATAGCCAACTGATTTAGCTGAATAAAATGTGTGAAAAAACATCCATGTTGTATTGATATGACTAGTGCAAAAATACATATCCAGTTCATCTTTGTTACTCTGAGCGATATAATAAATGATTTGGAGTGCCTTGCAACCACCTCCTAGAATCCATACTACCTACAAAATAAATCTAGAGGCACATTACTCATTGTACTATCCTTGTGTCTCACTATGATGTGATGTGTGATATATATATATATATATATCCAAATAAAAAATATATGATTGCAGACAGGCATTGTAATTATTAGGCAATCATTATCTCATGTTTACCACCCCCCATATGTACTGAGAATAAAAGTTGGGGTGCAAATTCCACCTCCCAAATATCAAAGGTAATTCAACCATCCGCAATTAAAAGATTGCAACCGACTGGCGTACTTGATGCTGAGCTTCAGTGATTTGTATGGTCAGGACTTTCTTGATCCGCACCCAACCCGAGCCCACCGGCAACCACCTCCTCCCCTCTATTTATAGGCCCATGCCAACCAACTCTACTGATAACATCACAAATGGGTGGGGAGAGCAAGCAGAAGATCTTAACCCGAACCTGGCAGGAAGTGCTGAGGTCAGCCTGCACCCGCCTGACCCGCAAGTGTCAGGCTTGCCCACACATCACTACTGAGCATCCATCTTTTTTTCTGGCCTCCCTGGATTTGAGCAACTAGAAGCCTAACAACTTGGTTTCCTTGTCTTAGCTTCCACTCAGTGTGTTACAATAGCAAATACTGTACAATTATCTCATTTGGATTAAAAAAGTTCTATTTTTCCACCTGGAAAGAGGGTGGACTTTCCTAACCAGTAACTTAGCTGTCTGTAAACTAAGCAGCTATGTCTCTCTTATCTGCATCCTCCAGCCATAGACCATATTGGGTCATGATGTGAAAAAGTCTTTAGAGGCAACAAGCTCCAAACTATTGATGCTTTTATAGAAATGAGTGAGAAGACTGTTTAGATGTTTGGTTCCATTGTAGCCTGAAACCTTTTCAGCAATGCCATTTTCCAAGGATTTTAGCTGAAAGTTTTCTCTGTTAAAATCTATTTAAAATATGAATATTTATTAGTTACAGTTGTTTAAATGAATAAATGTAACTCTAAATAGTATGAGAAAAATAAGAATAATGCTAAAATAAAAACACCTACCGGTATGGGGGTGTCCATTTTAAGAAAATAGTTCTTTTTTTTTTTTTTTTAAAGGGGTGGTTCACCTTCAAGTTAACTTTTAGTATGTTGTAGAAGGGCCAATTCTAAGAAGGTTTTCAATTGGTCTTCATTATTTATTTTTCATAGTTTTTTAATGATTTGCAATTTTCTTCTGTTTCTTTGCAGCTTGGAAATGGGGGTCACTGACACCATCTAAAAACAAATGCTCTGTAAGGCTACAAATGTATTGTTATTGCCACTTTTTATTACTTATCATTCTATTCAGTCCCTCTCCTATTCATATTCCAGTCTCTTATTCAAATCAATACAGGGTTGCTAGGGTAATTTGTACCCTAGAAACCAAATTGCTGACACTGCAAACTTGAGAGCTGCTGAATAAAAAGCTAAATAACTCAAAAACCACAAACAATAAAAAATGAAAACCAATTGCAAATTGTCTCAGAATATCACTCTCTACATTATACTAAAAGTTAACTCAAAGGTGAACAACTCCTTTAATTATTTCCTTTTTTCTCTGTGATAATAAAACAATAGCTTGTGCGCCATCCTAATTAAGCTGCATGAATCCATATTGGTGACAACACTATCCTATAGGGTTTATTTCATATTTAAATTATTTTCAGGAGACTTAAGGTATGGAGGACCAGTTTACGGAAAGATCCCTTATTTAGAAAACACTTGGTCCCAAGCATCACATAAAATAGATCCTAAAAGTGTACTAATATACTACACACTCCTACTAAGGCTGACACAGAGGCCTAACTTATCTAGTTGTCCCCTCACTTTGGAGCATACACAGCAAGTCTTTGGTGAGGAGAATGAAGAACTTTACTGGCATCGTGGGCTAGCAAAAGTGATGTCTACCTATACACAGGAATAACATAAGTAATAATAGCCCTCTAGGCTTGCTCATAGCCTCTACAGAAGATATAATGGTCACTAAAAATAAAAACGAATTTAGTCTCGAAAAATATAATTCGAAATTTACCAACCTAGATGTTTTTATCTTTTTTCAGTAAATTATAATTGGTCGACTGGTTAATAAATATTTGTTTATGCCGTCTATAATTACCATAAGAATATGGTGAAATATCTAATTCCCCTTTGATACATGTGCTGTTTACTAATTTATTAACAGTTTCTTTCAAGGGGCATAAATCAATATGTCACACAAGTATTTTTAAAGTGCATTTTGCTGTTTACAACAAAATTAAATTATAAATTTATATTTGCAAAATGCCTCCAGCATACAGTATTATTGGATTTGATCAATTCACCAGAAGCACTCTATTATACGTTAAATCCAGTTAGAATATTTATTATAAACTCTCTCCTTTATTTTTATTTCATCCAGTTACAAGGGGGGGGGGCATTTTTGGAGGAAAAAAAACACTGAGCTTTTTTCAACAGTGTTTTAATTTTCACTCACAGCTGTGGCAATTAGAAAGTGTATTTAATGGAGTGTCATGTTAATTGTTTTCAGAGTTAACCAATTTCTCCATTTAATTGTCAATTGATTAACCTATTGAAATGTTAAGTGAGTCAGTTTCCTTCCAGTGCAAACAGCAGTACCATATTGTAGGTTCATCAGCTGGAGGGAGCACTCATTTGCCAGATTCAATGTGTTGGTATTTTTGCTACACCTCCCCGAGCTTTTAATTAGATGAAGCAATTTTACATGCATTTGTCATCTGCTGGAAAGGTTATCAGCGCTGGAGCTGACCTGCCGAGGCACGGCTGAGCCTTCTAGGTTTAATAGAAAAGCTTTGCAGTGAGGGCTGTTGTTCTTGCTTGCATTGTAATTATAATGAACTAGAGCTTTTTGCCTTCCTCTCTGTTTGTGTATCTTTAACTATGCAATCAGATGTTTTCTCTGTCATATATATGCACCTATTAAGCACTGGGCCCTCATATACATGAGAAAAGGGAGAGTTTCTTAAGGCTAATGCTACGCTATGTAGGTGGGATGCTATTAAATCATTACAAAGATGGTAGGAAGCCTGGAGCACATTGAAAACAGTCTTTGGAAGAACACTGACTGCTGCTAACAGATTTCTTAAGCCGGGTAACTTTAACTTCCCCTAGTATGAGTGCACCATGGATTCATGAAATATAGTTAAACAATATAGTGCAAAAGCTTTTTCGCTGCTCAAATCGAACGTAAAAAAAAGGCTGAAAGTATGGGACTTGTTATCCAGAATGCTCTGGATCTGTGGTTTTCCAGATAAGGGGTCTTAATTCTACTAAAATCAATTTAACCCTATGTAATTGTTTTGTCTCCAAATACAATTAATAATATCTCAGTTGGGGTCAACTACAGGGTACTGTTTCATTATTGCAGAGGAAATGGCAACACTTTAATATATATATATATATAGGCAAATGTGGGCACAATGATGTTTGCCAAAAACTTCCTCTACAAGGGCAAGAAAAGATTCCATTATCAATTGTTTACAGAGTGCCTTAAAATAAACTTATGTAGAATGCAGACAGTAAATTCTGAGATTTATTTAATTGGCATTTGCTTATTTTGTGCAATCTCATTGCTCATTAAGCCAGTAGAATGGAAGATGAATAGGAAAGGACATGAAAAGGACGATGTACAATGTTAATAACTCAAAAACAAAATATATAATAAATTCAACTTGGACAATTGCTGAGGATACCACTTCTACAACATACCCCACACACATTGTTATGTTTTTGTGACCTGCAAAATTTGCCCTGCTAATTGTGCAGACACTTTATCATAATGTAAGCACTATATTCTATATTTCAAGATAAAGATATTCTAGGTGCCTCTCACATTCAGTCAAGGGTTGCATGATTTGAATGCAGCTATAAACTGTGTTTACTATGCCAGGTTAATGTGTATCCCCTAATAACTAACCTGTTGTAAACTGTATAACACTGCAAACTCCATCGATGGTCTGTATAGGCTACTTTTGATTCTCTTTACATCTATTGCACTCTTTTTTAAATCACAAAATATATCTGGAAATTTCTATGTGGGCACTTGATTCATATTTTAATAGCAATTAAGCTGCATCATTTTACATGTGCTGTTTTAATGCATGGTGGTTACCCTTTTTTTGCTGTCTTCAACTGCAATGTTCCCACAGCCTAATGAAGCACAGTATGCAACACACAGAGTTCTTGTTTGCTACAGTGGTCTCTTTCATATACTTTTTACATGACTGTTCCTTTAGGAAAGATTGTATCCAATAAAAATATTGCAGTGAGAGAAGAAAAAAAATAAGGCTGTTACAGCCAAGTCTTTACACTCTCTCAAATGATTTCTTTCCTAATGGTTTCCTCTCATTCATCCCTAAATCGCCACATTTGCTTTGTAAAAGCAGGCATACTTTAGAGGAGTTTTTTGTGCAGTTTAATAACTCTTAAAATGATGTCTTGCATTGTGAATGTATGTACTGGGAGTTGTGTGATGCTTTCTTGGGGCTGCCAATCTACAGCTTCAGCCCAGTGGGTAAACAGCTTAAATCCAGACATCCTTTCACTCTCTGCACATTGAATTGAAGCAAAAATGCATATAAGTGGTGGCTGACTGGCATTGGCCTTACAAAAGCCTTTACCATTATGCAGGGGTATTTACATAGGAATTAGACATCCATAAAGAAGATGGGGACAATTAATGAACAGGGCACCATATAAGAAATATTTGCCCAATTCTTTGCCTCAACAGGGATCTGTTGAAAAGCTATGGAAACTCTTTGGTTCTATGAAGTCACAAAAAACTAAGCCAGGGATTCTAGAATTCACAGGGTGACTTTTACAAAAATGTAGCTAAACATTCTATATTCAGCTTGAGATACCAGAAAATACGTGTTAGCATGTTAGCAAAGCCCAAATTAATAAATTAACCTAATTCTGGCTGTTGATGGAAGGCATTTCTAAATTTAAAACAGTCAATATGGGCTAGAATGTTGGTACCTGCAGCTGATAAATTCTCCATAGATGCTTGTAATGGCAGTATCTAAAAGTATCATTGTTGCATTCATATAATATAATATATATATATATAGTGAGAGAGAATGCCTCAGGCAAATATGCAGAGAATAAATGTTCTAGGCACACAACACACCGTGCCAGCATGCTAATCGCCAGAAAAATCCCAATAATACATTTACATGTATAAGTTCATTATTGTCCCTGTGTGATATATTAATTACCTCATGTAGCCACATGAATCACAAGTTTCAGCTCCTGAACTGTACTGGCCTTAGGGTTTACCACCAACTAGGGAGGCAACACAATATAGATACTACTGTACATTTCCCCGCGGGTCATTTTCATGTCTGCGACAAATTGCTGAAGTTTAGTGGAGCCGGTCATTTTTTAACCTTAATGTAGGGTTCCCCAAACTTTTCCCCCATGAGTCCCCTTTTAAATATAAAAAGCACCTGCTTTGAGGCCACTGAGGGCAACATCCATCGGTGTTGGTGAGCAACACAACACAAGCCACTGCTTGATAATGGGTTGAGTGCAGAGGACCTTTTGTATTTGTCTATATGTATTTTATGGTCACAGCCTCATTGCACCCCCACCTAATGGTTTTAAATTAGTGGTAAGCACAACTTTTTCTTGTTTGTTATAGTTCATATAGGAGCAGAGACCAGCTCCTTGTAGTAGCTCCCACCCTTTGACGGAGTTGGCCAGCTTAAATATATTGCAATATATGGACAAACAATCCCTGTTTTGTTTAATGCATTTTTTAATAGCTGTATGCACAAAATGTCTCAATGTCTTAAATATATTGATAATGGGTTGAGTGCAGAGGACCTCTTGTATTTTTGTGTTTCTTCATTGGCTGAAATGACCCAGTGGACAAATGCCCAGAGTGCCAATAGCCATGGTGGAGAGGGCTAGTTTAATTAGCTAATAATTAAGTATGAACTTGAAATAACCAGTAGCCATGTGCTAACATTTGAAAAACATTTGTTTTGCAAGCAAAGCCCACTGGTTTTCTCTGCAGGAAGTATTCTATTGAATTAACATGACATCACTTCCACCCCCCAACCTCATTCAACCCCCACTCTCTATTAACTCTGGAACCAAAACTATAAATATAATTAGCAAGGTTCACACTGAGAGAATACTGATATATTCCCATTGCTATTTTTATTTTTTTACTCATATTTTAAGCTTTTGGTTATTTTCCATACAGAAACCTGTTGGAGAGGAAACTATTTTTTATCTTCTGGACAATCTGATGAGCATTATATCTGTGACTTGTCAAGCCTGCAGGGCCTCCTGTAACCTTGTCATACAAACCATTGCCAAAAGACTTTGCATATTGGGACCAGTTGGGCCCACATAATTTTGTCACCCATCTAATTTTATCAGCAATCAGACAGAATGGTTTGTGCCTTGTGACACCAGCATTATTTTAACATGTAAGGTAGGTTTTTATTTTTCAAAAATATAAGACATTGCAAGGCAGCTTGCTGTCGTAAGTAAATAATGGCTTATTGTTATCTGAATGCAGATCTCCATTCAGCAGCATGGGTTTAAATTCATAAAGCAAGAAGGGGAATTTATTGGAAGCATTTAGCCTGGGAAAGCAACTGAATATATTTCATGGCTAACATCTCTCGCTCACTCCTTGTTTGTATAACAGGCTAAAATGTGTTTCTAGCTGAAAATAAATTCATAAAATTCAGAAGATACTGAAGGGGAAAATAAATGCTAAATATATCTGGATGAATAAAAAAAATATTTATGTAGTAAAACCCTTTTTTTCTCCCTTTTATGTCTGGAGCTGAAGGTAATTTAACCCTAGTCCCTAAAAAACTGCACAAATCAATGTCTATTGATCAGTACTAAATTAATTAGACTTCAACGCTTATGGCAGTTGATAAGACAACTTGTTAATTTAGTAAGTGATAGTGTTTTCCCTAAAGCAGCAAATATCCTTTTTCAAGAAAAAGACATTTTAACACTTATCTTTCCTTACTTTCACTCGTACATATCTCATCTTTTATTCATCACAGGACAGTGCTTGGTGCGTACAGTAAGTTGTTGCCTCGGCGTACATAACAGGACACAGTTCATGTTCCACTTAGCTCTCAAATAAGCTACTTCCATAATTTTACATTTTAAAATACATTTTTTTGTTGTTTACATCCCTCCGTCTCCTCTTCTATGTTTAATATTGATCATTATCTAGAGGGACATTTAGCTATAAAAGAATAATCAGTGTCATGTCGGAAGCACTAGTCAAGACTATGTGAAACAATGTTTTTTTGATCAGCAACCTATTAGCTTGGAATTTGAAATGGCATATAATTCTGTTGGTTTCCCACTCACTTTAGCAAACAGTTTGAATGACAGACTGGAAGATGAACAGGAGAGGGTCAGAATGGAAAATTCTATAATGGGATCTGTTTCCCTTTTCTCTGTTACAATAAAACAGTACCTGGTACTTTATCCCAACTATTATTGGTGATACAATAACAATGGGTTTAATTAAAGTTTAAAGGGGTGGTTCACCTTCAAGTTAACTTTTAGTATATTGTAGAAGGGCCAATTCTAAGAAACTTTTCATTTGGTCTTCATTATTTATTTTTCATAGTTTTTTTAATAATTTGCAATTTTCTTCTGTTTCTTTGCAGCTTTCAAATGGGGGTCACTGACACCATCTAAAAACAAATGCTCTGTTAGGCTACAAATGTATTGTTACTGCCACTTTATATTACTTATCATTCTATTCAGTCCCTCTCCTATTCATATTCCAGTCTCTTATTCAAATCAATGCAGGGTTGCTAGGGTAATTTGTACCCTAGAAACCAAATTGCTGACACTGCAAAATAAAGAGTTGCTGAATAAAAAGCTAAATATCTATAAAACCACAAACAATAAAAAATGAAAACCAATTGAAAATTGTTTCAGAATATCACTCTCTGCATTATACTAAAAGTTAACTCAAAGGTGAACAACCCCTTTAAATCCTTTCTTTGTAGACTCAAAGTATGGAGATCAAAATTATGAAATTAGCCCCTTATCTGGAAAACCCCAGGTCCTGAGCATTCTGGATAGCAGGTCCCATACCTGTAATAAAAAAAATGTTAAAATATAGCCATAATAATGACATTTATGACTTCTGGGCTAAGCGACTCCAGCAACCATACCCATCTTAAAATTGTAGTTGAGGAAAGGCCAGAACAGAAACTCAAATTATATAAATAAATAACGGTAAAAAGACCAATTACTAGAGGGTAGGTCTTCATGATTCTCTTTAGTACAGTAAAATGTCTTACAGCAATAGACAATAGTTATTAAAATAAGGTACATAAATGCATTTTAAAACTATTCTTGGGTCACACAGCTGACTCCCACATATTTTCTGGATCCCCTGAGCAAAACAACATCCTACAACATCCTATAAGGCAGAGGTGTCCACTGGAATATGGGACACCTGGATATTAAATAGACTTATTATTATATTATCATTACTACTAACTGGGCATTGGGCAGCGTTCCCCCTCCTGCTACTCCTATATCCTTTGCAAGTTGTTTCCTCAGGAATCAACCGTTTCAAGCTGGGCCACATTCATATCCAACCTGGGCTGCGTGCTGCCTTCGGCCACAGGTTGGACGCCCCTGCTATAAGGTAATAATGAGGAATATTTCCTTTTAAGATTGCCATTATTTTTAATTGGAGAAGAAACATTGCAACCAATGTATAAGAATAAAGTGGTAGCTGCTAAAGTTAGGTTCAAGGAAAGGTTGCTATAGGACAATGTCCTTGGATGCAAAGGTTATCATTGATAGCAGATCACCCTTAAGAAAATAATTATAGCTAGGTTCATAGCACTGGTGTTATGCTGTAGAATTAAACCTGTGTTGGGGATTCCATAGTGATAATAATGCAAATAAAGGCAACTAATTGAGCTTTTTTTTTTACCCCCCTCTTCGCTCTTTGCTCATTGGCCTTATTATGAAGACAGTGGCCTTTCTGCAAACAGGTCTTGACTCTATTACCAGGCTCCATCTTTCTCCACTTCAGTCAAATGCTGACACTGAAAGTATGACAACAATTTTTAATTTTCATTCTGCCCCCCCCCCTTGATTTAATTATGCCCCTGGGTATTATTTTAGTTTCTAAAATAACAGACGATCAGGAGTTCATTAAAAAATGCTGGAAGTTACTCTGTATTAAAGCTTTGGTCTCCTTTACATTTTTTTGCGTGTCTGCAGGTGACACTTTGATTGAAGCTAAAATTAATAAATCAACTGTAAAGCTCACACCTACAGCTCACAGCAGGCCCTGGAAACTTGTTTATAAAGGGAGCTTTATGCTGTTGTATAGAGAAGGAATAAATTACAGAAACACTTGTTGCCCTCCAGCTGAAATTTGCTGTCCTGGACGTTGTGTACTAGTTTGTTGCTGTGGCAGGTGACATTGTTTTAATCCCTCACTGGACCAGCACAGAATTCTAATGAGCTTGGTTTAACCGTTTCACTGTCCACTTCCTTGGAAAGTTGCTTCACTAGGTTAGACTTGAGGCTGCATTTTGTATGTGGCAAAATCCAGCTGAAAATATGTAATTTATTTTGAGGAAGTACTGGGATTTCACAGTTCTAAATTATCAAGAACTTTTCTGAGGGTAATCAAAATTCCTTCAAAAGTTATCTATCTATCATATATCTATCTATTTATCTATGATTGTATGTGCTTGATAAACAATCTTCTTAAAAAAACATTTCTGCAACTAGATGCAAGCAATATACTACTTTTCATCCTACAACATATTCTTATTATTCCTTACAATGAAATGTATCTGTGTTTGAGCATATTTGGCCCTGTGGGCAGTGCTCTTGCTATTTATGTATTTAGGATAAAAGCTCCACTGGAACTGGTTTTCCAAATTGGGATCTGCCAAGGGGTGGTGTTAAAGCCATTTGCAATGTATGTATGTATGTATAAGGGAGACAGCTTTTGGAGTATTTTGCACAAAGATTTCCCTGTTCTTGAATTGTATTTTTGATTGCAGATATTTCTGATAAAATCCCAAAGTTGTATTCTTCTTATATATCTTGTAAGGTCTCTAATCCCCATGTACACTCTTATAAAATGTACAGATAATTTAACTGTGCACTACACCAGTGGTTTTCTACTTTTTCCGTCCAAGTTTTGCTCTCTGCCTAGTATTTTGTCATCCTCCCAAACTCATAATAAGACTAATGTATGTACATGCAACATTATATTACTGGTGGAATATGATACAGAGATTTAAACAACAACATGTAGGTATTTTACCCCTTATCTCTCCCCTCAAGAAGTCAACTTCCCAGGATTTATGTTGCATTTGATATGGCCATGGTCAGTCGTGGAGGGCAAAATGCTTGAACCTCCTGCAGCTGCTTCCCATATATATAACTGGCAAATACACTACCTTTAGATATTATTTCTGTGAGTTGAGGATTGGATATGGTTTCAGTGTAGCTTAGGGCATACCTTCCTAACTGTGCACGTCTGAAAATAACAAATAAAGGGTTTTTTATCATTCTTCACCTAGGCTGTAATAGATATAGCTATTTTGGAACAATGTTTACAGCAAGGAAAAAATGGTGGGCAGAACCTCTGAAACTGCTTTACAGTATGTGCCATTTCCCTAAGACTGGCAGAAATAAGGGGTTCTTTATTAATGAAGCAGATTTTTTTTCCACTATTCAGTCCTTTTTTATAGCTACATAAAACTCTTTCTGCATGCATATGCAGATTTCACCTCTCATTCTTGCCTCTAATGAGCTTTCATTTAATCAGTTTGACAGTAGCCTTTATTCCTTTCACTTTACCTCAAAAGGCCAGGCATTCAAAGAACTGATTACTTAGAAAAACACGTAATTAACAGTATAGGAAAAGGAAACTTGCTGACCATATATCTGCATGCTAAAGGTTTGTTTTTAATGTAACTTTTTTTTAAATGCATTTCAAAATTGCAAATGTGATATACGTTTGTCAAAACATATGCACATGTATAAGAAAAATGCTTATTGTCTGTCTTGGGACACATTACAGATTTGCTGCATGTTAATTGGCATTTGCTGGGCCTGATTTACTAATATAGGTGCAAATTACATCATTGCAGTTTGCCAGTGAAATCACTTACCCTTTAATTTCTGGCATTTACAATTACATGATTCACAACAAGCCCCTGCTGCAGTGGGGTTTACAAAAGAGTTAATTTAGTTTTGGGTTAAACCCATGCATAGGTACAATAAAAATGGGCTTCATAAAATGTTTGTTCTTTACATAAATGAAAAAGTAATAATCAGCTTAACTGAAGTTAAACCAGCCATGCATGGCAGATATAACCTGCAAATTTTGCTCCTTTATGCCCAGTCAACAGTTTATCTGCCAGTGCATATGCTCTCCCCAACTTCATACTTAGCTGAAAATCTAGATATCTGTCAGGCAGGGTTGGAAATCTCGTTGGGGCAGGGACCACATTAGCACATTGACTCTGTTCTCTCCTGGAGGTTGAATTGGCCTCCATTATGATGCAACCATTGGCCTTGGAGCCAAATGATTGGATGAACATGATTTAGGCCAGGATGAAAGTGGACAAATCAGGCATAGATCTGCTCATAGATCTACAACCTCACCAAAGAAGCAAATCTTCAAGTATATTGTAAACTGAATAATTTGAAAGTGAAAAAAAAAAGACAGCACCCACAATGCACTTTGCACAATGTCAGACTGGGATACCAAAAAACCTTAGACCATAGGCCACTCTCCAAACTATTTTCCTAATTTCTTTGTGTAACCTCTTTCTTATCTGGTTTTTTTCTTTATAGTCTGTTTTGTCTATGTTCCTACAAAAATAGGAAATGACCATGAAATAGGCCAAATAGTTAAGAGCAGGAGGGTCCACTGATACCTGGACCCACCTGAAGTTTGTGGTATCCCAGTCAACCAATCTGGCACTTGCACTGTATTATACAGTGAGATGCAAACGTTGTATCAGTAGTGATACAAAGCTTGTGTCCAGGCCCAGGCTGCTATAAGGTACCTCTGTCTACCTGAAATGCCAGGGGCTGTTTTAATTCTCAGTCCGGACCTGCTTGTGTCTAGCTAGGGGCACTATATATACAATCCTTAAATAGCTCTGATTTGGAGTATATCAGCGGCCACCTACTGTTGGCATGTATGAAATTATTTATGTCACAAAAACCCTGGTAAAATTGATGTAAACCTGGTTTATTGTCTTACGCAATGTATCACAGATTTAACATTATGCATCACAGAAACAATAAATGACAAATATCAGATCCCATATTCTTTTACACCGGATAAACACTGTAATTTATGCAACTCATTTGCCCCCACGTCAGCATTCAATGCAGGGCAAAATTAGGTTACACAGTTAAAATCTGTTCAAGAAAGCATTTTACTCTAGGTAATACCTTTTTTACTTCAGAATTGCTACCACCTCCACCTCTATAATCACTTTTGTGTAAGCGTGCACGTGCATGGGGTTTTCTAATACCACTTGTTTTGTTTTTTTTTTAAACAGCTTTAAAAGTGTTGTCCTTGTTCTCCAGCACTCCCTCCCTGTGTAAATAGGCGGACAAAGATTTTGCTGGTTCCACAATATCTGTGTATTTCTATATTTTCTCCCAGCAAAACAAACTCCCTATGATTTTATGGAATAAGTCAGTTGTTCCATTCTGCCATTCGGTTACACTTGCTGTCATCTGTGTTTTTGCTATTCTAAGAATGTAGGACAGGGTTAGGGATTAGTAAGAGTGTTCTCTTTTCTTCCTATCAGAGCTGTTTAGCAGTAATTAATCAGGACATTGGGTTTTGCTCACTCTCTTCAGGTCATTTGCCTATGAGCAGTTCAAACCTTTCTACAAAGACATAACGCATATGTTTTTGGGGTCCTTTTTATGAGAAGAATTAAATTGGCCAGATGAATAATAGCCTGGTACAAGTGTTTTGCCCTCAGGCAAAGCCCCCCCCCCCCCTTGTGTTGTCATTGCCTGAAGCAGCGGCCGTGCACTCGATCTGACTGGTGTTACTCTGTCACATGGCAATGATGTCGGAGCTGCTCTGTGTGTTGGCAGATCTGGATTTAGGGAATTACAGCAGATGTTGCAAAAAAAGGCAACAGTTTAGTGAAGTCTTTTTATCCCCCTTTTGGGAGCAAGCCCACTAAGTGGAAAAGAATGTTGCCTTGGATTGTTTCCATTTCGGGGTAGAAGGAAAAAGAAATGGAAAGAGACAAAGAACTACTTTCATGAGAAAAGTAGTTTTTCTGGCATAGATTTTATTGAAAAATGCAAAAACATAATTACTACTAAATCTGATTTAAGATGTTAACATCAAGCAATAGTTTTCAAAAATAACATGCATCCTTTCTATTTCCCCAAGAGCCTGTTATGTCGCTGTAGTTTAGGTTTATGTCTTTCCCTCTTTTAGATATAGGCACAAACAGAACTAGCACAAAATATTGATTAGAAAGGATTAACATGGTTTGAGGCATAATGAACACATTATATAAAAACCTGGTTTCAACCACTCCAAAAGAGAATCAGACAAACTATGTACTGTATACAAAATAGATGCAGGCACAAGTTTATCCAGTAGACTGATAACGCAGCACTCAAGGGCTCATTTTGCACTGTTGCATGCTTAGGTCCTGGCTGCAATAAGGGGTACAAAACCGGACCCTGTTATGGTCCATATGCATAACATTTGCACCTGTACAATTGATATGACAGTTGACCCCTAAGTTTAGCTTCTCAACAGCTGCTCAGAGCCCACTGAACATGTGAGTGTCACAGACACTTTCCAAGAAGGTGACCCCCTGAGACAAGTTTGAAGTCCTGGATCATTGCTGCTATTGAGAAGCTGAAACTTTAGGCTGGTGCAATAAGTTCAGCATATAAAATATGGTGTTTGAAGCCATATTCATTTTTACAGTTTAGTTCTCCTTTAATGCCAGAGATAAGCAGGAATAAGCACACAGAGGGCCCTCGTATGCCTTGTGTCTCCAAGCACTCCACAGCTTGTACATTCTGAATGACACATGTGTAGCACTGCAAAATATGTCAAAACTTTACATAAACTTGAAAACAACAATATTTATATTTGGGAGTGGTACCGAGCAATATACTGAATTTTTTGAATGCTAATAATTTGAACAGTATGGCAACATGGAATAATCCGCACTACAAACAATCGTCCATTTCTGTTGACTACTGCTGAAGTATTGGATTTCTCATCATTGCATAAAAGATGAACATTTTTTTAATAGTCTCTGCAGGTCATTGGTTCCCCATGTTTCCAAATAAAAATCCGCACACCCGGGCCCGCCCCCCACCTAGTTTCGTTACTGTAGATATATAATATATATATTCACCACCCTTCCATTGTACAGCACCGCAGAATATGTTACATAGTTGAGTTGGACTGAAAAAAGACCATCAAGTTCTACCCTCCAAATGAACCCCAATGCACATATATACATACAGTATACTTATACTGACCTAATTATATCCTCACATATATACACTATATATACCAATATCTATACTAATTATAGATTTTTAGTATCACAATAGCCCTGCAGGGCCGTTCCTGCCATGAGGCAACGTGAGAACCTTGCCTCAGGCACCACGGAGTGGCCAGTTACCAGGGGCAGCAAAAAGCAGCCTCTTGTAACTTTAAGAGCCGAATTTCAGTTTTTTAAGATGGAAATTTGGCTCTGCTAGTGCAGCGAGTGCAATATGATGTGCCCCCTCCTCCACCTGCTCCAACGCTAAAAGTTGGAGGTGCAGAGCAGGGGGCGGCGGCATTGGGGCTGCTGCCTCGGCTGCAGTTGCCCCTAAAATGCCCCTGTAGTCTTGGATATTAAGCTTGTTCCAAGAAATCATCCAAGCCAAGGCATTAACAGAATCCGCCCTCACGGCATCATGTGGCAGAACATTCCACAACCTCACTGTCCTCACTGTGAAGAATAGTGATGGGCGAATCTGGGGTGTTTCGCTTCACCGAATTTTTCGTGAATTTCTAGAGAAATTCAGGAAACAGTGAAAAATTCGTGAAACACTGCCGCGTCTCGTTTTGGATGCAGGTGTCAGTTTTTGGACGCTGGCGTCCATTTTTTGCCCCAAGCAAATAAATTCGCCCATCACTAGTGAATAACCATCTCCACTGCTTCAAATGTTGGGGCTTTATAACTACATGTCTGTAATCAGGGACACTGCTGCCATGAGATGAACTGAGAAAATCCCAGCCTGCAAGTTACCAGGGGCACCAAAAAGCTGCTCCTGGAAACTTAAACAGTCAAAACTCCAATTCTAAAATTGGAATTTCGTCTTATCTAGTGTAGAGAGCGATATTGCTCTGCATTCCCACCTCAACCCGCTCTGACATGAACAAACTAAATGAGGAGTGGCACTGAGGCTGGAAACTCTCCTGTTTATAATGTAACAATAACAAAGTTGGATGTTTGGAATTGGTTTTGGAAACAGAAACGGAATTAAGCATTTTGGTGAAGTTTTGGTTTGATATATCTGAGAAATCACTGTTATTATTTGTGTTGTGCCTGATGTTCTCAGTGGTCTCTGTAATGCCTACATTTGCACTATAGCTTTGTTGTTATATTTGGCAGCATTTTTATACCTGGCTTTATTGTGACATTTACAACCTGTACCTGATATGCTTGGGAATAGACCAATAATGAGAATGGAATTGCCCATTGCTAATGTGTGGCCATAAATATAGGCAAGGGTATCATGAGTGACTGTAGAGTAATTTACCCAAGTATTTTAATCAGCAGCAGCCATTCAACAGGCTTCCATAGGTTTGATATTAAAAGCAATAATCTGATTGGTTGCTGTGGGTGGGGTATTGGTGCACATTTGCTCAGTGTACGTTATTGCTCCCCAACTGTATGTTTTGCAAATAAATCTTTAGATTGTGAGTTATGTCATATAAAATAAGACAGGTGCCACCACTCTTCTTGTAGATGCAAAGCAAGATAAAAGTGCTGCCGTAGTGAGAAGACATTGGCATGGAAATTAGATGGATTTTAGTGTTGTAGATAGGTTTTATATAGGGATTTATATAGCATTATTATAGTGCGCTGGAAAATAGATCCAGGCTAATCATTGCTTATAGATATAGGAAGTTTATATAGACCTCCACCCATTATTGCTTCGTGCATCCGCATTCAAACACAGTAACGTATCCACAGTAATCCATCACAAACCGTTCTGCCAGTTTGTATCCAGTGTTTTTTCTACCTTTCATTTCCTGCATTGTTTGTATCTTGTCCCGTTTCATCGTTACCAGACTGGGAATGTTGTCATTGAAAATGTTAACGTCTCAACCCTTTTGTTGATGCAAATCTTTGTCACTGATCTGAAGCTAAGTTAAAAGTGATCCCTGCTCAATGCAATAATACTAATCGTGCACGTTTAAAAAATATGAACAGACATTTCATGTAGGGGGCACGGCATTTGTTTGAACACTTCTGTAGTCATTGGAAATGCAACAATTGTTTAAAAGTTGCATTGTCCCTGAAAAGATTTAGTGAGGGATGAAGAAATTTCTTGAACCTAAAGACATAATCTGGTGAT
>CM044445.1:88185075-88206831 GCA_024363595.1 Xenopus borealis
TATATATATATATATATATATATATATATATATATATATATATACATCAACAAGCACTCCTATAACAGGTCCAACAGCTTGACTGGGAAAAGGAAAAAGTGTGCAGTACGCTGTCCTTTTATATCTCAATATAAATTATATATTTTTAGAATATTTTTGGAACACAGAGCAGAGATCCTGAAAAGTTTATGTACTTCCTTTCACGTTAACCTACATTTTAAGGAGAGAGTATCTATAGTAAAGGGATATATCTGAATTAAAAAGAGCAAGCGACAAAATCTCATTCATTTCATACACAATAAGATTTTCTTGCTAAAAAGTGGCATTTCCCCTTCATGTCAATAGAAGGTGGCGATTTTAGCCCTTTTGTCTTTTTATTTCATTTAGCTTAAGAATTTACCCCATAAATACACAAATAAAATATGATAAAACAGAAGAATCTTTGAGCTTTGTTCTGAAGAGTTTATAATCTGTCAGTATAGTGTTTGGAGGGTTTTATCTGGAAATATGGATTATACTTTGCTGCCCGTGACCATTTCTCTAACCTACAGTTAAATACAGCCCCTATCCTTTTAAACTGTTGACTTTTTTTTAGGTGGGTTTATATTATTCATTGCCTTAAATTATGGGCAAATGGGTTTGATGCTTTTACTTACTCCGGGGGTTAATAATTCAATGCACAAACCTACACTTCAAAAGCAGTCATTAGATGGACAAATACAGTCTATTACATATGTTAATGTTTAATTTGATTTCGTTCCAGCTTGAAATGCCTGATCTAAGGGAATAATATATTAAGAACATAATTTCCCTACATTAAAATCTATTACAGCAAATGCTTTGACTTGACTAAGGATAGCAAGCAATACATGGGTATCATTTATGTGTGTCTATGTTTGTTTTGTTTTAAAAGTGCCAACATATGCCGCATGTATACATGAAATATACAGATAACATGCAAGCACTGACCAATACAGGAGGTAAAGAGCTCACTAGAGCTTACAGTTGGTACATGCCAGGCATGGGCTTTGTATCTAACATCACATTATCACTACTGTTATTTTTATTCTCCATAAATATTGGAACATTTACAGCCATGCACAACCTACACATGCAGGATGTCATATTTACTTGCGCTACATTTGTAATGATTTCTCAGTGTGTTAGAATAATGCTTGTTGAAAGATGTTAAGCTCTTTCAAGAATCACATTGAAAGAAGCAATCAATACAACAGCACCACTTGTGAGCAGCGAGTTTATCCTACAAACATTTGTCAGTAATAGACTAGCTTTTCATTTTCATGGATTTTTTTCCCCCTTCTGCTTTTAGTTTATTTCAGCATCCTCGCCACCGTCTTATCAACACTGTAGGTGTGTGGCTGCAGCACGAAACAATGGCTGTTGTGAAGAGACGGAGGCTGGGGAAAGGGCATTCTTAGCTAAGCTCCCAGCATCCCTCCTGAAACATCTTACAACAAACTGAGGGCCACACTCACTGTTTATAAGTGTTTATAAGTGTTAAATTCGATTTTGTTGAATATTTCTATGTATTTTGTGTTTTTTTTTTTTGTTTTCTTTTTTTAAAATTCCCCAGTGTATGATACATTATGTCAAACTGGCATGTTTCTAAAAAAAAAAAAAGCACTGAGTTCCATTCGTTTCAGCAGCCCATGTCTCCGATTCCCCACTATCCATGCCAAAGTACTACCGCTTGCACATTTCCTTCATCTCTCATTGAGCTCCGTGAGGCCGCCAGGACACATTCTTCAGCATAAGATTCAGTAGGCATGGTAACTGCTAACTGCCTCTTGATTGCAAGCTGTCCTAAGTGTTAGCGCCGAAATCTTAGGTTTTGCTTTTGGTGACTTAAATGTGTTTAAGAGTTATCAACTCCATCTGTGTTGTTTGCAATAAATTGCTCCCTTAATTGAGGTACTGATGCATTGAACAAGCAGAGCATGTTCATCAAGCCTGTGAATCTTTACTGTAGATAACTGCTGGTACCCCAGGGCTACTCTAGATGATTGCTGTGTTGACTTTGCCTAATTGCAGGGGAGGAGTCAGCAAGGCAATGATGGGCAGCATTAAAGCCAGTGGGGAGGTTTGTGGAATGCTGGTTATAAGCATGCAGAGCTAAACAAACTGGCTGTCAGGATTCTTCTTGTGTTATTAAAATTCTGGCAAACAAGTCGTCGATAGTGAGGCCAAAGCACAATTCATATCATGCTGAATTCCTTACAGCGTTAATGGGTGGGGCTGGAAATTATATACATCAACATATTATCAGCATTCTTTCTTTTCCCACTTTCTAAATGCATTCTGAGTGTCTTTCTGTCTTTGGGTGTGGGTAAATTTGGAATACCGTCCAGGTATTCCATGGTGTATATCAGGAAGCCTTTTTGGAGTCAGACCCTCTCCCACCCCTTTACGCTGGACTCCCCTGAATTCATTAAAAGGTAAGAGATATAAAAACGGTTGCATCAATCACCCCACTATAGTTCCAGATACATATAAGGCCTACTTACTACACAGTTTGGGTCTGGCCAACTCACTGGCCAGATCATTTTGTGATATGGATACACTTTATAAAGTAAGGATAATAATATTATTGAAATATTCCATATAAATAAATATATATATCAAAAAATGAAAAAAAAAATAATTGTATTATAACATAGTATGCCCAACCGACGTTTCGTTCCCCATTGGGACCTTTTTCAAGGTATACCTTTGTCTTTCTATTTTTTTTTATTTTTCATTGAAGACCCAGCCCTGATGGAATACCTCGGTCAAATGCCTTCCATGCTCTCGCCTAAAACCTACCAGTTGATATAAGCTATGTTTAATGTTCCAATATTTTAAGCTTTGCAGACCAGTACTAGTCAGTGTGAGCAATGTTACCAAAAATCATTTCCTGCCTCCTTGCTAGTCGTTAAAAAAAAGTCAGCTGTAGGTATCAATTTGCAACCCTGCTAAAGTCCACTCCCTGGCTGACCTCAAGCCTTGCAGACCAATGTACTGGATAGTGTGAGCAATGTAACTAAAAATGTCTGGCCTCTATTATGGTGGCTTAACTAGAGGCTTACAGTTATCGTAATCATCTCCTGCCTCCACGCAGCTGTAGATATCAATTTGTGACTCTGCTAAAGTTTATTCAGTGACTGATATCCCTGGTCCCAAACATATTTGCATCTCTTGTGTCCATAGAGTCCATAGGCTTATGGGTTTTTAATGAGAACCACTTTGATCACCATATTAACAGAACCAAGTATTTATACAGTCAACCTATCTGAAGGCTCTTTATATTAGATGCCAGGTGCATAGGATAACTAATGTATATTGTGGAGTAAGCTCTGCTCATCAGACTGGCAGCCACAATAAGTAAGAATGTGAAACAGCACAAAGCTAAATGTAAGTCCTGCATTTCTAAACATTTTCATATACAGGATCCAGTTTAGAAGGCCCTTCTTCAATGCACAACAATTTCTGCATGTCCGTGGAAATGCAATTTAAATCAAGTGCTCATTTTCTGAGCAGCTTGATGTAAAGCGCTGATAAAAATATCATGAACGGTAAGCAGACGTTTTGTAAATAAATTATATATGAGACATGGGATACGGTGAACAAGCATAGCTGTATAAAGCATGAGGCGCATGGGAGGAAAGAAACATGTCTAAAGGCAATTTGTGGCTTCTTGCTGTGACAGACAATTACACAAATACAACCTGTCAGGATAGATTTACTGTCTCATTTGGTGTGATTGTTTATCCTCTGAAACATTGATCAATGAAATGTATATCATCTTATGTACCTTAAAAAACTTCATTGACGTAAACTGCTGTATAGTTCTGCTCATCTCAATGAATTAAAAAAAAAAATCTAACATATTTAACATGGATGTTTGCAAAATAATAAAGGTGTTGAGGTGAAGGTGTTGATATAAAAGAATAATCATAAGAGAAGAATAACACAGGTCAGTCTGATGGATGATTTTAACCACTGTCAATCCGTGTGCAGAAGGTCGGCGACTGAGGCATGTTTCTGAGGCATGTTTGGTGACTCTGGCTGCCAATGGGTTAAATATTTGTGTTCCAGGATCTTGTTTACTACAGCTGAACACTCTGCAGAGATGAGCTGACTTCCTACTGTTTT
Source organism: Xenopus borealis (assembly GCA_024363595.1). Taxonomy (NCBI): domain Eukaryota; kingdom Metazoa; phylum Chordata; class Amphibia; order Anura; family Pipidae; genus Xenopus; species Xenopus borealis. The sequence goes on from CM044445.1 coordinate 88,189,228, forward strand.
TGTTTGCTCACAGGGAACATTTGACTCTCATACTGTAGTTTGCCACCTATTTCATCTGGAAGAGTCACTAAGCACAATCGTCAGAAAATCAATGTCCACCAGCTGCATATCTGTGACACAAGGACTATGTGTGATGCTTTCCAAGCCAGTCTCTGGGGAACAAGACTGGCTTATGCCAGAAAAATGGTCGACAGGGCTGTTTAGCATTTATTTTTGGAAAATGGACGACTAGATTAATGTAAGGTTTCATTCAAAATTGACATTATTTCTTTTTAAATATTAACAAAATTTGGAAATACAAATCATGTTAGTAGAATATGCTGCAGTCGGGCACAGTGTTGCCCTACATAATTCTGCCTTATAGTCATTGGTAACGTCTGTCTACAATATGCAGTTCAGGGTTGTTTTTCCATTTACAGCAAAGAGCTAGTGGGTAGAGAGGAATAAGTAGATTAGTAATGAAATGATTATTTGGGTTAGTTAAAAATGAAGACAGTGTAAAAACCAGGGCTGGAATTAGGGGCAGGCAGAGTAGGCAAATGTCTAAGGTACTACTGAGGAAGGTGCAATTTCAAAAACAAGCAAAAATAATGAATTAATTGTACCCTCCCCTGCCACTGCCCTCATCATGCCCTAACTGAAATTTTCATCATGGGTGATCGGAGCAGTCCACAGGCGAGGAACTGAGTTGGCAGGAGGAGGGTAGTGTTGTGTCAAACATGAGGTAGGCATGCTAGATAGTGGTAAATCAAAGAAGTTCAAAATTAGCTCTGCAAAACTTAAAACATTAGTAAATCTTTCTAGGGCCCTTGTTGATGAAAATGAAGGCAATCCCATGCTCAGGTAGGTTTATGGGTAAGAATATTGAAGGTGATACATTTTGTCACCAAAGAGGTTGTCCTGGCAGATTCAAGATTCAACTAATGAACACATTTGGGCAATTTTTTTTTGAAAAAAAAAGTTATTTGCGTACATATAAGGGATAATTTACTATTCCTCCAGTCACAAGTGCAAAAACACCAACACTCTTCTCATCCGTGAAACACTTCTTCCTGGGGCAATGGCAGCACTTTGCATCCAACACTGCTTAACAAATCAGGTGCAAGGTGCACAGTGCAGTTTCAGGGGTCACTGTTTCAGGACTGCAGGTCCCTAGACTCTAAAATTCCAATCTTAATCCTGAGTTTGGTGCTTTGCTAGTAATTAAGACTCAGGGGCCACTCCATTCGGTATACTAAAGTTAAGAATTGTTTTCTCCGTTTTGAAATAAATAAGAGGCAGGTTTTGAAGCTTCCCATTTATTTCCATGTCTTCAAAATACTGTAAAAGAAATTGTATGAGCACTGGATTATGTACACTGAGTATGAGGCACATTTACTAAAGATGAATTTTCACTAAAAAGCCTACTTACTAAAAGACAAGCAAAACACTTCACTAGCGAATTACCTTGTAGCTGGAGAACTTTTGATGTGTTTCTCAATTGCTCAATAGAACAATCGTAAGTCAAAGTGTGAAAATGTGTTGCCATTTTCACCGAAAGTTGTCAAGTTCTGACAAATGAATACAATGAAGCTACATCCTCATCATTATTATGTCAGTGACATCATATCCTGTATAACAAAAAAGCAAAAGTCAAAACACTGGAGTTATTTTTTCATATTTAAAATGGGATTATGTTTACAAGTTGTAACTGTTAAAAATAACGTTTACCTTTTTTTAAAACATTTGAAGCTCATGACAAAGAGGATCTCTGTCATTATTTTGCTTCCTTTGACATTTTCAATAAGAAGTGTCCATTTCCATCAAGTACTCCAACATCACTTATAAATACATACTTATGAATTTAAATTGACGTAAGCTTCAGTAAATTAATGAGGTTTTGCTGGGAAGAAAGTAACACTAGAGAAAATTTTCTCAACAACGAATCATCACTGAGCAAAGTATCCCAATGTTCTTTTGGCAAGACGTTATTGCGCATTTTGATGAATATGTATATTTGCTCGACTTCTGATGGAGACTTGTGAAGCGAACATTTGCATGCAAGTAAATGTGCCCCTATCAGTGAACATAAAATCATAAGAGGTACCAAAAGTACAAATGAAAAAAACACTGAACAATGTGCTAAAAAATTTGAATACCTCTAAAAACCTTGAAAAATTCTAGTTTTTGGTACAATGCCTAGTAAAAATAATTTGAAAACCTCCTACCGGCTGATTGAATTGATTAAAAATTAGTCCAATAGGATCATTGCAGTGCCCACTGACCTCTATAGGATATCAAAAGAGGGTCATTTATAAATTGTTTGCAAATGATTGTTTTGCTCATGCTTTTTCCTGAATGCTAAAATATTACACTGTTTGCCCGTCTTTCCAGTTTTTGCGCATTTGCATTGTGAATAAATTTTTGCAAATGACTTGCATGTGAGACGGGTCTTTGCATGAGTACAGGCACTTTGCTTGGTTGTTGTGTGCGAAAATAGTGTTGACAGTAACTTGAATTCGCTATTTGCAAAGCTGTTTTGCGAATATTTTCTCCACCACCAAAGTTGTGGCATAATTCAGTCGCAGAGTGTGTGCACAAATATTTGCAATTTGCGATTTTTGCCATATTTAAAAAGCTCTTATAGACATTCACAATGTGAAAAACAAAGTCACAAATCTGCACACTCTTATTCAGCTTTATAAACAAAGCCAGTCCACTTTGTGAACCAATGTAACTTGTAACTGGAAAATTTAAGTTTTTACACATTTTTTCACTTGGTTTTTACCGAAGTGTTACAGTTTTAAAGGAATATGAAAAAGAAAAAAAACCTGAAAACTTCTAAAAGTCAAAATTGATTAAAAATGGTCCAAATCAGCACAGCACAACTCCCATTGACTTCTATAGGACCTCGACAACCTTTACCTGGCAAATTTTTGTATTAGAGTTTGTCGTGGTTTTTACAGATAAGATATCACATTTTTACAGTTTTAAAGGAATTTGAAAAAAAACATGAATTTTTGGAGACGTGAAAAATAGAAATTTGATTGTTAGGCCTCGTAGTGTTCTGTTTGGGGATGCCTCTTAATGAAATACAGACTTACATCCGGCTAGTTTAATAAATCTGTCTTCTCTAGAGGATCCTTCACTTTCTGTAGTACTTAGTTTGCATTCACTTTTTTCCCCTAAAGACGTCAGTTGTTGTGTAGAATGTTGTTCAGAATGTGACACTGATATTTAAAGCCTAAAATAGCATCTTGGTTGTGGATTCCTTTCCTTTGCACTTTGGATAGACAGACCCTTGACTCCATGAGCAGGTTACTATTTCCAAGTTATTAGTGACTTAGTAATTAGCAACAAGACGCCAATAAAGCTTTCATCTACAAAACAAGAAAAAAATCCCCAAACAAGCCAAAGAATGCCGCCATTCCATTCTAATTGACAAAATGCTTGTCCTTCAAAGATTTAGTAAGACTACCGATGGAATGCTGAGTATTTGCAACTGCACTTCAGTTTGAATTGCAATATAGCTGAATGATATAATGGCTGGAATGTATCAGACTCCATTGCTAAGCATCTTACCGAAATAATGAATGCTCAAAGTAGAATTTCTAAGCCATCAGACTATATTCACTGGTCTGATACATTTTCACTAGCTTAAATTGCCATTTAAAGATAACTACTGCCTTTCAAGATCATTTAGCCTCATTTGGAACCCAAGCCAATTTTCCCAACCAGGACCAAGCTGGTGGTCATTATCAACCATACAATAAGCCAAATAGCCACCAATATATTTTGAGAATGGATTCACTTCAGCTTTTAGAAGATTGTATTTTTAATAACTTACTTAATAATGATTTCAACATGCTTCCTCCTGCATCCACAGAAATTGAACCTAATAAACCCCTAATGTATTATAAAAGGTGCAAGGAGTTGTGTTACTCTAGCTTTATAAACTCTTACATAATTTCTAATATCCTTTAATTACATGGGGCAGAATTATGTCACAATACATGTGTAGTACTTTTTTACACACACAGACCACGTAATGAGTGAAATTCTGATTTGCCTTTTCCCTAACAATAATCTTTTTAGCCCTGTTTTCCTTCAAAGCAGGAAGTAGTGTTCTGGCTACTATGTTAGACATCCAGTCACTTCAGCCTTTATACATTACATTTTTGCCTAACTAACTATATTAGAAACATTTTTTTTTGCACAGCTTATGTACCCAGTTTTTAAATTTTATACTGAAAACTTCCTTTAATACTTTCTGCAAGATAAACTACTCTAGTAGCTTTGAATGTACCACTCCAATATCAGTTGCCTAAGCAGTGACCACTTAGTAATATTAAAATATAGGTATGGGATCTGTTATCCGGAAACCAATAATCCAGAAAGTTCCAAATTACGGAAAGGCCATCTCCCATAGACTCCATTATAATGAAATAATACAAATTTTTTCAAAATGATTTTCTTTTTCTCTGTAATACTAAAACAGTACCTTCTACTTGATCCAAACTAAGATATAACTAAGATATAATTAATCCTTAGTGGAAGCAAAACCAGCCAATAGGGTTTATTTAATGTTTACATGATTTTCTAGTAGACTTAAGGTACTGGGTTCCATAAAGAAAAGAAAGATCTTTCCAAAAAGATCTTTATGGAAAGATCTGTTATCCGGAATACCCCAGGTCCCGTGCATTCTTGATAACAGGTCTAATACCTGTAATACATTTGAGAAAGGAGGGGGAATTATTTCAATATAGCACTTTTCTCCCATTGGACTCAAAAAAACTTTACAGCAATGAAGACAGACATGACAGGATCACTAAGCATGTTGTGAAATCAGGAGACTGGGTCACAAGAAGTTTCCACAGGGAATTAAACTGGGAGCATTAGATTAGATCCCATACATTTATAAAATCTTAGTTTTCTGACAGCAGGGCAGTGCATATCATTTGTAAGATTATATAAATATATTAGTGTTGGCCATTCATTGTGTGTTCAGTATGTTTTTATTTTCTGATATACTTTTTTTTAAAATAAAGTTTCAAGGATAGGAGGTTGGAGTAGAAGGTAAGGTACAAGCATATGAGGTTAGAGTGAGATAGGTGTGAAGCCATTTCTTTTATCATTAGAGATACCCCAAGACATTTTAGTCAGTTCTTATGTTATTATCCCAATATTTTAACCCAACAATACATATACCAGTCACAATGATAGAGCATTTGTACCACTCAGATTGATGAGCCTCTGGGCTGGACAATGAAACCACTGAAGATATGCAACTGCATTCAAACTCCAGGTTCATTGATGACCCCAAAAGTTATTTGAGAAACTTGGGGGTTTAGCTTTTATTTTGTTTTTAGCTACATATGTTACACTATGTAAAGATTTAAAAGAGTTAAAGAGTTACATCTATAAACAAAATGTATTGCAATGTATAGTACCAAGATAGATTTATATATTGTGTGCAGTAATGCAAATGTGTTGTCCAATCCTTACCCCCAACTAAAAAAAATGTACATTATATTTCCTAAACCCTATTATGATATGGACACGTTAGAGGATTGCACTTCTGTTGGTGCATTAAAATGCACTGAGACCAGTGAATTACAGGAAGTAAATCTATAAAATGTTATCAGTAGTAGTGATGGGCGAATCTACCCCGTTTCAGCGAAATTCGTGAATTGGCAAAAAATTCATGAAACGAGTCGCGGCACGTTTTTGACGTGCATCTAGTCAATTTCATCGCGTCGCATTGTTTTTGACGCGCGTTGCGTCGTTTTCGTCACATAGTTTCCGACGGGCGACTCGGTTTTTTTTTTATGCCAGCCAAGTTTCGCTGGCGTTTCGCAAATTTATTTGCTGGCAGCGAATCGCGGGAATTTGCCCCTAGCGAATAAATTCACCCATCACTATTCAGTAGTAGTGTCCATCTGATCAGTTTAAATCATTTTCTGTGTGTGTTTGACGCCTTCCTTCAAGTGTATGCCCAAACATTATTGCTTCTGGGTTTTGCTCTCCACTTTGTCTACAGTTAGTAATTTGTAATGGTTATACGAATCTTCACCAACTAATAATATTCAATATTTAATATTCTCCATAAGCACATTAGTAAATATTTGGCTATAGGGAACTGGAATGTTTTGCATTTTTACGTATGCTATAAGCTGTACATTTTGTGTAAAAGATATGATATACTCATATTTTTCACTAAATAATATATGAGTAGAAATTATGTATTCTTTTCTGTGTTCATAATCTGCATGAAACAAACCAAGGAAGACATGGCTTGTTCTTTTTCTAATGGTATTGTTATTTGCAGGTACTAGTTAATAGCCCACAGTATGGTTCCTAGTCTACTTATGTGGTCCTTGCATTATTGATAAACTCTTTAAAAATTTAAATTCTAGCATGTAGGTGTGTAACAAAACACAGGGAGGTCGGTGCTATCACCTTTGATAATTATTTCCTTCTGTAACTAATCATTTATTTGTCAAACCAGCATAATAAACTCATTGTGTTTTAACTGGGTCGTATAATGTGCCTCTCTTATTACTAAACACTGGCATTAAAATAAATATGTAGGACATCATCATTTTTATTGATTCAGATCTTTAAGTAAACAGAAACCTATTTTATAGTCTATTCTATACAAAATCAACATTAACGTGTTCACAAACAGCGGAAAGTGTGAGACAGAGAGAACAGAGGTACATTTCTGATTCTATAAAAAAAGTGACTATGAACTAAACAAGAAATAATTTCTATGTTAAAAGCTTTACATTCAATAGGAATAATGTATAGTTCATTACATGACATGGCAAGACTCAATAGTATTACTAAAGTCCAAATTACCTAGTATTCATATTTTGACTGCATAATTAGTGGAAGTGGCTTCTAGTACAAAGGAGCCATAGATGGCTAATCATTGAATGGCATTGCTTGTTCTTCTGCATGTATTATAATTGCAGGAAAATATGTTATTGGGATATAAACACATTTTAAATTTCATTTTCATTTCATTTTAAATTTCTAGGGATTATTTTTTTTACATGAAGCTGCAGCCACAGGAAATCCTTGGCCTGACTCAATAAGGAGCAAGTAGGCTACTCCAGCCATACGAAGCTGAAAAATGCGCAATAAACCAACTTATAGCTCTTCTTAATGAGTCACACCTAGATGTTTAGGTGGCTGCACTGATGAAAAGTGTTTTTTTTTGCTTTTTGGGGTTTTTTTTGTTTTGTTTTTCTTTTAATCTTCAAGAAATTAGATCCTGGGGATGGTATTACAAAGAGTTTTTAATGGGTGCTGGTATCCCTTTGACATGAGCGATTTTATGTGGTGTTTTTACGATGTGTTTTTAAAAACATGCAGCTGAGCATAAATACTTACAAAATGAAGCCCTATTGAAAAATAATAATAGTATAGTAAAATTCTTCCAAGGGGAATTGTTGGGAAAGAGAAAAAACAGAAATGCACATTGAGAAAGAAAACTACAGGCAGAAAAATGCATATTATCGTGTGTGTGGTTTCCTTTGCGTTGTTATGCTCGACCACTTAACAAACTGTAAAAACGTCACGTATGACCTCACCCTATGGCGAAAGCAGAGGATTCTATTGTTTGACTTGTATTTAAATATTGGCCATTGCAATGTATATGCTATACACTTCATGAACATGATGCAGGTAGAGCAACTTTTCCATTGTATGCTGAACAGTATATATATATAACAATATATATATATATATATATACAGTATATATATATCAGTAATACAGGTATGAGATCCTTTATTATGGAAAGCTGTTTTCTAAGCCTATCTAACCAAATATGGCTAACTGTCTGATCTCTGCATGCTCTTTCTCAAGATGGCCATACATAGGCGGATTTAATCTGCCAATCCGACCCCTTCATATCAAGTTGTCCCATTTATGGCAAGCCCTAACTTTCACCCAGACAGATGTCTGCCCATATAACTACCAGATATCTATTGAACATGTTTAAAAGTCACATAAGTGGTCATACTGGGCAAAGATCCACTCGTTTGGCAACCTTTCCAAATGAGCAGCTTTTTAGTAGTATCAACATTTTTTACTACCCTTTCTTTCTCCCTCTATAAATATCTATGTCAGCACAAAATATAAATATCCATTCCAGAATACAATGTATGTGACATATACACATCAAAGGCATGTGAATTGTTGTTTTCCAAAATAGGTGAATGATGTTAGATAAATATTCACGGTAACAAACTAGATTAATATTGGTTACTTGTCTCTGTTTGAAACATATAAAGCGAAGGCAAGAGTCTGTCTTTGAGATCTGTTTTTATAGTATTTGGTTAAGTGACAGACAAATCAATACCAGCATTTTTGATTTACCTGATTTCCCGAGAGAATATATCCTTTGTGTAAATGCCACAAATCCATTTTAATGATTCTCTCCGGTACATGTGTCCTTTAATAAAGTCATTTACAATTATATCTGTCATTAACTCCACTTTGTTAACTTCCGGCTGCAATGTCTATCACTGCAAATGCAATTTCAAATAAACAGGTGAACACAATTGGATGGGGCCATTAACATTCTCTGCAATGTCAACAGAGAATTTTGGAGAGAATATAGATTGTATGCATCTCCTTATATATAATCTCCATGGGGGTCACACTTCATGATTTCTGCATAACCAGTCTTCAAAAGTAAAAAAAAAACAAGATGTCATTTGCTTCTTTTATTTTTAGGTTTCCTTAAAGGGGAACTGCCATTGACAGATATATGCAACCTGACTGTAGTGGATTTAGAATAATTATAGAGCAATAAGGGTTTATTATTTTACTTCTTCAACCTAGTATAAATAACAGGTAAATTGTGGGGGGAAAAAAGCTTTTTTCTGCTAATGACAGGTATATATTGCTGTCAATAGCGTTTGCATTTATAAATATCATTAAAGCCATTCAATATTTGTAATGGATATAAAAGTTGTTTGGAATTACATTTACTTTCATTGTGCAAAAAAAAGTTTTGGTTTGAGATCGCCTACCTTTAAGTCTGAAAAATAAAAATGCATTTTAATTTTCTTTATCTTTTATCAACTAAATAATTACAAGCATATTTTATTATGCAGCAAAATGGCAGAAGATTATCTCTCCTGGATAAAAGTAAGACATTTAAATTATTATTTGTATTACATACTATCCAATCTAATGGTATTGCTCGGGAACTATGAAAATTAAAATAAGCCTCCCCATACTGATGTAAGAAACTTACTAAATGCAATCAATTAAATATTCTTTACTGTTTCTGATAATCAAGTTTATCTTCACTATTTCTCTCTGAGGATCTGTTTCTTTTCATTATGTCTTCATGTAGCAGTTGGTGTGTCAGATGAATGATCCAGTGTATCTTATAGGGGGGCTTCCTTTCCTAGAAGATGTATTAGAGCTCACTCAAATAACCGATTCCAGTACAAACAAAAACATCTTTTTGCACGAATTCTATGTAGAGAGACATGATTTCTAGTAATTTTAATGGAGTGAGCTCTAACACATCTTCTAGGCTTTTTTGTATTTGTTTTAATTTTTCATTAAAAAAAATTGCGTTTTCCCCCTTGACCAGAAAAAAATCAAGGTTTAATAAATGTGTTGCCTAATTTCTAGGGTAATTATGCTCAAGCAACCAGATAGCAACTTTAATTCTAAATCTGTAAACATAAAAAAAACACAAAAATATCAAATAATTTTAATGTGAACTATGCCTTTAATTCAAGTCATTATAAATGTAATAACTGTTACTATTAAGACTACAAAGAAAAATGTTTGCCATACAGTGCCCTGTTTATACTTTGACTGCTGGAACTAATGTTCATATATATAATTTTTTTTATAAGTAGTTCAAGTTTAATTCATTAACATGTTGCAGCAAATGCCAGAATTCCATGCAAGTCTGGGATCATTTTGAAAAAAAATTCCATGTGACATTTTAGTATTGTATGTTAGCTGAAAAATCACATCTTATTGTAATGCAGCTTTTATAGTAAAATGATAAATGTCTGTTATCCTCAATATGATTGCAGTGAGTCTGAATGAATGGGCACTATAATGTATTACTTCCCTTTAGTTGCCAGTCCAGTATGTGACTATGCCCAGCAGGTGCAGAATCTAAAATGCAATAAGTACATTTTTTTCTCCAAAGTTCTGCTCTAAAAAACAAAGTATATTAGAAAATGTTGTTTCTGTAGATCTGGAATTCCATGTCTCGGAGTCCATTTCCCCAGTCTTTGGACAAGAATCATAGGACTCAGACATCAAGCTGCGGGAGAGACTATTTGTTCCATGAAGTAGCATCTGGCCTGTTGGCAAACCAAGAGCACAGTTGTACTGGTGACTTTTGGAGGAGAATTTAAGTTTCTCACATGGTTGTGCTGAATACAGGCAGCCAATAACTGCCATATGTAGGGTTTCATTTCTTTTTGCACAGTTCCATTTAACACAAGGCAATATGCTATCTTGAAATGTAACAAAAATAACCTACTAAAAACTATATACATATAGTGATATATATTACTTAAATACATTGTAATTTCATGCTTGGCTTTTTTTATTTACTGTAAGATACTATAATAAAAAAATTGTATAAAACTGTACTTTTTAACTTTTCAAGTTAACATTTACAATGAAACAGACCTATAATAAAAGGCAGGGTGTTAAAGTGCACAAATTTGCAAACCTTAGGGGCAATATTGTTAGTACAGCCCTGCAAAATATGTACAGCAATGGGAAATATGTTGGCTTTAATAAAGGATAGGATACTGGACTTCATAGCAAATAACAATACTATGAGTCTGTACCAGCATTGTTTTAAGCGTAATAGATCTTGCCAGACTAACTTAATTTCTTTTTATGAGAAGGTAAACAGGGACCTTGATTTTGGATGGCAGCGCATGTGATTTACTTACACTTTGCTAAAGCATTTGTTACAGTGCAACACAGAAGGTTACTGGTTAAATTAAGGAATGTTGGCCTGGAACGTAGTATTTGTACCTGGGTAAAAGATAAACTGTCTAAAAGATGAACTTCAAAGAGTGGTGGTAAATGGAACATTTTCTAATTGGACCAGTGTTGTTAGTGGGGTACCGCAGGGCTTTGTACTGGGTCCCTTGTTTATTAATGACCTGGATGTGGGCATTGAAAGTACGGTTTTTGCAGATGATACTAAATTGTGCAGAGCTATAGGTTCCATGCAGGATGCTGCCACTTTGCAGAGTGATTTGTCTAAGTTGGGAAACTGGGCAGCAACCTGGAAATGAGGTTCAATGTTGATAAATGCAAGGTTATGCACTTTGACAAAAATAATATAAATGCAAGTTATACACTAAATGGCAGTGTGTTGGGAGTTTCCTTAAATGATAAGGATTTTGGGTTTTTTATAGATAACAAGTTGTCTAATTCTGGGCAGTGTCATTCTGTAGCTACTAAAGCAAATAAAGGCAAACACGCTATCACTAAGTGCCTGAGGTTTACACGCGGTGGGAAAAGACGCCGGCGAATTTTCGCACCGGAACATCAACAGCCTGTAGACTCTTGGGGACGCTGAAGCGGTGATTGTGGGAGACAAAATATTTTATGCGATTTTATTACTGGAACATTGTGAGTGCATTTTTTAATATTTATTTATTAAAGATATTTACAATTTTACACTATGTCAGTGAAATTTCCATAGTGGGATGAAGCTTTGGAGTCGCATGTAATTTCCGCTGCTGATATCTACGCCTCTTTTCTGCACGATATCCTTTAAACGTTTGTGAGTACCCCTCATATAAATCCGTATGAGATAAAGTCTAGGATAACACGTCAGAGTGGACACAAGGGACACCTTACCTATTCACTTATTTAGTGTATATGCTAATCACATAAAGGTGTGTGTATAAATTTGATCTACACTAGATTGGCGGAAATCTCTCTTTTTTTCTTTTATATCCTTTTTTTCGTGGATCTGACCTCGTGCTTTGAGCGCTGGTTATCCCTTAAAACAGTGGTCCTCAAACTTGGCCCTCCAGCTGTTAAGGAACTATGCATTTGCCTGTGGGACTTGTAGTTCCTTAACAGCTGGAGGGCCAAGTTTGAGGACCACTGCCTTAAAACTTTGAAACTAAAGCAAATAAAGTTCTGTCTTGCATAAAAAGGGCATAAACTCAAGGGATGAAAACATAATTATACCTCTTTACAAATTCCTAGTAAGGCCTCATCTGGAGTATGCAGTGCAGTTTTGGACTCCAGTCCTTAGGAGGGATGTAAATGAGCTGGAGAGAGTGCAGAGATGTGCAACTAAACTGGTTAGAGGGATGGAAAACTTAAATTATGAGGGGAGACTGTCCAGGTTGGGGTTGTTTTCTCTGGGAAAAAAGGCGCTTGCGAGGGGACATGATTACACTTTACAAATACATTAGAGGACATTATAGACAAATATCAGGGGACCTTTTTACCCATAAAGAGGATCACCACACCACACTTTTAAGAGGGGCTTGGATGATTTCTTGGACAGACAAAATATCAAAGGCTATTGTGATATTAAACTCTATAGTTAGTATATGGGCATATATAATTTATGTGAAGGTATGGAGGGGTGTGTGTGTGTGTGTGTGTGTATGGATGCTGGGTTTTCATTTGGAGGGGTTGAACTTGATGGACTTTGTCTTTTTTTCAACCCAATTTAACTATGTAACTATATAAATACATGTTAATGATAATACTAGTGCCCCTGCTACTATAATAATCTGTGCCCCTGCTCATGGCTAGTGTTGATGTAGAGTGCAGTATTGGTACAAGGGAGCCCTGTAATTTACTCCAGCCCTGAGCAGTTATTAAGTACAAGCCTTGCTTGCACCTTGTCTCCGCTGACCCTCCTCCTTGCATGTAGTGAATAATGCCCAGGGGGCATGCAAGGGAACACTCCCATCCTGCCCATGTACTGCCACCCCTAGAGCAAAACTTTAAGCCACATTCTGCTAGCGCAAACTGAATGTAAGGGTGCTAGTTGCAACTGGAATATGGCAAGGTTCATTGTAAGCAAACACAGCAGTTTGCACCTTGCCACCTTTAAGTTGTTGGTAGTACTAGAAACTAAACCAATGAGAACTTTTACACTTGTGTGTATTTAATTACCTTGCTGTAGTGACTCAGAAATGTCTATGAAAGGCCCATTTCCTTCATACCTAATACAGGTATTATTATCCATTATCCAGAAACCCTTTTTCCAGATAGCTCCTAATTAAGGGAAGGCCGACTCCCATTTTATCTAATTAATTTGAACTTTAAAAAATTATTTTCTGTTTCTAAAAACAGTAGCTTGTACTTGATCCAGACTGAGATATAATTAATCCTTACTGGAGGCAAAACCAGCCTATTGAGTTTATTTAATGTTTAAATTATTTTAAGGTATGAAGATTCAAATTACAGAAAGATCTATTATCAGGAAAATCCCAGTTCCAGAACATTCTGCATAACAGGTCCCATAACAGCAGCAAATACAACTGGCATGTGCCCTGTTGTAATATAGTTTTTTACAGCTTTGAATTGATACATTTATACAGATTAGATTTGTTTAGGATGTTTGGCACTATTATTGAATAAGGATTACCAAATATGGGTACAGCGCTACGAAATATGTTGGCGCTATAGAAATACAAGTTAATTGTTACACGTTAGATGTGCTTATCTTCCAATTGTATTATCTTCCATTTTTTTATTTTAACAGACTTTCAATTTGAAAGGTTCAGCTGGTATCAGTAATAGTAAAAATAGTGAATGAGATATAAAGAGCATTGATTACACATTCTAATGTTTCCCTGTGTCATGAGAGGGCTTAGCACTTTGGTACTTAAATATCTTAGTTACACAACCTTGTAGGTTTCTGCAAGTTTAGACAAGTTGGGAAATTTGCATTGTTCTGTTACCTGCTGTATTGGAACACACTGTGCTAGTAAAGAGGACAAACTTTGAGCTAAATAAATGGATTCATTTACAGAATAAATATGAGGGGAGGTTGAAAAAAAATACAAAACATCGAGGGCAAATCTAACCCATTTCACATAAAATTCGCGAAATGGTAAAAATTTGCAGAAACGCACTGAAGTCTATGGGCAACAAAATGAAAACACAAAACGTTTTTTTTTTCACCCAGTGACATCTATGGGCATTATTTTCACTGCCAAACTTTGTGAAATATTTTGCTCATCCTTGAGTCTTCCTAAGAAAAATATTAAGTATATTTCAAGAGTTCCATTAATGTGGAACATACACACTAAAAAATGAGCTCCCAAGACTTGTTGAAAAATAAAATACCAACCTACTCACTATCTCTATGACTATACCTTAGAATTGATAAGCAAGCATAATACAGGTAGGACAGTAGTTATCCGGAAACCAGTTCCATAAAGCTCTGAATTATGGGATAGACTCCATTTTGTCATTTGTTTACATTTCCTTTTTCTCTGTAATAATAAAACAGTAGCTTGTACTTGATCCAAACGAAGATAAAATTAATCCTTATTGGCGGTAAAACAATCCTACAGGGTCTATTTAATGTTTAAATCATTTTTTTTAGTAGACTTAGGGTTTGTAGATCCAAAGTGTGTGTTAAACTTTTTACATTTAGTGACCAAATTATTTCTCATACTACATGTTTGAGGGCCACAAATGTCAAACAAATAAGTCTATAGAACCAAAGAGCCAGGTGCCTCCAATCAATCTTGTTCAATCAGTGGCAGGCCATCCTAGGCAGCCTGGCCAGTAGTAGCGTCCAATGCACACATACGCGAAAACGGATGCTAAAAAGGCACGACATTTGCGCATGAAACAAAGATGTGCAACACACGCCGGCAAGAGTGGCGACCGGACTAGGGGGTAGGAGAGGCTGAGAAGGTACGTGCCTGATGCCCCCCCTGCTTTGTTCCCTGGGCACGTGCCAGCTCTGCCTACCCCTTGGCCCGGCCCTCTATGCATTAGAATCAATACTTTAATAGTGTCCATTTAAAAGAAAATCTAAGCAGTCTGCTAAAAGGCATGGGAAATTAAAGGGGTGGTTCACCTTTAAGTATGCTGCAGAGATTACTCTGAGACAATTTGCAGTTGGTTTTCCTTTTTTATAATTTACTTTTTTATTCGTCAGCTCTCTAGTTTGCTATTTAAACATAAAAAAATCTGGTTGCTATAGTCCAAATTACCGTAGAAACCATGCACTGATTTAAATGAGAGACGAATATGAATAGAAGAAAGCCTGGATACAAAGATTAATAATAAAAAAGTAGCAATAACAAAACATTTGTAGCCTTACAGAGCATTTGTTTTTAGATGGGGTCAGTGACCCTCATTTAAAAGTTGGAAAGTGTCAGAAGAAGAAGGCAAATGATTCAAAAACTATAAAAAAAAAAATCATGTAAACCCATTGAAAAGTTGCTTAGAATGGGCCATTCTATATCCTACTAAAATTTTACTTTAAGGTGAACCACCTCTTTAATATACAGTAGTTAACATACAGAAATGGCATCGCCACTTTACTACAACATATGTTTTCTTTTTCTTCCCTAGTGACTGTATTCTCTTTTTTCAGTCTCAGTATAACTACCATAGAACATGATTTGTGTATTCTGTTAGCTCATAATTTGGACTATATAGAGCAGTGATACCCAACCAGTGGCAACATGCTGCTCAGTAACATAACTAGAGGGGGGCGGGCCGTGGCACGGGATGTGCAGCCGGGGCCCAGCCCCCCTCTATACGCAATTTTCCGCGTGCATTTCAGTGGTGTGCAAGCTGCCGGGGGGCCCTGAGGGGGGTGCGGACCGTGGCCCGCTCACGCCCTCTGCACCCCTGGTAGTTCCACCACTGATGTTGCTCCCAGTGGCCTCAAAGCAGATGCTTATTTTTAATTCCAGTTTTGAAAACAAGTTTGTGTTGCCTAAAAACCAGGTGTATTGCCAAATAGGGCCTTCTGTTGGCTGCCAGTCCACATAGGAACTCCTAATAGCCAATAGCAGTCCTTATTTAGCATCCCCTGGGATAGGGATGCTTTTGTTGCTTCCCAACTCTTTTTACATTTGAATGTGGCTGGTATAACATTTTGGGAACCCCTGATAATAGGGTTTTATTGTGTTAATTTCAGGGGTTGAATGCATAGTTTTACATGTGACTAATATTTTCCAGTGTGCAATGTACATTAACTTGGAATCTCTTTGGATTTACCATTGTTGTTGCCCTTAGCAGACTGAAGACATATTTATTAATCTTAAAAGCTGCTTTCTCCTCCCTGGAGAATGAGTTCTAGATGGTCGTTATCCAGAATGCTCTGGACCTGGGGTTCTCTGGTTAAGGAATCTTGCATTAATTGGAATCTCCTTACTTTGCTTCTTTTAAATCATTTAAACGTCAAATAAAAGCTATAGGATTATTTTGCTTCCATAAAGGAATAATTATATCTCTGCTGGGATCAAGTATAAGGTACTGTTTTATTATTACAGAGAAAAAGGAAATCATTTTTACAAATTGGAATTATTTGAACAAAGTAGAGTCTATATGTGATGACCTTCCCATAATTTGGAGCTTTCTAGAAAATGGGTTCCCGTATAACGTATACTGCGCCATAATATATATATATATATTCTTTGTGACCACTAGAACAGCAAATAGGGAAAGCAATGTGAGTAGGAGTGGAGTGAATTAAAAGACATTAGTAAGTGCCCAGAGGATCCCAGGTGTCTGTAATCCCAAATAATATAACTATGAAAGGGAACTCGAAAAATATAAAAAATAAACTGGCTTCTGCCAGACAGTGTACACTATTTTGCTCTATAGTTAATAAACAAGCTACAGTTTACATAAGGTGGCCTGTTTGTCTGCTTGGTCTGTGTGTACTGAGTACCCTGCTGGAACTGTACAGCTCATATCTCTGTTTGAATGCTGATTTCTGGGAAGGAACCTGGGTAGTGAGGTAGAGAACAGAAGCACAGAGCAGATAAGAGAGGGATTCTGTTGCAGGGAGATTAGGATCAGGTGTCGGTTAGTTGGGTGAGTAATCTGAAAAGAATCATATTAAAGTAGACACCTCCTATCACTGTACATGTTTAATATCTGAAGTTTATCTACAGTTGTAAAACTTGAAGGACCTCGTCAAATAATTGTCAAATAAAGTATCAGCTAGAGAAAAGGCAGACTATAATAATGAAAAAATATCTGTTTAGATATACATCCCAAGAAATATAAAGGTCTCAATGGCAAACATTAGATGCCTCGCAGCCTTAAAAACATAGTGTAAATATCAATATCACATATCAGATTCGTTTTATATTAACTCCTCATATGGATGAAAGGAGAAAGTAAAGAATACAGTGAAAGTAGAGTTTAAAAGGAAGTTGCTGCCATTTCCTTCTATATAACTCAAATTAATAATAAGCGACCAGACAACAGTGGCTATAAAGGGACCGTATTCACACAAGAGTGTATTGACGCATATGATTATGTGTGGCAGATATCAGTGAAATGAATTTCTGTGTAAACTCAGAGACATAATGAATAAACACTGACCCTATTTTTTGGAGAGGGGTTTTTCTAAATCTGGATCAGCAA
>CM044445.1:88217458-88230580 GCA_024363595.1 Xenopus borealis
ATATATATATATATATATATATATATATATATATATATATTCTGTTAGTACCAGGACATTATCTCCACTTGAGGTGTGTGCAGCAGTCCAACAATCTGTAAGCAGAAATGTATAAATACATATATCTTTCCACTGATCAGAAATACACATTACTCAAGCCACTTGATAGATAGATAGATAGATAGATAGATAGATAGATAGATAGATAGATAGATAGAAATAATACGAAATATGAAAGAAAGAAAGAAAGAAAGAAAGAAAGAAAGAAAGTGCACAGGTATGGAACACGTGACAAATACGTAAAGATGACAAGAATAATAGATAAAGAGAAAATAAAGGACGGATTCTCTGAAATATTTTTAAAAATGTATAAATCCTGAAACACATTTCTGCAATTACTTCCTTCAGTTATTTCCCTGCAAAGGAGATGGAAACAAATATATTATCCTGCATCAACATGGGATGAGCAATAAACGCCCTTGGCGCTAAATATGTGTGAGCTAATATCATTTCTCCTGCCTTCCCTGTGAGCAAAGATGCAATGTGTGTGACTGTGTGTGTGAGGCAAGAAAATTCCATCCAGGACCAAAGGAAAAAGTAAAGTCGCAAGGATTCTAGCAAATAGGTTATCAGTGCTGCACCCACACACGCACATACATCTCCATCTTTCTCGTCTAATTTCTTGGTACATTGTGGTTATTTGGGGTAATTAACAGAAGATGCTCCCCGAACCTGGTATAACAGATCAGCTACCCCTGCTGCACTCTGTCTGCGATGAGTAAAGTAAAACGCAGGTGAAGCACAGAGTCACAGCACAGAGTCGCACAGACATACAGCAGCAGCAGCAGCTACCTCCAGTCAGACAACTTACAGCAGATGGGGTGCTAGAATTTTAGGGCTCTCCCCGCAGCCTGGAGCCTTGTCGCTGCTCTCACATGATGTCCATAAACAAGGAAGAGAAGAATTAGGAGCAGTTGCTTTGGAGTAAGAGAAGAAGAAAAGAATAACTATCCCCACTTAACATCCCGATCAGGTAGAGTTGGGGGCAAGAGAGGGGAGCAATAGCGGGGAAAGGGCAGAATTCCTCCAGATGCCAAGCCTGGGAGCCCCTGTGCGCCAGCTCTGTGCAACCCCACTTCTGTGCTCTCCCTACCCGGCTTGTGGGCTGTAGCAGCTAAATCTGTATTCAAATCTGCCTGAAGGTGTGTTCGGGGATTTCTGAAAGCCTCTTAAAGGGGTAAATTTACTAAACCGTGACAAAATCATGGCAGACTTAGTTTAGACTTCTCAAGTATAGTGGCTGCTAAGGAGCTGCTTGAGATGGGTTACTAGCCATTTCTGCCTCTACAATTATTGTAAGGCAAGACTTGAGACTGCTTGCAACCCCATCTCATATACCCTCCAAGTAACCCAAACCATAGTCTGTCTCTTTATGAGGCCTTATACACAATTCTACTTACACGCAAATAGATCAGGGACAGAAATAAGGAGGCAGATTATATCTAGAGAGAGAGAGAGAGAGAGAGAGAGAAAGAGAGAGAGAGAGAGAGAGAGATAAGTATATAACTATGAGAGAGAGAGAGATAAGTATATAACTATGAGAGAGAGAGAGATAAGTATATAACTATTTGATATATATAGAGAGAGAAATCAGATGGATAGATAGATAGATAGATAGATAGATAGATAGATAGATAGATAGATAGATAGATAGATAGATAGACACACAAATACACAGATACAAATGATTCCATATAAGTAATACAGAATAGTGTAAACCCAGTTGAACTGTAACACACTACCATGCAACCCATAGACTACAGACTGGCCAGGAAAGTGTCAAAGAATTCTGTTAATCCCCAGCTGCAATCTCGATTTTGTTCAATAAAAATGGACACTATATATAGCAGAGACTTTAGTGAGGATGAGGAGGGCACAGATTGAGTATTAGTGGGGGAGCACTATTCCAGTGCAGGCATCTGGAGGAGAACAAGTGGAGCTAACTAGGTGCATAAGCCACATCCTGGGACATACAGTGCCTACAATTCTGCCTCTGCTACATTACTTTATGTCTGATGTTTCATTTGTTGTCAGTTGAAATCAGAAGTGCCACCAAGCCCACGTGAATATCATCCAGGCCATTGTTTGTGCAGCAGGGCACACTCAGCATTTCAGTCCATCTGGGACACATGATTTCTTTTACATACCAGCCACTTTGTGCTTAATTATTCTACCTGGTGACTCAATCCTTACTTTCAGATTGTGGGACTCTTAGCACCCCCCAAAGCAGCCTCCCTGCACTATGAATGTCAGGTTGCGAGTGTAAAGCACCAACAAGAAAACCCAATTTCTTTCCCTTCACCCACAGCCCTTTCCTTGGGAACAATGTGACTCTCACGTGTGGGAATAAGGAATAAGCCGTGTGCCTGGAGCCAGTGGAGCTCCAATGTACTGCCTCTTCGCCCTTGTGCTGCGGCCTCATTCACTCCCCCTGCTGTCTGCTCCTATTATTCTTCCCTCCTGCCTTCCAAGTGTCAATCACTTTCCTCCTGCCATTGGCTGGGCGACTTTGCGTCAAAAAAAAGTTACCGGAGAGGCGCCTTCTCTCTGCAGAGGTTCCAGGGACAAGGAGACACGTCAGATCCGAGCAGCTCCAGCCTTTGCTCCTCCTGAAGCCCCTGTTGTATGGCACTGACAGCCGCCGACTCCTCAACCCCCTCCTGAAAAAAGGCTCCCCATAGACTTGCCTTTGTTATTTAACCCGATTCTCTCGGTTTATTGCAGGAGAAGAAGGATCTGGCTCGGCCGAGGACCATTTGCTCCTTTTTCGTTAAGGTGAGTGCCGGCTGTTGGTTTGTTGTGAGGGATGTGTTCTTATACTTTCTCTTATCCGTCTCTTCTTTAACCAATGCGGTGTCATTGAGACCACTAGTATTGTGAACAAATAAAAAACAAAGATTAAATTAAAAAAAAATTATTAGAGTGCTATAAACTAAAAACAGCCTCATCTTTTATTTCTATCATATACCCCCTTGTAAATGTCGCTAATAACTCATCTAGTATTTCTTTTGGCTAATGGGCTATTTTTTTAATATATATATTTCTGTACTTTCTACACCAAAATCACCGTCTTCATTGACGGAAAAGACAAACAGAGCGAAGCAGATAATTGAGGAGGCGGGGAGTCCCAGCCCTAATTTTCTTTCTTTTTTTTCGCCCCCTGTGTGCTCAGTGGGGGGAGAATTTTCCTGCCCAGGATCACAAGGGGGTGGGGGTAAGCTGAAGACTTGTAGGCTGCTAACACAGAATTGTGATTAAAACAAATACAAAGTGGAATAAAAACCCCTGGCCCCTCAATTATTGACAAACAGATTTCAACCCAGACTCAGGTCGATCACTGGAGCAAACAAAGTCATTTAGAAAACATAGGTGCAGGGGAGAACTACCCAAGCGCCTGCAAATATATATTTATTTATGTATACTAGTGTTACTGGCTCAATACACAAATACCTGCTTGTGTTTGGCAGTTGTTTCACACATTTGATGTGAATCCGAGACACCCCTCCGCCCCCCCCCAAAAAACAAAAACAAATCATTCTACAATTTAAAAGCTTATTCAATTGCAAAAACAGGAAATACATTTAAAATAAAAGTGTGTGTTTGTGTTACAGTGAAACAGGGAATCTCGTTGGGAAAATAAAAATATCGTGCTTTGCTTGAGGCCTTTTTTCTTTATTGTAATAAAACCGCACATTTACATACCTCCCTAATAACAGCTCACGTAAGAAATCCAGCTGTATTGGGGCAGCAGAGAAACTCTGGTAGAGCAGGTGGGAATTAAGGGAAGTCGCTCATTTTAATATTTGTCAGTCATCAGATGTTTTCTATTCTATTCTAGACAGTCAGAGGTTTATCAAGGTTAAAAAGAGAGAGATTGTAGTCAACTGAGTTCAACCTAGTTTATTCAATTTCACTCTGCTTTTAGACTAGGCACTATTTGTAAACCTATCCCTGGGCTATTTAAATAAAACTTTAGCACTTTGTTGCGAGTTCACAGGGATGGTGAAATGTGCTTAAACTTCTGCTGCAGATTTCTCTCATATTGACCTGTTTGTTCTTTGTCATAATTATTATTATTATTATCAGTCTATATAATTACAGTTTAGATGTGGACAGCAAGACGTTACAGAGGCATGTCAAACTGATGATCTTAATAAAAGTAGGTCGGAAAAGAAATGTTGAAACAAACAAACAGAAAAAAAAAACAGTCATTTTACCAATTAGAGCCTCCCCAACCATTATTTGTACGCTGCAAATAATTAAGAGACGATGGAAACATAATTATTCCATCATTCCAAACTAGTCGTCCCCAAATCCATATGGCTCGAAACTTTCACTGCAGATTTAAGGCGAAAAACACAATCCTTGTTTTTATTATTAATCATAATCATAAAGAACAGCACGCCGGTCTATATATGGGTTTTTGTTTCATTGCTATCATGCAGAAAATTAATCAGCCCAAATGCTCCGCAGACCTGTGTATGGCGTCCTGTAATTAGAGAACTTGTGCCACTCAGATTATCTCGTTAATTTATCAAGAAAACATTTATTATAATTAATTCTTGGACGAGGTAATTATTATTGAGCGAGTGCAGAGCAACTGGTTGAGAGAGGATGTTTGGGGGGGGGGGGGGGAGAATACAGTGACAGATTGGCTTTGCACAGCCGTTGTGCAGAACTTATACCTCTCTTTTAGAGGAGAATTCTCCATTCTGTTTATTTAGGAACAATGGAACCATTAATTGTGTTTTTAACTGCAGAGGCTGCAGGATTCAAACTTTTTTGTTTAAAAAAAATGTGATTTATGTCTTGCTTATTGGTATTCTGTAAAATAACATGTTAAAATACATTTTAGTTTTGGTTATTAACACGTCTAAAATGTCTTTATATATATATATATATATATATATATATACATACATATATATAGATAAAAAAAACATACCTAATTTAATCCAAAAAAGAAAATATAAGGCCCACACATTTTTAAACTATTGTATATATAAACTATGTTCTATAAACAGTATAGAAGCAACACAAAAAGTCAGTCTCATTCAGTATCAATTAGTCAGTTGGCTGCAAACTTTCAGAAACATTTGCATTTATTTTCTATCTGCCTGGAAATATTGTTCCCACACACACACACATTTGTGGAAATACATCTGGGAGCCTATTTTCTAAATAGAATATATTCACACTTACGAAAATCACGATTAAGAATTATTTAAAAACGAAATCTTTGACTTTTGTTGCGATTTATTAGGAGAATACAGTTGCCTGATATTTACATTGTATTTCAATATTAAAAACATCAGTGGCAAAAAGAAATAGAAATCCGTTTGATTTGTATAATTACACACCGTTTTGGCACTCTGGGTAATATTTGGTGCATCTGGTAACATTAAAATATATATTCGGCTACATATATCGTTTATCTCCCTAAGGTGAAGTGTATTGTGGGAAGGGGGGTGTTTTATTATATAGCAGAAGTGTTAATGAAATTATAGCCTATCTGTATATTTCAGTGTCCTGCCATCAAGGTGAGGAATGTGGACCTTGCCTGATAAGTCTGATTGTTTTTTAATTGCAAGTTAAGGAGTTGTTTGTTTAACATACATAATCAACACTTTTTTGGAGGGGAGACCCAACACACACCAGTGACTTACCTTTAAATCTAATTAGGGAAAAGTACTAATTAGGTGAAAATGGGTGAATGTTGAATGATCTATTTAGTTAGTTTTGCTACTTTTGTGTATTAGATTTCCAGTTTTACATATAAGTGGACCCTAAATCGATTTTCTCTCAGCTAGTGCTTGTGACACACACAACAAAAAGCATGAGGGGTAATTAAAATTTGGGCCTTTTTTTCTACTAGCCAACAGACTGGGCAGAGCTTGGATTCCTGGATTCTTTGTTTCTCCAGAAAGGGCTTTGTTTTCGTCATTATTTATTTAGCCAAGGAGTCCTTTGTCTGTGCAAATGGCCCCAATCAAGTTTTGTTTGAGACAATTAGCCAGTGCCAGCCAATGGCTTCTATGCAAATGGACAGACTTGGAAGTCGGTGTGTGCATTTGAACGCCTGGGCTTTATCCCATTGGAAGGCGTGTTGCACTCGCTGGGTGTAACTTTTTTTTTTTTTGTGGGACACGTTTATCTAGTCAGCATCCCCTTGGTCCACAGGGCAGCTGGGGGTCTGAGGCTTCTTAAAGAGCTCGTGCATTGGCTGTCCCAGCTCACATACTAACAAGCCATCAGACATAAAGGAGCTCGCTTAGGCACCTCATCGGTTAATCTCGTTTCTGTCCACTTGTAGAAAATTCTGTGCAAAAAGGAAGAGTGGGCAGTGGATCAAGCAACTGATCGGCCGACTTGCTGCTGCAACGATTTCTGATTTTCTTTTGCGGATTGTGCTCCCTGATCAAACACTAGCATGATGTCTTATCTCAAGCAACCGCCATATGCCGTCAATGGACTCAGCCTGACTACCTCCGGGATGGATTTGTTACACCCGTCCGTGGGATATCCCGGTAAGCAGCGTTGCTCTGATTTAAAGCAGATTATCTAGCTGGGGACTGCTGCAGGCATTAGATTAATCAGAGATTGGGTCCGTTTGGCACAAGAACTGCTGGAAGATACCAGCAGCACCGACTCTTTCGTTTAAACACCAACGAATTTTACATTTTCCAGCCTCTACGGGGGGTTGTTTTTTTTTCTTTTGTTTTCCAGAATGACCATTTTAGTGCAAAATGAAAATAGTGTCAGGGAGCATTGATGATTTATTTTTATTGTTTAGTTTAAAGACATGGGTTCGGGGTACGAATTTAATACAAAATTTGGCATTTTGTTTTTAGTAGTTTTTATGACTTACACAGACAGCTGGACCCCTGGCTTTTAATTCTAGTTTAAAGCGTTTGTGTTTCGATCCATTTTAAACATCCCTGAAATTGTTTAATGTTGTATGATATTTCTGTTGTTTAGATGTATTCTCATTTACGCTAATATCTTGCCCTTTCCAGCTGACTCTGCGCTACACCCGACCCGCCAGATAACCTCTAGTTTCTATGATTTTGCAGCGACCCCCAGGAAACAGAGGAGGGAAAGGACAACTTTCACCAGAGCTCAACTGGATGTCCTAGAAGCACTTTTTGCAAAAACTCGCTACCCTGATATCTTCATGAGAGAGGAAGTGGCTCTAAAAATCAATTTACCCGAGTCCAGAGTCCAGGTAAGCCCCCTCTGACCCCAGGAACCAAGCGAGAACCTCACCCAGCTTGGTTGGCAGCCTCAACAGACAAGTCCCGCTATATGAAATATTTTAGCCAGTTTCTACCATTTTCTTGATGGGGAGATTTTTAATCGTTTTATTGATTATTTTTTTAGGTTTGGTTCAAAAACCGCCGAGCAAAGTGCCGGCAGCAGCAACAGCAACAGCAGAATGGAGGCCAAAACAAAGTGCGACCTTCTAAGAAGAAGACATCCCCTGCCAGGGAAGTGAGCTCTGAGAGTGGCACCAGCGGCCAATTCAGCCCACCTTGCAGCACCTCTGGTCCAGTCATCTCCAGCAGCACAGCCCCTGTGTCCATCTGGAGCCCAGCCTCCATCTCTCCTCTGTCAGATCCACTCTCCACATCATCTTCATGCATGCAGAGGTCCTACCCCATGACCTACACGCAGGCATCAGGCTACAGCCAAGGATATGCAAGCTCAGCATCCTACTTTGGGGGTATGGACTGTGGATCTTACTTGACCCCTATGCACCATCAACTCTCTGGACCGGGAGCTACTCTAAGCCCAATGGGCACCAACGCTGTAACAAGTCACCTTAACCAGTCCCCAGCTGCCCTCTCCTCACAGGCCTATGGGGCTTCTAGCTTGGGTTTTAACTCCACTGCTGACTGCCTGGATTACAAAGACCAAACGGCCTCCTGGAAGCTGAACTTCAATGCTGACTGCTTGGATTATAAAGACCAAACATCCTCTTGGAAGTTCCAGGTTTTGTGAAGAACTCTCCTTCTCTAACTGTGTCAGATGGAAAACTTTGCTGAGACATTCCCAGCTCTGGCCAAGTTTGGTTGAACAAGTAAAAGTAAAGACTACACAAAGACCTTTTATTTTACCCACAAAGAACCTTGGTCTTACTCAACTCTGGACTGGATCTGGAGACGTCTCCATGCAATGGGGAAAAAAGGACATGTCTTTATCCAGTGACCAAGAGCCACATCAAGTCCTTATCTTGTAAGATATTAGCAGGTGGATGAAAGATGGAGAAGAAATAAGTCCAAGCCAGCTCCAGCAGCACAGGACCCATAAACTGTGGCCAGGCGCCAGGCTGCAGAGCAATTTGGGGTTGGTGTGTATGTGTGTTTGTTGGCTGGAGACTCGAGCTCTGCTCTTTCATGGCTGCCTTCTGGCTTATAGAAAGAACATTTCAGGATCTGAGCGAATTGTGCAACTGATTGTCCTAGATGCACTACTTTATTTAAAGAAAACAAATTAATAATAATGTTTATAAGAAGTCATGATGTAGTTTTTGAAAGACAATCAGTGTGTGTCTTATATCAATGGTAAATCTGTGGTTTTTAATCTGTGCTAGACTTCAAAACTGTGATCTCTTGTATTGTATGCAACTGTGAACTCCACACCAGCGGGTGGGAAGGGGGGGGGGGTCGTACTGTGATTTAATAACAGGTTTTATTATTAGCAGAAAGATTCAGGATTTAGCGCAAAAACGATGTCCTTTCATGTTATTCCCCGCGAGCGGATGGGCTTGTAAAGAACTGCAGTTAAAACCTTTCCTCGACCAATTCCTCTTGAGTTTATTTTATTTTCGACCCGGCAACGAAGGCAGGGGACTGGATGCCGCAATATAGAAATGAACAGAACAGACGATTATTTAATAACGAAAAGACTTTTTGTTTTGTTGTCACTGACCCTGATATATTCATTGCGACAAGGAATCCCATATGCGTTTATGCTTGCCTTTGTGAATTATGATATACATATATATATATACCCACCCATAATCCTTTCCCCCCTGGGTCTGGCAAATGTATAAAAAATTTATTAAATGACTCTAGCACAAACAACTGTCTTCTATTTTAATTTCCATACACCAGCTGTTTGGGTGGAGGTAGCTGTGAAATACTTTCTGAATCTTTATTTGAATAGTTTCAAGGGGTACTCCGCCCAAAAATCGTCAAAAAAAAAAAAACAACTTTCAAATCTATGTCGAACATTGTGTTTTTAAAGTTGTTTGTAAACGGAATTGCTGCTATCTGCCGAGCTGTTTATACTCTCTGCATTGCTGGTTCTGACTCCTGAAACAATGTAGCAGACCTGGAGGAAAACTGACTTCTGCTACACTTTGTGAACAGAACCAGGGAGCAGTGAAGGGATAAACGCAATTGCCATGTTGGTTTATGCCAGGCTACAAGCAACAGGGGGTTATGTGGGTACAGCACGAGTGCTTAACCCCTGCCCTGCCAAACTGCATAAAAGCAGAGCCTTGCTTACCTGGGGCAAAGTAGAAGTTAAATACACCTTAATTAGCATATCCATAGGAACCAGTAGACTGCGATATGACAAGAATTCCCTGTTCTTCTGGTTTCCTGCCCTTTATTTTGTTAAAGGTGGTGGCAATGGTTCCCCCACCCCCTGCACAAAACTGAAGTGGGAGTAGCAGAGAATCAGAAAGAAAAGGCGCTGGGGCAGAAGTAATATCTGAACAAAAGGGCATTTTGCAAAGTTCCAAGCCTATAATTTCATGATCTGAACATAAGGAGCCCTTCAAATCTCGCTTCCTCCTTTTCTCTGTTCAAAGAAGTGATTTTATCATATGCCTGGCATTTCATCATTATTATGATTATTATAGGACAAGAACTTTTTCTTTATGATTATCAGTACTTGTGCTCTTGTTCAAAGGAAAAGGTTAAATCGAATTTAATCCTTCAAGACGCACAAATGATAACCCTTCAATACATTAAATAGTAATATATATATATATATTTACATATTTATTTGTATTTAGAGTTGTATCACAATTGTCTAACACAATAAAGCCAGCGGTACGAGTTAGAAATCCGGATTTCTGTAAATAATCAATTTATGGCGCAAACTGCTCTGAACTGAAAACTCCTAAAAAGTCTATTTTTTGTAAATACAGCTCTATGAACTGTTTTATGGAAGGTTGGTCTGCTCCCTTCAATACACATCAACCTACGCTCACCGGGAGACTGAACGAAACACATTGATAAAGAAATGATTCACAAATGAATATATATAAATATATAAATAAATAAATATATATATATATATTTATGACTAATAAGTGAAAAACAACCCTTCGCAACAAAGATTTAAAACAATTTAAGAGGCACGAACAGCAGTTCTAGAAAAGAATTGTGCAATATGGAAATTACAACCACTAAAAGATTTTATAAGGTAGTGATTATACAGGTAAATAAAACTGCAGCAACTTCTTCTATAGAGAGAGAGAGGTGTAATTGAAAGTATTTCTAAAGCGAGGTGGGCAGAAACAACGCCAAACAGGTTCTATCGTATATATTTAATATACTGTAAGGTACATGCGTTCTGGATTACATAAACATTTCTATGAGAGAATTTTCGACAATTATTTTTATATTGGTTTGTCTGCAGTAGATTCAAAGAACCATAGTTTCTGAAACCAAAGAATTTTATATTGGAAAGCAATAAACTCGGTGCCTTACAATTAGGTATGGAGGCGAGGGCTGATTCGGGGCTCCTCCTAGCGTCAGGGCTGTACAATAACACCAAGCAATATTCTTATCCCCAATCTGCCTTCATCCATTGGGCTTCCAGTAGTGACTGTGATAGGGGGATTCTCTTCTGCATGTGACCCAGACTTTTTGGCTAGAAAAAAAACACAAAAGAAAAGCAGCGTTGATTGCATTACACAAGAGATGTGATATTTGCACTAGTGTCTGTCACTGCACTAATTACATTTAAAAGTGTGTCTCTGTACACCTCGAGAAAGATGAAGAAATAAAGAAAAGGGGAGGCGTAGGAAAAGAGTACACAAGGCGAGTGTACAAGACTTTATGAGGATTGCACCCGAAACGTTGATTCTTTCAGTAAATCAAATGGTAAAGTGTTGGAGTCTCAATTTGATTGTACTGTTAAGGGTAAGAATAGTGGGTAAATAATTTTAATGGTAAGAACAGTGAGTAAATAATGGTACGAATAGTGGGTACATAGTTTTAATGGTAAGAATAGTGGGTAAATAATGGTACGAATAGTGGGTACATAGTTTTAATGGTAAGAATAGTGAGTAAATAATGTTACGAATAGTGGGTACATAGTTTTAATTTGAAGAATAGTGGGTAAATATTGTTAATGGCAAGAATAGTGGGTAAATAATGGTACGAATAGTGGGTACATAGTTTTAATGGTAAGAATAGTGAGTAAATAATGGTACGAATAGTGGGTACATAGTTTTAATTTGAAGAATAGTGGGTAAATATTGTTAATGGCAAGAATAGTGGGTAAATAATGGTAAGAATAGTGGGTAAATAATGGTACGAATAGTGGGTAAATAATGGTACGAATAGTGGGTAAATAATGGTACGAATAGTGGGTAAATAATGGTACGAATAGTGGGTACATAGTTTTAATGGTAAGAATAGTGCGTAAATAATGGTAAGAATAGTGGATACATAGTTTTAATTTGAAGAATAGTGGTTAAATAATGGTAAGAATAGTTTATATATAGTTTTAATGGTAAAAATAGTGGTTAAATAATGGTAAGAATAGTTGATAAATAGTTTTAATGGTAAGAATAGTGGTTAAATAATGGTAAGAATAGTTGATAAATAGTTTTAATGGTAAGAATAGTGGTTAAATAATGGTAAGAATAGTTGATAAATAGTTTTAATGGTAAGAATAGTGGGCAAATAGAGAAATTATTAGTTCTTGTGTGTAAGTGTCATGTGTGTAACTGACCAATAAAATAACTTAAGGAGCGAAGATAAAGTTATAATCAGTAGACGGGTGTTTGCACGAATAGCTGAGATTTCTGTACATACGGAGCACTATTTAAACGCCTTGAAGAGAGGGGAATCTCCCCGGCTGTGGCCACAGCCTTTCTAAATCACTTCTCCCATAGGCACCCCAGCAGCTGCTCTGCTAATGCTTTGCCTTCTCCAAGAGCTTGTTATCATTTCTGCATTTATTTACTCGTTCCACTGAATGCCCACATTCACCCAAGTTGTACCCTTTCTAAAAATGTTGAACTAAGGAATCAACACCCAATAGTATGCATTTCACTAAAGATTTCCCGTCACATCCTATGTTATTAATGCTCATTTAAACCATTACCATTAGTATTAATATCTGCTTTTATTTAAAGCGACCTACACTGAGATTTAGGAACCCGACGAGTCTTTGTAAAATCAGTTTTAACGAACACTCGGTTTGACAGAGGGTTTATTTTGGTCTCAGGGTTCTAAAAAAAAAAAAAAAAAAAACAACTAGACTTTTTAGGGGTAATTTAATAAAAGGCACTAAGTTTGCCCAGGAGCAGTAACTCATAGCAACCAATCAGCAGGCAGCATTTACTAGTCACCTGTTTATAAGCTAATATCTTATTGGTTGCTATGAGTTACTGCTCCTGGGCAAACTTAGTGCCTTTTATTACATTTGGGGGTTTATCTTTGCGAAAAGAACGATGATGTCACTTTTATAGGTACACGTGCTCATTCTATCTCTAACACCAATAATGTTTAGAGAATTGTCATCCATCATTTTAGAGATATAATAACTCAGAATGTTATGTATCAGACAGGAGCTGATTGTCCCGACTCTTTAGTGAATAGGGGTTCTCTCCTGGTGGGAGGCATTCAGGTACACTGGTCCCGGACACACACTTCTCCTATTCCTAGTGTTGTACTATAACCTGTGCTTGTGGGAACTGTCAGTGGCACACTTCCCTGGGTGATGGATGGGCTGTTTAAGTGATCATTAACCCATCAATTGCCTAAGGGTTTCGGGGATGGAGTAATGATTGCGGTTCTTTTTTTTTTTTTT
>CM044445.1:88230934-88233434 GCA_024363595.1 Xenopus borealis
ATATATACTGTATATATATGCACCCTTCTCTCTTTCCTCTCTTTCTCATTGTGTAATTTGAGAGCTAAGTCTGCTCTGTTCACAGCTTAATTCTTTGATTCCAGATATATACGGCTGTACTGTGTGTGTTTTCTTTCTGTGATCTATCTATCTATCTATCTAATCCATATAGTTTTTTTTAATACCATCTAATTATATATATTTATATATCTATCTATCATAGATGTATTTTATATATTAAATGTCTATCTTTCTATCATCTATCTGTTTAATCTATATAATATTTATATACCAACTAATTATATATATATGTATTATATTTGTATTAATATATTAAATATCTAACATCTATCATCTCTCTACCTAATCTATATAGTATTTATATACCATATATATATTTATATATCTATCACATATGCATTTTATATTATATATCTGTCTTTCTATCATCTATCTATTTAATCTACATAGTATTTATATACAAACTAATTATATATATTTATTTATCTATCATATATATTTATATATTAAATATCTATCCAACATCTATCTGTCATCTATCTATCTACCTGATCTATATAGTATTTACATACCATATAATTATATATATTTATAGATCTATCATATATGCATTTTATACTATATATCTATCTTTCTATCATCTATTTAAACTATATAGAATTTATATACCAACGAATTATATATATTTATTTATCTATCATATATGTATTTATATATTAAATATCTATCGTCTATCTAATCTATATAGTATTTATATACCATCTAATTATATATATTTATATATCTATCATACATGTATTTATATGTTAAATATATCTATATAGCTCTGTAATTTTTTATATCTCATCCAAGTATCTATCTATCTATCTATCTATCTATCTATCTATCTATCTATCTATCTATCTATTATCTATCTATCTATTATCTATCTATCTATTATCTATCTATCTATCTATCTATCTCTCTCTCTCTCTCTCTCTCTCTCTCACTCTCTCTCTCTCTCGATCTATCTATCTATCTATCTATCTATCTATCTATCTATCTATCTATCTATCTATCTATCATATCTCTCTCTCTCTCTCTCTCTCTCTCTCTATGTACAACACCCAAAGGGCACAAAACACTAGTAGATTTGTGTTGTCTCTCTTTTTTGTTGATTCTCTAGTGTGTGTAACTTCCTGATCTGATTACCATTTGTTAAATCATTTTAGTTGTAAGTCCCAGCGAAAAGCCCCAGACTGCTGAAATCTGCCACCGGGTCCAATTTAGAGACTTTTAGTCTCATGAACCATTAATAAAAAATCTTCTTATATACACGTAGTTCTTTGCTAGCGGATTAGCGAGACCTAATGGAAGGAAGATAAATATTCTCTAAGCAGCGAGGCCTAAAAGAATTGGGGATCCAGTTTGCTGCCCCCTGATTATCAGATTATCAGCCAATGGCTCTAGCGCACTTAAAGGGCCATTTTTACACCAGGATGGCGATGGTGTTTTCGTTTTAAATAGATTTATATGAGCATCATATGGCTAAAGAGATGAAAAAAATACATCTTAATCGTATCTGCTTTTATCCTCTATTTTTGGTTTTAAAGGGAGGATGCCATATGCTGCGCTGTAACAACAGTTGCACGGGAAGCTGCGATTTGTGAGAAGGCAGCAGCGAGCAGGCAAGATGTGTGTTTGAGGGCAGTAGGGGAAAATTAGGGCACATACAAGCGGGGAAGTAGGGGGACCCTGCTCTTGTACATAACTACAACAAACTCACTGCTTCCAACACTTGTAACCCCACAGTATCCAAATAGACGTAGATTTATATGAATCTGCTCCATGTGAGAAAAGCAAGGCAAGGGGCACACCCACCAGCACCCTTATCTGAGAGCCAGGGAGGGCGACTTATTATTCTTTCATTATTTATATCTTTCGGTTTTTAGGTTTTACTCAGGCTTTTGAATGTGCAAACTTACACATACACACAATTGCACATTGTCATTCAGTCAAGAACACACATGCTCATTGTCATACAGTCAGGAACATACACACATGAACATTGTCATACAGTCAGGAACATAGTTACACACATGCACATTGTCATACAGTCAGGAACATAGTTACACACATGCACATTGTCATACAGTCAGGAACATACACACATGCACATTGTCATACAGTCAGGAACATACACACATGAACATTGTCATACAGTCAGGAACATAGTTACACACATGCTCATTGTCATACAGTCAGGAACATACACACATGAACATTGTCATACAGTCAGGAACAAAGTTACACACATGCACATCGCCTACAGTCAGGAGCATAAGGACACACAAAAGCAGTATCAACAAAATGACACACAAAAGCAGTATCAAAAAAGGGATACTTATAGTATAACTTATAGGGTTACCTATAGTTATTTCAATGTGCTATATATATATATATAAAACATTCAAATCCTTAACCACAAACAGACACAGCT
>CM044445.1:88238434-88318623 GCA_024363595.1 Xenopus borealis
TTTAAAAAAAAAAGTCACCAGCAGGCGCTGGCTTACTCGCACCGGGAGGGAGCTACCAGTGCGAGTCGCCATCTCTTAGGAAGCGCATGCGCTGTATGAAAAGTGGCCTCGGAAGTGTGACCGCTTTACAGTATGCGTTTGTGTGTGACGTCAAACGCGCATACTGCGCATGCGCTTCCTAAGAGATGGCGGCTCACACTGGTAGCTCCCTCCCGGTGCGAGTAAGCCAGCGCCTGCTGGAGACATTTTTTTTTTTTTTAAAGGGGTTGTTCACTTTTGAGTTAACTTTTAGTATAATGTAGAGAGTGATATTCTGAAACAATTTGCAATTGGTTTTCGTTTTTTATTGTTTGTGGTTTTGGAGTTATTTAGCTTTTTATTCAGCAGCTCTCTAGTTTGCAGTGTCAGCAATTTGGTTTCTAGGGTACAAATTACCCTAGCAACCCTGCATTGATTTGAATAAGAGACTGGAATATGAATAGGGGATGGACTGAATAGAATGATAAGTAATACAAAGTGGCAATAACAATACATTTGTAGCCTTACAGAGCATTTGTTTTTAGATGGTGTCAGTGACCCGCATTTGAAAGCTGCAAAGAAACAGAAGAACATTACAAATCATTAAAAAACTATGAAAAATAAATAATGAAGACCAATTGAAAAGTTTCTTAGAATTGGCCCTTCTACAATATACTAAAAGTTAACTTGAAGGTGAACCACCCCTTTAAAGTACTAGAACCCCTAACCGGAATGTGGGCTCTATCAGCCTGCACCTTCGGTTTGGGGAAAATACTCCCAGTTGTTACTTTTTAAACAATGTTGCAACAAACTTGGTTCCCCAGCAAAGACAGGTCTGTTAAGGCCCCATACAGGGGCCGATACTGGGCTTCCCTGACCAATATCTAGCCAAAAGTTGACCAGATCTCGTCGGGCAGGTTAAAAAACCCTGTTGGATCACAGTCACATCAGTGCGTTGATGCCATGCTGTGATCTGATCGCCTGTTTCTCCTCCATTCTGAACCAATAGTTGGGCCCCAGGGCCCACGATTGGATCAGCCTGATATCGCCCACCTCGGAATGGGCATTTCGGGGAGAGATCCACTTATTTGGCACAAAATGAGCATATCTCCCGGGGTATGGCTGCTAGCTTTAACTGCCTTGCATTACATTGTATCAACAGTCTTAGGCTAGTGGAACGCAAGCAGATTTGGGGAGATTTAGTCACCAGGCGACTAATCGCATCTTCAGCCTGGCGACCATCTCTCTGAACTGCCTTCCGTGTGCCAGAATGAGGAATCACCTGTGTTAATGCACTTGTGGCACTTCGATTTCCGAAGTTGCCCAAAGTTGTCTCACAAGGAAACTTCGGGCGACTTCGAAAATCGAAGCGCGACGAGTGTATTTGCGCAGGTGATTCCTCATTCAAGCACACGGAAGACAGGAAGACGGCAGTTCGGGGAGATTGTCACCGGGATGAAGAGACGATTAGTCGCCTGGCGACTAAATTTCCCCGAATCTGCCACTAGCCAGGGCAGAGAATAGAAAGGGACAGTCAACCACTGCTTTTCAGTACTTATACACATAACTTAAAAACCATAGAAAATGTGTAATGCATGTATATTGCAAAGCTGCTTAGAATATGTTTTCTTTTATTGGATACATTTTTTATTTTGGGGTTGCCTTGCCCTTTAAGTTTAGGCGAAATCTGGGATTCTGCAGGTTCTAGCAGCATTGTGGCAGGAGTGGCGCTCCAATTATGTTTTTTAGCAACCCCAGTCAGAAGCGATCCTGGCCCCTCTGCAGCCTAAGGCTTTTGCCTCCGGCCCCTCCCCCATGCGCTCACTTTTTTGCGCTGGAAGCGGGGGGGTCCATGAGGGCGGTGGAGAGGGCCAGGATACTAGCGCAGGGCGCAATTATGCGCTATGAGCTACAAGAGCCAGCTTTGGTCTGTTTCAAGTAGGTAGTAATTACTGCCTAGATACTCCTGGCACTAAACCTCTTCTCTCCAATCCTGTAGTATCTATTAATGCACTCAGGGTCAGACTGGGGGGCCCGGGACCAACCGGGACTCCTGTCCAGGGCCACCCTCTGGCCCCTCGCCCATCTACTGTGATGCACCAATGCATGAAGCCAATAAGAACGCATGCATAGACGGCACTGCGCGGCACCAAAAACATTTTTTATTATAGAATCCTAATATCAGGAGAGGTTGGTCTGGCTCAGCAGGGGCCCATGAGGGTCGGGATCCACCAGGTATTTTCCCAGTGTCCCGCTGGGACAGTCCAACCCTGAATCCACTCTATGTAAAAGTGTGTCTATTAAAAGATTAGGCCATTCAATAGATATGCATTGCATGAACCATGGCATCGATAAAGGTGGTTGTTTGCAACAAGCAAGGGGTAACACCTCTGTAAATTTCAGATGTCCCCTCTTTGAAGAGTTACAATGGGCCCCTGTGATTGGATTGGAGGAAAAGTTTATATGCCAAACACTTACCACACCAGTCAGTTGAACAGAAGAAGCTGCTCGGATGAGTAGTGAAACGCCTTCAATGATTACTCAGCAAGTCCAGTTGTTTTAGAATCACTTATATTATATTATATAAGGGGGTAACACGGCTTTCTAAAGTTGCTCAAAGATGTGCAGTTGTGTCCAACGACGCCCCAACCCCAACCACTAACCATTCCGAATAAATAACGTAGTTAAAGAACAAATCAAGATGATATTCTGCCCCTGACAGCTATTGTACCAAAGTTATGTCTGACATATTCTAGTGACAAGGTCTCATTGATATTGTCAGATCGGCAATACATGCAGAGGTATTATCAGAAATCTTTCCTATCGACTAAACGGCCAATCGCTATGGTACGATACGAACACTGTTGGGACGATCCACACGCGATCCAAAGATCGTACAAAACTTAGATTCATTCAACTACATCTTTATGTCTATGGCCAGATTCATTTTTATTGCATTCATTGTAAGCCACCTCCCCCAGATTTAGTAGATAAATGGACTTTGTTACTCGGCGGACTTGCTCAGCCAATTAGGTTCCACATGTTATTGCATGCTTAAACATGGGTACAAATTAATCACATTTGTGATTGGATCCGTTATCTGGAAACCCGTTATCCAGAAAACTCTGAATTACAGACTCCATTATAATGAAATAATGCAAATTTTTTAAAATTATTTCCTTTTTCTCTGTAATAATAATACAGTAGTTTGTACTTGATCCAGACTAAGATAGAATTAATCCTTATTGGAGGCAAATCCAGCCTAATAATAATAATAATTTTCTAGTAGACTTAAGGTATGAAGATCCAAATTACAGAAAGATGCATTATCCGGCAAACCCCAGGTCCCTAGCATTCTGGATAATAGGTCACATACTTGCATAATCATTTATTGCCAACTAAACTAAAACTAGCAGCAAACAAATCCCCAAAGCACAACATACAGGTTATCTTGCAATGCAAATATTTTCTGTATAAAAAAATGATTGTATATTATAGCAACCTTGCTCAAAACCACTCCATATCAGGAATGTATGTCTGAAGTTGTATGAAGCCAACGCAACCTGTGCTGCTGAGTCTGGGTAGTGGACAGAACCTGATGGAAAGGATCCATTGTTCTGGGAAGTGATATTGCAATCAGTTATACTATCTGCTTTGCTTTTCTTATCGGCTTTTCCTCCTGTTGAAATAAAGCACAAGTGCTAGTGTTGGGTGTCACAAGCAAGAATCCTTTCCTTCACTGAAATCAGATAGGCAGCGCACATATAAATGACATTATCAATTTAATTCGTTGCTCCTTTGTTTTGTCAGAAATAAATATATTATAGATAAGTATATAAATATACTATAAAAATATTGTGAATGTGCAATGTACTCCCTATTGTAAAACATAAGGCTATGGCACATAGGCTGAAGGAGGCAGCTGTTGTCACCCTGCATATTATTGCAGACAGAGAGAAGCAGATCTGTGCAGTGCCCCTGCTCCATTTATGTGAATCTGATCAGCCTGTGTGTTTGGCCCTGGAGCAGGTTGGGTACCAGCGGGTTACCCGCAAAAAACCTGTGGTACCTGGTGGGTTGCGGGAAGAAGTTCTGGGTTCGGGTATAGATGTGGGTCAGCGGTTCTGTGGGTTTGCGGGTCTTCTCAATAGCGATTTTTACTCATTTTTCTGACCACGCCTACTTCTGTTGATGTCACTTCTGGTAACAATGACAGCACTTCCTGATTCTTGATGGTCAGCAGGTCACGGGTCTGGGTTGCGGATAAGGTACCTGCGTGTTGGGTAGCGGGTCCAGGCGGGTAAGAATGTGGGTCGCAGGTCTGGGTTGCGGATTGCAGGTTGCGGGTACGGGTCGCAAAAAATGGACCCACGCAGCTCTCTACAGTGGAGCTGAAGCTGAGGTCAGTCCAAATACGCAAAAGGAGGCATCTCCAGGCTGACCTCAGCTTCAGCTCCACTGGGTGTGAGCGCTAACAGGCTGATCGGATTCACATTGATGGAGCAGGGGCACTGAGATCTGCTTCTCTCTGTCTGCAATAATTCACAGGCTGACAACAGCCGGAGCCTGCAGCTTGCACAGAACAAGCCCCAGAAATCATAGAAATATTCCATCGCAGGTAATGCTTTCCCTTTAAAATCATATGAAACACAATGTTCTGCATTTTCTGTTTTGGACAAGTTTCCTACCAATTAAAGAACAGATTCTCCCAGTTCTCTGTTCTCTTCTGTTTCAAGATAAACATTTGCAGGTGTGAGAGGCCCCTCTCTGGTTTCATTTGGCAGGAAGCGCTTGGTTTTTCAGCCTGGGTCATTCAGGGGAAAGCACAACACTAAGTGACAATAAAAACACCTTATTATGGCAATGTGCTAAGCAATTTTCTTCTGTAATAAATACAGTCATACTTGGAGTTTTGTAGTGTATGCTTCAATGTATTTCATATTAAACATGAGTGCACGACGATGAAAAGGTATCCATTTTTCTGCTTCAGTTGCTTAAAGAAAGTCAGTAGGTTTTCAGCTGAGTTAGGACTTGTTCTCCGTCACATTTAATGGATGGCAGCATTATAGCATAGTACTGAAAGCTGCAACTGTATGTACTTAAACTGCTATGAGTTGGACCAATAACATTCACTATTGGTGTGTATGAGCTTTCTTGTTAAAGATAAGACAAGCACCAGAGAGAAGTTATTTGTTATATACATTCTATAATAATTTGGATATGCAATTTCATTGGACTCTATGGATGAGGGTAGCTTAAAGGACAAGGAAAGTCTAAAATAGAATAAAGCTATAAATGCTGTATTTTGTACACTAAATATAAACATGAACTTACAGCACCACAAGCCTAATCAAACAAATGATTTATGCTTTCAAAGTTGGCCACAGGGGGCTGTCATCTTGTAACTTTGTTATACATCTTTGCAAGACCAAGACTGTGCACATGCTCAGTGTGATTTGGGCTGCTTAGGGATCGTCATAAATTATCAAAACAGCACAAGTCAAATAATATCTGCCAGAAGAACACAGCAAGAATAATTTATAATCAGAATATACAGACTGCACTGGGCCCTGTGTTGTCATGCAATCTAATGTGGATTTTATAGTTTTAAATTGTTTAATACAAACTTTCTCCAACTCTGCAGAACCAGTGGCTGCAGTAAAATAATCATCCAAAGAGAATCTCAGTTTATCTGTTTAAATCTGGCTCCATGATCTTTGTCCCTGCAGCTGGAGTTGGAAACAGTAAAGGGGATGTAAAGGCAAAAATAATCCTATACAAATCTCTACACAGTCGCCGACTGCTCTACAGGGAAACAAACAAATCTGCTGGAGTTCTGCATGGCTGGGAAGTAAGGCCGATGGCTCCCCCTGCTGTTCGTAAGTATGATTGTATCCCTGCACAAGGGACTATCTGACAATTCCTGTCCACAGAAGTAAGTGAAGGGAGAATTTCACTGCATACAGCCAGGTTTTTTATAAGAACAGTACGCATTTTTTAAATTAAAGTATATTTCAGATAGGTTTCTTTTACATTAAAGAAAGTAAAAATGGGATTTTATTTTTTTGCCTTTACATGTCCTTTAAGAGACCTAAGGGCCCCTACACATGGGCGTTTTTACCTGCGCTCCCCTGCGTTCTGTTTTGCTGCGTTCAGCCGCAGGGGAGCGCAGGTATAGATGCACTCAATTATTTCCAATGGGCTGTACTCACACGAACGCATGTAGGCGCCAAAAGCAGGAAAAATGCTGCATGTTGTGTCTGAACCTGCGTTCGGCGCTTACACGCGTCTCGTGGGTACAACATCATTGAAAAGAATGAGGTGCGTCTAGACCTGCACTCCCCTGCAGCTGAACGCAGCAAAACGCAATGCAGGGGAGTGCAGGAACAAAATGCCCGTGTGTAAGGGCCCTAAAAGCTTAACTCAGGCTAAAATGCAATACATTAGGGGACATTTGCTATGAACAATAACAAACAAGGGAAAGTTGTGCTCACCGCTAATTTTTAAAAACATTAGGTGCAATGAGGCTGTGACCACAAAATACATATAGACAAATCCAAGAGGTCCTCTGCACTCAACCCATTATCAATAGTGATGGGCGAATTTATTCTCCAGGGGCGAATTCGCGGCGAATTCCCGCGATTCGCCGCTGGCGAATAAATTCGCGAAACGGCAGCAAAAATTAGCCGCCGAAAAATTCGCCAACAAAAACGAGTCACGCGTCGTTTTTGACGCGACGCGATTGACGCGACGTGCGTCAAAAACGATGCGCGACTCGTTTCGCGAAATTTTTTGCCAATTCGTGAATTTCTCTGGAAATTCGCGAATTTTTCGGCGAAGCGAAACGCGGGAGTTTCGCCCATCACTAATTATCAATAAATTTAAGACATTGAGACAATTTGTGCATACAGCTACTAAAAAATGCCTTACCCTTTAAACAAGACAGGGATTGTTTGTCCATATACTGCAATATATTTAAGCGGGCCAACAACATCAAAGTCATCCCATATCTGTATTTTGTGATCACAGCCTTATTGCACCCCCTAATGGTTTTTAAAAATCAGTGATAAGCACAACTTTCCCTTGTTTGTTATAGTTCATATAGGTGCAGTGACCAGCTCTCTGTTGTAGCCCCCACCCTTCCCGCTATAGTCAGGTGATCCCACTGGTGTCCAATAAAAGGGCAACCAAGTTTGGGAGTTTTACTTTGAAAGCAGCAAGTAAGTTGCAGGTAAAACTTAGTCCCTTTGTAAAATGTATAATGAAGTAATAGAATTCTTAATGAATCAGATGCAATTTGAGCGTAGGACTGGCCAGATATGGGATGCACAACACAAATTACCCACTTTCACACTGCCTCTTCAAGAAGTCGGCCCGGTCACTGGCTAGAGGGCAACTCTCCAAAATCTGGAACAGTATAAACACCAGTACTCAGAACCCCTGCAACTTTATTTATCAAGATGTAACATTTCGGGGGCAAACCCCTTCATCAGACATGCAAAACTGCACCAATGCAAAGTGTTAAATACTCAAAAAATTCATACACGATCTTGGTGACTCCACCCTCTAATTCAGTTAATTAAACATTTAAATACAAAGTATCAAACGGATAGTAAGTAAAAATATGTTTAGTATTCAGACATGAGTCTGATGAATCACCCCCTAATTGAGTGAATTAAATACTAAATACAAAGTGTCAAACAAGTAGGAAGTAAAAACATTTTTAGCATAAAAAGTCTTTTTGCATAACAATTTAACGATCCGGGTTTTTCTGGCAACACTTTGTGACCTGTGTAAAATAACATAGAAGAAAATCCTTGTGAGTCCCAATGCTTGAGATCCAAGTAACACAGTCCATCCAAATTGTCCAACATAAAAATTCAAATGATGACCAAAAAATTTATGTCCAAGAACAAAGACAGTCTCTTTCGTTTGTTATTTTTTTTGTCCTTTATTCATGTATTTTTTAGTAGTACACTGGTTACACATTGTGGTTGGACAAGGGTAAGGCATTTTTTAGTAGCTGTATGCACAAAATGTCTCAATATATTGATAATAGGTTGCGTGTAGCGGTCCTCTTGCATTTGACATTTGCTATGACCCTGCAAACAAGTGCTAGAGCACTAAGGGTTGCAACATTTTTGGAGTTGTTTGTGGTTTTTACACCATAAATCTCAATTTTTTTTTAGAGTTTTAAAGAAATATAGAATAAAAACAGATTTTTGAGAGATTGGTAAAAAAAAAAAAATTTCAATGGTAGTTCATAGGACACAGAATGATGAAAGGTTCTGCTGTTTTTTTCATACTGTGCAGGTGCCTTTAAATTCTAGTGTACATTGTATTGTTCATGTTTAGACTGGGCACCTTTATTCTCACCAAGCATAGGAACAATAAATATTTATTTTCAATTCACCAGTACAAAGGAAGATATATAAAAACATGGACAGAGTTTGATTGGTCCATAGCAACCAATCAACAGTTTTACTGGGCCAGTACAGCTAGAATAATGAAACTGTTTCTATGTCTTATTGGACTTGGTTAAAGTCGAAGTCGAAACCGAAATCTTGATTTGGCTTCACGTTCTAGAGTCCTGCAGCTGGTCAGGTACCCGTGGGTTAACCTCAAAAACCTGTGGTTTGCAGGTAGAA
The DNA here is from genome assembly GCA_024363595.1 of Xenopus borealis. NCBI lineage: Eukaryota > Metazoa > Chordata > Amphibia > Anura > Pipidae > Xenopus > Xenopus borealis. The sequence continues at coordinate 88,247,101 of CM044445.1, forward strand.
TTTCCCGGTGCGGGAATAAATGCAGGTCGGCGGTTGGGCCGCAGGTCTTCTCAATAGCAATTTTTACTTATTTTTCTGACCACGCCTACTTCTGATGATGTTACTTCCAGTTACAATTACAGGACTTCCTGATTCTTGATTGGCAGCATGAGAGCACTTGATGGTCAGTGGGTCGCGGGTCCGGGTTGTGGATAAGGTACTTGCGGGTCGGGGACAGGTAGCGGGTCCAGGTGGGTAGGGTTGCGGGTTCGGGTTGAGGATTGTGGATTGCAGGTTGCGGGTATGGGTCACAAAAAATCACGTGCTTCAGATGTCTGTAAAAACTTGATTTTATTCCATTAAAACTAAACCAAATTTGTTATATTTGATCTGCCTTTGTTCCTTCAACAACTGGCCTGAAGTCTTTACACCCAAGTCATTTCCACTATCTGGTACGATTTGCAGGACAGGACTGGGATTCAAAATAGGCCCTGCCATTCCTACTACACAGAGGCCCAAACAGACCCCACCAGCCCACTTAATAGTCACTTTCTATGGCAACCCACAGATTGCCAGTCTGGGCCTGACAATTTGGCATTACATATTGCTGTTTATTTGGAGGAAATATTTCTTATAATGAAGATTATTTTTAAACCTTGTTGATAATTTAATTTATATTATATAATTTCTTTGGTAGTTGTTTAAAAATGATAAATGTGGAGTTTAGGGTCTGCAAGTAGAAATGTGATAACTCACCACACAATGGAAGAGGCCCAGGTGTGCCGCCCTGAGCCCGGAGCCGACAAAACATTAAGAAAAATATCATAATATCAAACACATTAGGCACCAGACCTGTAGCAAGATCCAGAACATGTTTTGCAGGTATGTAGGAGGCTTATGCAATGAAATGTCAAAAATGTGCAAAGTGCCCCTGCCTGTAATCCCACAAGATACACTGCACACCGACGCAGAGATATGTTCTTGGACACTGCATTTTGTTTTTCAGCTCTCCAGGCAATGTGCCATAATTATGCTTGAACTTTCAATTATCCCAACAGGTCAGGTAACAATATTTAAAAAATGTCTCTGTAGTAGTATTGGCTGTTGGCCATCATGAATCACATTTTAATGAGTCAGTACCTTTTACAGCATTAATGGCATTAATTACACCCAGGCATGGAAATATGTAAAACTATATCATTGGGAAACCATAAAAATGTTCAAAATAGTTTCAATGGTTTAAGGAAATGTTACGAAGATTCTGTGTATTGATTTTGTTTCAAAGATCATAATAATTCACAAAATAAGGAAAAGCCTAATTCCAATGAAACCTTTTGGATTCTGAGACTAATACCGAATTTGTGATTGGTGGGGCTATCAGGGTGCCATTAAGATAAGAATGTAGCCTCAAAAGCTGTGGATTAAGATTGGAATGGATGTGTATGGATGAATTTTAATTAGAATATTAAACCACTATAATTATTTAAGATGCAGGTAAGTAGAATGAGAGGCCCAGATTTCTCTGAATGAAAGGAGTCTTGCCAGAATGACCAGGTATGGGGCCTATTATTCAGAATTCTCAGGACCTGGGGTTTTCTGGATAAGGAGTCTCTCCTTAATTTGGATCTCCATGCTGTGACAACTAAAAAAAAACATTTAAACATCAATTAACCCCAATAGTATTGTTTTGCCTTCAATTAATTATGCCTTAGTTAGGGTCAAGTACAAGGTACTGTTTTATTATTATCAGACTGGGCCGGCAGAACACTGGGAAAAAACCTAGTCCTTGCGCAGAAGCCAAAAGTGGCTAGTGATCTCCCTCCCTGGCCCCTGGCGTGGCTGAAAGAAAAAGAAGGGGCCGGGGGGGGGTCAAAGGAAGCTTTGTGACTGGGGTGGGGGGCCCAGGGGTGGTGGTGGGACCTGAGGCAGCAGCTCCAGTCTGACACTGTCATTACAAAGAAAAAGGAAATCATTTTTAAAAATTTAAAATGATTTAATCATTGGAGATTATGGGAGATGGCCTTGCGTAATTCTTAGCTTTCTGGATAACTGGTTTTCCCCTAACTGTATCTGGAAAATGAACTGAAATGTAAATAGATGTTGTATGATAGTTTTATTGCTTTTTCTGAGCGAAGGGCATGCCTCACACTACACTACATAAGGTATAACACAATGACTATCTATGTATAAATAAATACTGTAAATTACTTTCAATAAAGGTGTGCAGTATCAAGAGTAACGTTATTGGTTTCATTCATTTTAATATGGTGGAGCTTTGTCTGTCAAACGTTGCTATCAACAAGTGTGCCAAGGTGAGAGCATGGCGCTATGCCCTTGAGTGGTGTTCTTCTTAACCAGCACATCCATCCATATTTGCAGAGACGTAGTGTTAAAACTCTATAGAGGACTGAATAGATTGATGCATTAGTGAAGGCCCACAGAGACGCTTCATTAACCCAATTAAGCAGGTGGATTGAGAGGGCCTCTCTTATAATTTACACCTTACTAATGAAGTGTATGGCTCTTAATCTTTTCCAAACAAGACAGACTCATGGAACATTGGTGCAGGGAAGAAGGAAATTAATTAGGTGAAAAAACTGCGAGATTATAGCAAAGGGAATCCACCACAGCAACTGTAACCTAGTCGGCTATTCATGTGAAGTTACAATACAAGGCTGACATGCAAACAAGCTACTGTGTTTTTTATTTGATTTATCTGAATAAGAGATGCTGCTGCCTCCATTGTTTTTGCACAGGTCACCGATGCATGAATGCCGCACCTGCAGCACAAACTAAAGGTTATACACTATGTGTCATATAAAGTAGGAATTATGAGCCATAGATACACTGTTTCTTTCATCTTACCAGACTTTTTCTTCACTACGGATCTGAAAATACAAGTTGCTTTAAATGAAAGAGCTAAAGGTTACCTTTCCGAGCCTAATAATGTCAGATTATAAACTTAATATATATCTGGAAACCTGTTTTTCAGAAAGCTCTGAATTATGGGAAGTAGACTCCAATAGTCTCCGATTTAATAAAATGGAGTGATGATGAGTGGACACTCAATATAGTTCCTATATGCCACTGTTTGTAATTAGGTTATCAATATAACAATTTAGAGGTGCACAATGTTAGGCTCTGCCGCATTGAGAGCTATAATTTCAATCCAATCATGCATTTAACAAAGGCACACTCTCTTCACAAATTCTCCGAGACAAGTTTAAAGATACTTCTCTTTAATCATGGTGAGATCTCAGCAAACGTTTCGGGGACCAACCCCTTCATCAAGTGCTACTTACAACAAGTGTTAGAGAAAACATTTATAGGGAGGGCCATCCTTAGCCCGCCCCTTGTGATTAAGTGACATCATCAAACATATGTTTGTAAATTACATTCCACAATGTTGATATTAACATGTATTGCACCAAGGTATTTTAAAGAATTTTTTGCAATACATGTTAATATCAACATTGTGGAATGTAATTTACAAACATATGTTTGATGATGTCACTTAATCACAAGGGGCGGGCTAAGGATGGCCCTCCCTATAAATGTTTTCTCTAACACTTGTTGTAAGTAGCACTTGATGAAGGGGTTGGTCCCCGAAACGTTTGCTGAGATCTCACCATGATTAAAGAGAAGTATCTTTAAACTTGTCTCGGAGAATTTGTGAAGAGAGTGTGCCTTTGTTAAATGCATGATGATGAGTGGAGGCCATTATATAAATCCATTCCTGATTCTATTGGGTTTAATTATAAATCAATTTTAAATAGTCTATGTATGGAGATTCAGATTACAGAAAGATCCCTTATTTGGAAAACCCCAGGATCAGAGCATAGGTCCCATAGTTGTATATATACATAATATATACATTTTATATATATATATATATATATATATATATATATATATATATATGTATGTATGTGTATGTATGTGTGTGTGTATAATTCAGAATTAGTAATGAGTGAATCTGAGCTGTTTTGCTTTGCTGAAAAATTTGTGGAAAATTATCTTTGTCTATGGGTATTTTTTTCAAGGCTCGTTTCTGCTTTGGGGCTACAAATAAAAATTGTAAAGGCAAAATCACACGGATTTTTCACTCAGTTTACTGCTACACACATGCCCTACACTAAGGGGCAAATTTACTAAAATTCACCCAAAATCCTACGAATCTATTTGAAATTCGACTATCGAATGCTTATCGAATAGTTTCAGGGCTGCCATCAGGGGGGCACAGGGGTTACTCCTCTACCGGGCCCTAAGGGGGGCCCACCTGTGCTGCACTTTTCAAAATAGCTGGGGCCCCCTTGACAGCACCAAAGCTGTGCCACCTCTTTCAAATTATCGAACCGACAAAGAGCTGAACAGTCCAAGTCCTGAAGCGGCAAAAAGATCTGAAGCCACGAAAATAGCAGAAGTTGAAGTCATGAAGCCACAAGTTCAGTTCTGCTGAACACCAATGTGTGTGTGTTTTTTTAAACCCCTGGCTGCCAATGTCATATTTTAATACTCTATAGGTAAATAAAAAGCACCTCTGAAAGGAGGCTTGAAAAATGGAATTCTCATAGTATCTGCAGAAAAAAAACCCATAGAAAAATAAGAAAAAGAGGTTTAGACATAACTCTTGTAGGCATTATCTGCTGCTCCTCTGCTGAAGGAGAACTGGAACCACTGGCGATTCGAGTTTGGTTTATGACTCAAGATCTGAATTTCCCTTTGTGAAAGCCTTTCATCATTCTGTGCAATCTTACTACTAAAAGTGCTCTTTAAAAAAAATAATGCACCAGAAAGCACAGTGCAAAAATAATAGAATTATATTTATGCCAATTTAATTCAATTAAAAATATTTATCTGAATAAAACACATCCTCTATGATCCTTCAGGAAGATGTATAACTATGTGTAGATACATCTATGAGCCTAATTTACTCATTCCCTGGATGTGTTAGAACAGTAAGGGATAAAAATCAGGCCCTAAAGCTGGCCATAGACGCAACTATCCGATCGTACGAATCCTCGATTTGTACGATTTTCGGATTGTGTGTGGAGTGTTCTGACATTTGTCGTGCCATGCTGATCGGTCGTTTGGTCGATCGGACAGGTTAGAAAATTTCTGTCGGCTGGCGATCATATCTTTGCGTCTATTGCAGATCGTACGATTTTCAGTGGGAGACCGTCACTAGGTTTTTAATCGTACAACTTTTGTACGATCCCTGTCAGGGGCAGAACGTCGGCTGATGCTGTGCTTTTGTTACTTTATTTGATCTGAAGGTTAGTGGCAGGTCGGGAGATGGGGAAGTCCGATCGTTCGATGATTCGAACAATCGGATCTTTGCATCTATGGCCAGCTTAAGTGTTCATTTAGAAAGCACTTACATCTCTAGGACATACCATAAAAAAACTATATACAAATCTGAAGAGAGGTTCAAGGGGCAAAGCAGCCCTGCTCTTCCATAGGGCAAAAGTAAGGTAAAGGTCCTGTATAGGCCTGAAATGTTGCAATTGCTTCATGAGCCAATAAAGTGATCATTTCATTCACAGCACCAGAACTTCTATTGGTGCTTTTGTTTTCTCAAGTTATTGATTTTTGATGGCTAGCTGTTTGGGGCCCTACACCCAGAGGCCCCTGATCCAGGTAGATGTATTATACAGGCGGAAGCACTACATTCTAGGTCTTGCAGGCCCAGGCCTAGGGCGGCGTCAATTAAGGGGTGGCATGCAGGGTTGCCACCTGGCTGGTAAAAATTATGGTTGATCCCAATGTTATCAGTAGCGAAAAAAGCTAAATATATATGAAGGTCACCCAGCCGCACAAGCAATTTTGTTGACGGAGCACTAGTGTTGAATGGCTAGTGCTCTGGAATCAAGCTGTCACGATGCGCATGCGCTCTATCTTTGAGAGGGAGGGGGCGATGGAGGATGCCGGCCTCTGGGCACCTTCAGGGCAAATCCGGCCCGAGGTCTTGAATACAGGGCAAAACGTAAGGACAGGGCACTTTTTCACCCTGCAGTTAGCATCGTTTTTTGCTGCCCTAGGCATTGGACTTCTGTGCATGCACAATGACATTGCAAGACGTAACGCACCATTTTTGCGAAAATGTAAAAGTTTTATTTACCATAATAGGTATTTGAGGGCTGCCCCCGTAAAGCTGATTCCCTAGACACAGACCATCATAAGGTAAATATGCCTCTGGTTAGGGATGAGTAGGGGATGAGAGAGGGGATGTCCACACGTCTCTAATCGCTGTTTCCATAATGTTCTTATAATCAAAATGCAAAAAGGAAATAATCATAATCATACTGCTAATACAAAAAGGCCTATAAAACATATTGGGATATTTGGGCTCCTGGGCCTTTTCAGAAAGTAAAAACACACAATCAAAACCCGGCTGCTTTCACTTACCACTGTTTTCAATATGTACCACTAGGAAGGATTTGCTGAAATCTCTGCCCCTTACAGTGTTAATATGTGAAATGGTTATTTCCAGTTATTCGATGCTCCCTTAGTTGTAACAAGAAACAGCAATTTGATTCTCCCTTAGGTGTAACGAAAAACAGCAATTGTTAATTATTTCCTTAACACGGAGTTTGCACAAATGGGTTTTTGCCCTCAGCCTCAATGGGAGAAAGGTAGCATTTAGCAGCATATTTTGCAGCATATTTTGCATATCTGACTCAGCCATTGAAACAGCAGAAAGAGAGAATTAGAATCCAGATTCACTCACTGAAACACACAAAAGGAGTTGGGAGACATATTTGCATTGTTGCCATTCCCCTAATTACTGATCTTGTTAAAATAAGTGGCTCAGTTTTAAAGGGATGATTTCTAGATCTGGGAAGTAGATAGATGGAGGTTTGAATCACAAAAGCTGTGATTGTTTGATCCCATTCTACCAGCCTTATCCAAGAGTTTTGCGAAGGATCAGGATTGCTGTCTAGTATCCATAATTAATCCTGGAGGCTGTGCGGATTTAGTAGAATTGTCACTGACTTCAAATTAAACAGTCACCATTAGCGTGTGAAACAGATACCATATGTTTATGTATTATTGTAATGCTTTCTCAGTTTAGACACCGGCTTCTTTTTTAATGTAAGCCATACTGCAATTCACATCATTTTACAGCATACACAAGCCTGGGCTGGGAATATGCAGAGTCCCCACTTCACCAAAATTGAAGGTATATAATTGTAACTACAATTACAGATGGTATTTAACTACCAGTATTGTAACTAATTGTCATTCAAAAATAGGGCTGTATTGTAAAAATGGTTAAACTGGCTCCAATGGCAACTTCTGGAGTGCTTCATTGATTTAGGGTCACTTAGAGCAACACTCACAGGTTAGAAGAGTGCCATAGATATTCATAACACAACTTGTGTACATAGGCACCACAGTCTATAGTAGCAATGGGATAATGGCCTCTGGGAAGGGGGTGTGGCTGTGGGATAAGAGATATAGTAGGGAGAGATGGTGCCTATAGCACAAGTGAGATAATAGTCCCTGGGAAGGGACTGTGGCTGTGGGATACAAGGTATAGAAGGGAGAGATGGTGCCTATAGTAACAGTGGGATAATAGTCTCTTGGAAGGAACAGTGGGATAGCAGGTTTAGTATGGAGATAATTTTTTATTAAAATATTAAACAATAACAATAGAAGTGCAATTACATTTCAATCAGATCAGAAATAAACAATAAATCAATAATACATCAAATTGGAAAGTGAACATTCCTCCAAAACATTATGTTTCCCACAGATTTCTTAGTTTCCATTGTAAAATATGTATCAAGAGCCATCTTTATGTTTTTTGTTTAAAGACCTTTCTGAAACTTTCCCAGCTGATCTTTTTACTTGAATCCTTACACCTGCCTCCTGATACGCCTTCCCTCCTTCCTCCTCCAACTCACCCTTCTCTAGTGACTCCCAATCTGTCTCCTGAGATTCAAGAGCCTCTTCCCTCTTGCTCTTCTTCCTCCTAGAGATTATATCAGAAGAGAGACTTTTCCTTTTCTCCCTTTCTTCCTCTTCCCCCATTCTCTCCAGTTCTGCCTCTTCTTCTTCTGCCAAATCCCCCCATGATTTCCCTCCAGGCAAAACAAATCTATTTTCAGTTCAGATGGTAATTACACCTGGGCTCTTATTTTCCTTAACCTTCTTGTTTGAGTTATTGCCCACAACTTTCCAATCATCCGCTCCAGCCCCCTTCTTTTGGGATGTCACTAACTTTACCTTTTTATTCCCCTCACTCCTCCCCTTGTCACTCTTCTTTCTATCTTTCTCTGCCTCCTTCCCTCTCATCTCTGTTTGGCGCCCCCTAGTTGTTTCTCTTACCCCTTCTGCTCTCTCCTCCCCCCTTGCCTCAGTCTGTGTCAGGTTCTCCCCTGGCATTGGGGTGCTCATCTCCTGTGCCAAATTGGGACAAGCTCGCTGAATGTTACGCCAGGCTTCGGGGCATGATCTATAAGCATGGCCTGACTTCATGCACAGATTACACTTTATTTCCTTAACACATTCTTTACTCGGGTGTCCAGTCTCTCCACACAAAGCACATTTCTGTATGTTACATTTCATAGCATAATGCCTGTTGGACCCACATTTATAGCAAAGTCTGGGTTGACCCACATAGAAGCAGACACCCCTTGTTTTCCCAATGAAAAAAGAATTTGGGAGGTGTCTCTGAACATTGTGTTCTACATGCAGTTTAACTTGCACTTTATATCCCCCAACCCAGAAACCCTCCTCATCAAACAGTCTCACCAGGGGGGGCACTGGCGCTTGAGCCATATGAGGACGTCCTGCTCATGCACCGTCTCATTCTTCATCAATATTGTCACAACTTTTGTTTCAGGTTTAGACACAGGTATTACCCTAAACCCCTCCCACTCCTTGGCCTCTTTATTCAGATGGTACCTCCTCCAGAATTCCTCTAACCCTTGGGATAACTTGAAACTTACGTCAAATTCAATATCAAATTCAGTATCTGTGGGGGCCACAGCCATTACCTGCTCAGTCTCCAGGGACACACGGTTTCCATTCTCCTCACTGGCAGCAACCACTTCCAGGTCACTCATGGCACTTTCCGCAACCTCTAGGGCCACACTGCTCCCAGGCTCCTTGTTTTCTGTAGCCATCTCCTGGTTGGTCAGAGCACTTTCTGCAACCTCCAGGGCTACATGACTCCCAGGCTCCTCACGGTCAGCAGCCATCTTGCAGCCATCGGACTCTGCTCTCTCCTCCTGGCTTGCCTCTGTTGTAGCTCCGCAGCTCCATGCAGTAACTCCAACACCAGCCTCCAGTTCCACAGAGTCAGAGTCACTCTCGCTTCTGGAACATCTTTTACTTTTCTTTTTCTTTCCTTTAATGGAGCAGGAAACATTGCCCCTTGTAGTTCGTTCCACAGTCACCATTATATTAGGGCCAGCAGCCCTCTTGTTGCTGCCCAAGCGGGTCTTCACTGCACAACTCGCAGGCATAATCACCTTCTTACCCATGGAGTGGGGAAAGGCAACAAGATTAACACAAAATGTATCCTCAATACTAGGCCCCAGACCCAGCCGGGCCTGGGAGAAAGGCACAACTCCACAGAGCTCTCAAAAACACCTCCTCAATGTAGCAGTACTGATTTGAAAATGGCCTCTGGGAAGGGGGTGTGGCTGTGGGATAGAAGGTATAGTAGGGAGAGATTGTGCCTATAGTAACAGTGGGATAATAGTCTCTGGGAAGAGACTGTGGGATAGCAGGTGTAGTAGGGAGAGATGGTGCCTATAGCAGCAGTGTGTATAATAGCCTCTGGGAAGCGACTGTGGGATAACAGGTGTAGTAGGGAGAGATGGTGCCTATAGTAGCAGTGTGCATAATAGTCTCTGGGATGGGACTGTGGTTGGGGATAGCAGTCTCTGGGAAGAGACTTTGGCTGTGGGATAGTAGGTATAGTAGGGAGACGGTGCCTATAATAGCAGAGGGTTAACAGTCTCCACTGTGCCTTTATGGTGTAAAACTCTGCTTATAATTAGGTTACATCTTCCACTCATTGTGCTCTTGTATAAACAGTTACTGTGCAAGACTCAATAAAACACATGCTAAAGGGTTCATACATTCAAAGAAGATAGTAGGAATGTATTGTGTTCAATTAATTATCCCATAAAGTTATATCCTTTTTTCCTGCATTTAGTTATTGCTTGGGTAATGATAGCCTTGTGAGGTTTATGGCATTTTGCACTTACATATTTAAATAATAGAAGACGCATTTGGCAGTTAGTACATATGTGTGCCCACTGAAGACTGTGTAGGAATATTTATACCATATTACACTAGCAGGCAGGTTTATCTGAAAGTGATTACTTCCAATGGTTTGTGTTGTTTCTCTTACACAAGTGGTATTTAAATGCCTTTTGGATCATCAGTTGAAGTCTGTTGTTTCTCTAGAAAAAACAATAGGCTTCAGATTAGGGCTGCATATTATGAACCTAGGAGCTCAGCGGGGTCTTGGTTTTTGTACAAATCCTATCAAATCCTGGCATCGTTCTTTCTTTACTCCTGGTAATTAATCTTTTCATGAACGCTGTCACATTTGGAAGCTTTGTGTTAAAAAATAACCTCAGCAATTAAGTAACATAGAGATGACAAGTTTTAGCTTCAAACAGAAGTCATAGCACCGGCCCGATCAGGCAGATATTACCGAAGTATAGCCTTCATATTCTGCATGTGTTTATTTGTAGTTTTCTTGCCTGGTATAATCTCTTAAATCTGCTTCTAAATTATCACTTCTAAATTGCCCATGAAGGTTAGTTTACTAAAAATATTAGCATTCTGGGTTGATGATGGGCCTATACAGGTTGATGATGGGCCTATACAAGGGCCTATACAGCTAATCCCTGGTACTAGTGATGGAAAAATATGTAAATCATGCAGTTTGATTTTCAAGCAAATAGGCCTTCATATTACAACATAGCAACAAGTCCTTAAGTCAGTAGGTTCTTTGTCAGTGGTGTAACTATAGAGGAAGCAGACTGGTGATGGGTGGGCTGACGCTCAGGTTTACCCATGGGTTGGGTGGATTCAGGCTGAATTTTGGGCATCCCTGAGTGTCGGTCACACTGGGGTACTACAATACTGGAGAAATGACATACAACTTTTTGCGACTTGCACCAGTGACCTGCAGATGCGAGTTTGGTGTGGGTCCTACAATGGAAACATTTTGTGGGTTAGGGTCGGTTGCAGGCTGAGTTTTTTCTGACCCTCACATCACTAAAGCAGACCCCATGGTTTTGCGGTGCTGCAGGGGGATCTGGACTGTATGGTCTACTTCCTCTACAGTTGTCTGAAACCCCTTCCCCAATTGCTCATACTTGCACCAACGTTATTGGGCACGGGGGACGCAATCCAGTGGGCAGGTGAGGAAGATCTGGGTAGACGAGTCGATGTTCAGCTGGCCCCTCCACCGAATAAGGGAAAATATACCCCCGCGGACATGATTTTATACAGTTGGCTTAATGTAGACAAGGTGCATGAATACTATATGCACTTTCAAAAGTAAATATAAATGCATTTTGTATACAGATATAAGTGATTGCACAGAAGAAGCTACAATAGTCAGGCCTGGATTTGTTGAAAGGCCACCAAGGCCCGGGCCTAGGGCAGCATGCCACCCAACCACATTCACATGGGTTCAGATGCCAATCCTCAATGCTCCAGACCCGATGAAGAAAATTTGTGTATGTACACAAATAAAGGGCAGGGGATTGGGGCACCTAAGGCAGCAGGCCTAGGGGCACCCACAAGGTAAATCTGGCCTTGACAATAGTCTCTCTCTGACTTGTATCAACCATTTCCCACCACCTTAGGCTCACTGTGTCATGCAACCCATGTGTAATGTAAAAATGCAAGTACAATACCTTAAGTTCCAGAATCAGTGGGTGCTTGTACAGTGTTAAATCCAACCTACCTCCTGGTCAGATAAGTACAAAAGTTCAATTCACTGCAGCACACTGTAGATTTAGTGGTGTATCAAAATGAATTTATTAGCTCCATACATGTGAGCAAAGCAATAAGTGGCCTCTTACAAACCAGTGTTTTGATCCAAATGAGTAGGAATCCATCCCGGTGGGGAAATGCATGTGCTGTCACAGTTAGCCTAGATCTGATTCAGAACTCTGAAACATTTTGGCCATTGAGTCAATCTGGGACATGGTTTGTGGCAGCTGGTGACCTAGAATGCCAGACTCAAAAGACAAGAACTCAATGATAAGGATGGATCTGACTGCTGCTGAATATCTGCTCATTTACTGTACTTCAGCTTCCCAACTATTTAGAGCAGGGATCCCCAACCTTTTTTACTCGTGAGCCACATTCAAATGTAAAAAGGGTTGGGGTCTCTAGGGGTTCTAAATAAGTGCTGTGATTGACTATTTGGTAGCCCCTATGTGGACTAGCAGCCTACAGGAGGCTCTGTTTGGCACTATACTTAGTTTTTATACAATTAAAACTTACTTCCAAACCTGACATTCAAAAATAAGCAAAAATAAGTACCTGCAACATCCAAGTGGTTGGAGAGCAACATGTTGCTCATGAGCTACTGGTTGGGGATCACTGATTTAGAGTAACAGTTTTCCTGTGAAAGTCACAGGTAAAACTGTGGCACCAGCCACTTCCCCATGATATATAGACAGACACACCTACATACATTCACACAAACACATACATACTTATATACTGCTTAGTTGTCATGACCCAGCCAAAACTTTTAATGCAGGGAGGCCTGAACCCAGAAATCTAAGACCTCTACTCTAATGTATTGCAATGTGATGCCATATTGTACAAAGTGCTAAGAACAGTGCCTAAATCATGTATTTACATGTACTTCTTCTGTTCACCACAGTATTAAGGCAATGAGCCATCTTCCATCCATTGATGTCTATGAGGAGTAGACAAATATGTCCATCCCTTCTATTGCATGCTGCTTCAAGCCCATACAGCTGGAAAGTCCAATACACTGTAGCACACTGTAGGTTGAATGGTGTATCAAAGAGAATTTTATTCGCTCAAACCATGTGAGCAGACAACAAATGGCAATGTTTCGGACCTCGCAGGACCCTTTCTCAAGGAAAAGGTCAGTTGTAGATGCCAAATATGCCCTTGAGAAGAACACAGGGGCTGCCCATTGCACATACTAGTAAACTCATTTCTTCCTTGTATTTTTCTGCATTTTCTAATTGCCTCTGTGGACCACAACAGTGTCTGTAACATTTTACATAATTGTTAATAGTATAAAACTCATTTGCAAACTTTATAACAATACTATGCTGTTTGAGGTAGATGCCAAAGAATAAGAAAGTAAAATGCATGCACAGATGCATAGACAGAGAGATAGATGAAAGATGATAGATGAAAAACAAACAAACAAATAAAATATATATGAAATGTATGGTGTGATACGTTATTTCATTAAATTACAAATAAAGGCAGGGTCAGAATATTTTTAAAAGGTAATATATATATATATATATATATATATATAGTATAGTATACATATCTATATGTCTACAAAGTATATACACTCCGATTATTATGTAATAAAAAGGGTGTTTTATCAGGGATATATGATAAACAAAATATATAATACAGACGCACAAACACATATATACATATTTATACAAACAAAACAATTATACACAATTTAGAAAATATAATAATAATATAAGAACATCAACAACAATAATAGTAATGTTATGATTACAGTTTAATTTTAAAAGCTCAACTTTCTGCTTAATTGTGGCAGTTAATACACCTATGCTGCTGTTTAAACATAAACATAGTTTAGAGTATGTTATTCTTTAAAAAAAGTTCTACGTGTGTTTAACAGATTGCATGGCTGTTGCACAACAAATGTCTACAAGTGTGTCACTAATTTAATTTTAATTGTATTGTGTGGGGTTGTGTTGGATGCTCCAGCTGTCATGCAGTCATCATCTGTCAGAGAACTATCACTAAGCCATGCTGGGCTAAGACAGGATTATAAATGATGAACTGACATGTGCTCTAAATCTTCTTATTTGCCCGGCCCGCAAGGTACAACCTGCAAAAATGTAACTGGCACACTCCTGATGCACGGTCCGCTGTTGACTCCAAGCACCTCTTGCTATTGGTCACTTAAGCAGATCCATGTGTGTAATGACTGGCACCTGCTGATCCTTGCACGTGCCTGACCTTCGACCTCCTCGCTTTCCCTCTTGGAGGTAAGGCGCAATGTAGGCCATGTCACATTAGCAGCACGTGCATCATTTAGGGCATATGGATGACTTGCTCTATGCAAAACAGAGTAAGTAAAGCCAAGCAGACCCAGATCTGCTATAACAACAGATGGGAGAAGCGTGGCATTTAATATTTAGACAGATGCCACCTCCTCGATCCACCTGCCTTGAACTTGGACATTGTACAGCATGAACCGTCATCTTAATAATTAGGCAACACAATGACTGCATTTATAAGGAGGTTCCAGACAGAAGCCCCTTGTCCCTGACATTCACAACAATTCAAAGAACTCTCTGTTGTCTAGACACAATGCTCTTACATTTTATTACATATCATTCCCCCAGCCCCTTTTTTTTGTTGGGTTTATGCCATTTGAATTATCAAAATCCTTATCAATAGTTCGATCATGCCTATTGTGGGTATCCATTAATTTGACGCTCAGTATATAAACACTGCAATTTTAAATCCCTAAAAGCCCATTCAGCTCGGGAGTTCTTATGAGGTATATTATGCCTGCTGAAAACCTATTATAGTAAAGATTGTCACGTGTAGTTGATTTTCTAGGTGTCCTTATTTTCTGAATCCGTGTGAGTTTGTGAAATCACATAATGATGGTGGCATTGGACAATCTACTATTTGGGTAACTTCACCACAGCAGATTGGTTACCAACCCATTTAAAAAAAAAATGCTTAGCTGACTGACCAGAGATAAAAAGTCCTTGTAGACGTTGTTGCTGCCATTTTGTGCCTGAATACAAAAAAGGACTACATTTAGGGATTAAATGAGGGCACAAGTCCTGACATGGTACTTGTCTTTTCAAGACATGTTCATTTGTTTTCGTTAATAATTGTGTTTTGCATTAAAATGTGGATAAAAGGCATATGGGATGAGAAAAGGGAGGGAGGGGGGTTCCACAGCTAATTGAACAGCCCAGGACTCATGGGTTAATTACAGATATTACGGCTGCTGTTCACCAGCTCCTTGCCCTCAAGAAGTCTCTGGATTCCGAATGACCTGGCATCAACAATAAGACCCTCTTTTAGCCTATTAGCTAATTGATATATGTGAGTGTTCAGAAGGATTCTAATTAAATCATTGAATCTAACAATTGCTGGTCCATTGGGTGAATCAAAGAAGGATGACAGACTTCCCCAAACCGTAGAAGTTACCAGAGATCCTGTAGAGATTAGCTTCATATTTTATTTCAAAGCTGCAGTTCTCTCTGTAAGGGCAGGGGCACACGGACAGATTTGGGGAGATTTAGTCGCCTGGCTACTAATTGCCTCTTCTTCGGGGTAACAATCTCCTCAAACTGCCTTCCCCCTGCCGTCCACCTGCTAAAATGAAAAATCACCTGCTGCAATACACTCGCGATGCTTCGATTTGCGAAGTCGCCCGAAGTTGCCTCACGAGGAAACTTCTGGCAACTACGGAAATTGAAGTGCCATGAGTGCATTGAGCTGGTGTTTTCTCATTACAACTGTTACCGAATCTGCCCATGTGACCTTACCCTAAAGAGAACTGGTGAAGATGCTACCGAGGCTGTGCCAACATCCTACATATTAATATTGAGATAAAGGGTCTTGATGTAGTCTTTTTAATGGTTTGTTGACTTGAGCAGGTTTCATTGTACTTGACATGAATAGTGATGGGCGAATTTATTCGCCAGATGCGAATTCCTGTGATTCGCAAAACGCCAGGGAATAAATTTGCGAAACGCCAGCGAATAAATTGGTGAAACACCAGCGAAAATTCACCTACCAAAAATTCGCCTACCAAAAATTTGCTGCGCACAGAAAATGACACGACGCGTGTCGAAAACGGCGTGACGCGCGTCAAAACCGTGCCGCGACTCGTTTCGCGAATTTTCCGCCAATTCGCGAATTTCGGCAAAACGGGATAGATTCTTCCATCACTAGACATGAATAATATTAGTATACCTGCACCACACCCCTTTATTGCAAAGGGAATGCAGGTAGCTCAATGGGACTTTTTCACACCAAGGGTTGATTTTCCCAACTTATTACACATGTAAAGAGGATTGTTTATTGATTAGTAAGTACAGTCAAACCCCAGAAATATTAAATAATAGGAAAAATTTATAGTACATTAAAAGCTAATGCAAACTGTTATCTGCAGTCTGAGGGTCTGGGGTTTTCCAGATAAGGGATCTTCCCATAATTTCAATCTCCATGCTTTAGGTCAGGCAAAAAACATGTAAACATTATTACACAAAAAAGAAAATCATCTTTAAAAATTTGAAGTATTAGTTTGGAGTCTATGGGAGATGGCTGTCACATAATTCTAAGCTTTCTGGATCACTGGTTTCTGGATAATGGATCCTGTACCTGTAATAGGTTTTGCTGCACATGCCTTGGTCAAATTGATTTTTTTTATTCAGGGCACTATCTTATAAGGATTATTATGATTGAATCCAGGGATGCAACCTTTTTTTTTTTTGGTTGGTCCCAACCCCTTTACATCATTTCCTGGCCACTTTGACATCACGCCTGCCCCTTTTTGTTCCCACCCCCCACCAGCCAGTAAATATTTTATAAAAAGATGGCAAGCCTACCTGCAGCATCCACTGTCTGGCGGGCAGGAGTTGCCGAATTGGGCCCTGGAGTATATCCTGGAACTCAACAGACGGCGCCACATTGAGGAGCTGGAGGTACAGTTGCACCAGGTCAGCCAGGAGAACAGAGAGCTTCGAGAGCACAGAAGTGGCCCATGTTAACAGTAGCTGGAGCAGCCCTTCAGGCATTTGCCCGTATGGACAGATTCCCAGTCCGGGCCTGATGGTCAGTAACCATCAGGAAAAAAAGTTGATAAAGGCATTCAGTAACAGTAACTTAACATGTAACTTGCAAATCAGCTTTAATGGAAACTGTAAACTTAATGGGCTAAACCTTGGGCAAAGGCATTAGTCATCCAAAATGCATGTCAAGCCAGGCTTCCTCCATCCTTAGGGCTCTTACACACAGCAGTTTTTACCTGCGCTCCCCTGAGTTGCACTTTCTTCCGTTCAGCCGCAGGTGAGGGCAGGAGCCAGGCCCGGACTGGCCATTTGTGGGTTAGGGCAAATGCCAGAGGGGCTGCTATAAGGTGCCATAGAAAGTCAGTATTTAGTGGGCTGGTGGGGACTGTTTGGGCCTCTATGTGGGCTGATGGGCCTCTTGTGTGCCAGAAATGCCAGGGCCTATTTTAATTCTCAGTCCAGTCCTGGCAGGAGCAGACACAGTCAATTATTTGCAAGGGGCTGTACTCACACCAACTTACTCATATTCTAACAGGGCTATCTACCTGGACTGAATCCAGGATTCGGTTCAGGATTTGGCAGGATTCAGCTGAATCCAAGTGCCCGGTCGAACCAAATTTAAAAAATCACGTGACATTTTGTCACACAAACAGTTTGCATATGCAAATTAGGGCCCAGTTTCAGTTTGGTAATCAGAGAAATCTTTCACAAAGGATTCAGGATACGACTGAATCCCAAAATAGTGGATTTGGTCTATCCCTAGTTATTCTGTCTTTAATTTACAGCTACCATTGTAAATAAACTTTAGCACTATTTGATCACACATAAACCACTCTTTTCTACTACCAGACCACTTCTATCTCCCAATCTACATGAACACCAATCAAGATCTAGCCATAAACCATATCCATTCACAATGGAAAAAAACATTGTATAAATATACCCATCTTAGCCACCACTACACAGACTTTACCTTTTAACTCAGTTTCAAATCACTCTGCTCAGTTCCCTTTTTATATTTTACCATACTTTACACATAGCTTTACATGGTCATGACAAACAACTAATAGGTGTGCCAAACTGTCTTTAATATTCATAGGCTGCATACATGTTACAACAAGCATTCCTAATTGCCCTACAAGCATTCTTAATTGCCCTACAAGCATTCTTAATTGCCCTACAAGCATTCCTAACTGTCTCTCTCAAATGAAACTGGAGGGGAGGGGAACTTTTTCTGGAAAGTTGAATTTCTGACACTTCAACGAACAAAGTTCTATTCAAGCAAAACTAACAGGACAATTAAGTTCCCTTTAAGAAAACTGGTTAAAAAAGAACAGTGATAGCTTTTTGTGAGTCACCAACCCTATTTGCCATGAGTACCATTGTCTCAGGCCTGAGCCACTTAAAAGCTATAGTATGGTGTTTTTTTCCAGATCAGTGCATTGACTGAAGAGCGAGCTGTCTTTTCCATCTGTCAGAGTGAAGCAAGTGAGGCTTAAAAAAGGAGCAAATTAGCACCTCTTTTTGCTTGTGTTTTAATGAACTTCTCTTACTGCACAAATAAAACAGAAGAGACAAATGATAGAAGTATAACTGGCTAATAAAAATGTAGCTGCAAAAAATGAAAACCGTGGAAAACATTTGAAGCATATCTATTTACGACTGGATCTTATGCTAGAAAAGTTGTTTAATGTGGGGGGGGGGGGCAACGAAAACAATTAATTAAAAGATAGATGATCAATTACTTAAAATAAGCATGAATATGTAGGTATTACAGGTGAGTTCATGCAGTTTGGTAGTTGTGGCCCAAACATCACAATATTGGAACTTTGTGCAATTTATTCACACACATAAATGGCCAAATCTACAGATACAGTTGTTCAGCAGTTGGAAAACAACCACATTCAATGCCTTGAATATCCTGCTTGGCTGAAGACCTTGCACATGCACTGATGGGGTCACCGGGTGACCTTATTTGTATTTTAAAAATGACCATCAATGAGACAACTGGCTTTTATTTAAAAGACAGGCCCACTGACTGAATGGATATTTATTGTCCAATGTAGCACATATGATAATGTAGAATGAACTAGTTTGTTTAGAACAATAGAATAAATAAGATCTGATCAGAAGATGCTATCAGCTGAGGCTCCTCAAACATGCGCTTATGTTGATGCTCCCTAATAAGTCAAGGCAGAAAATGCTTCAAAACTACCCTCAAAATTGGCATTAAGGTCATATTGCTAACCAAATTTGCACATGTATGATTACTTTGAAGTAGCAAACGGAGATAACCAGTGTCAAATTGGGCCTTTTAATTCCATATGAGTACCTGACACCAAGGGTCCACACCTACAACAATGTTGAATTGTTCTGTTTTGCAAATAAGAAAGGGATATTTTTCTTGGCCTGGGCCCACTGGTAGATCCTTGGTACTCTGGTGGGCCAGTTTGACTCTGAAGAAAGCGCAGATATATTATTCTCAAAGGCCACTCACTGATTAGCTGACATGGCAAAACCAAACACATTAAGCGACTTTAAAAATGTTTCATGCATATTCACTAAATAACAGGATTGCTGAAAATAATACACCATAAAAATGTATGTTTGGGCAAAGAGAATATTCCTGTAAAAATTGCTTTCTGTGGTTATTTCAAATTTGCCTAAACTATACGCCATTGTTGCTTGGAAAAACAATACATTCTGTGTGTTTATTATTCTAACTTGTCCCATTTTTTCTAAACGAATGAACTCATGCATAGAATGCAACACAATAGAAAGGGTGGCCCTTATAATAATTCATTGATGTGAAGGACAGCTGGACTCTAGTGGGGACAGTCCTATCTCAAAACAAGGTCAGATAAAACAATATGATTGCTCGCATTCTAAAACACAAAGAAAAGACATACAGAGGCATATGGTTGTATTTATGTAGATTTATATACATATGACTTGCTTTCTTCCTCTGGACTGAAAACTGTCACGGTTGGCACCAAAAGCCCAGAACCAATGCCAAGCACCCTGGTCTCGGCTCGTGCTTCTGCCTGTAGCAGCCGCCTTTGGCCTCGGGAGGAGTCCTCAATTACTCAGATTCCGCCAGGACTTTAAATGAGAGGTGCAAGGCAAGGTTTTCTGGGCAAGCAGAGGGGCACAACGGGATAGCAAAGTTCTTCATGATGGTCTGTGTGCTGCCTCAGAGATCACCTGACCAGAAATATTTCAACTCTAACTGTAACAGGAAGAAATGTTGAAGCAAAATACAGAATCCTAGGATCCCAGGAGGCTGTCCTTATTCTTTTAAAATGGCAATGTTCTATTAATGATTACCCAATGGCACATACTACTAAAAAAGTATATTATTATGAAAATGGTTTATTTACATGAAGCAGGGTTTTACATATAAGTTGTTTTAGGCAATATCTTTCTATAGAGACCTACATTGTTTGGGGGGTATATTTTTCCTTTAAGCACAAGGCACCAGGAACTCAGAAGAGATAACCTATAATGGGCTATGTGCTGAAACCCGAATTCCCCTTTTATACCATTTGTATTTCGCGCTATTGTGCGATGACATCATCAGGCCGGCACATAATCCCGGAAGCGCACTGCCGGGCATGCCATTGGGGAACTGGCACTGGAAGGAGTCAGATGCATGCGGTGAGCATCCCTGCCTGAGACATGGTGGGCGCTCCTGCATGCTAAGGGGTAAGCCAGGCCCTCTCTCTTTCTGCGCCTAACCTCCATTATTGTTCCTCCTCTTATTGTTGTCTTAATATTTCAAATAAAATATCCTATTAGAAAGTATGATGAAAAAATAGCCTTAAATTTAATATTAAATTGGTTAGGTTTCTGGGGTATTGTCAATCAAATAATTTATTCCATATAAGAACCTCTGAGTTGCAATTAATAGCTAACATTCACATATAAAGTAACACCTCATTATCTTCTTAACATTTTCAGTTCCACAAAGCTCTGGATGCAGGGCAGAAGGTAGCTGAGTGCTTGGCACTGTGGAAGTTGAACGAGTTAATTTCCCATGGTTCAAGATACTCAGCTACAGCAGAACAATGGCCATATTGTGAATGGACAAAAGACAGTTTTTGTGAATGTTATCTACTGACATTAAGTTGAAAGAGTCTTTGGCACACACTACTTGGGAAGAAAGCAAATTGAACAACTTGTGATACGTGTATAACACACATCTACTTGGTGGGAATGGCACATAGCACACACCCAAGGAAGAACAAGGCAAGATCTAAACTGTATTTTGAAGAATATTTAACAGTTAAACTGTATTCAAACCAGTACCCAAAGAGAAGAAATGGACTTCTTCAACTGTAGCCACTTTCTCATCACACATGATGCTATGCCACCAATCCCCTCCTGGTTCAAGCTAGTGGACTCCACCCTTCTGCTTCTCAAGTTTACCTAGCAAGTCAGAGGAAGAACAAGATCTGAGATCCCTGTATTGAAGGGGGAGCATTCCCTCTGTCCTAAGGTCAACCACAGACACCGTCCTCCTGTGACTCTATGCCCCCTTTAATACAGCTCAAGAGCTTATTGGCAATTGATGCTGCTGACTGGCATTGCTTGCTACAGCCAAGTTTAGCATCTACAAGGACTCCAAGGTCCTTTTCCATAATGGATTTGCCTAGTGCAGTCCCATTAAGTGTATTAGTGGCTTGGGTATTTTTACATCCCAGGTGCATGATTTATTATTTAAATCTTGTGCCTAACTTTACAATGGAGAATGGAAGCTGACTTATAGAGAAATGGTAAATATTATCAAGACTTTCTTGATCCAGCTTTTTCTTTTTGTCTCCTATGTTTTCTTGCTGTCAGAATCTCTCTGTACCCGGATCCAGAGCATGTTCTTCCAAATGCTTTGGGGGAATAGGCTTAACCCGGTAAAGAGGGGGATCACATTCCTACAGAGGGAAAGGGAAGGGTTGGACATGCCATGTCAGTGGTTTTCTTCTGCTTTGGATGTATGGTGCGGGGGAGAGAATCTCTGTGGGAATCTAGTGATAGAGATTGGGCATCACCTTTTATCCAGGATTGTCTACTCAATGGCAGAGTAAAAGAGGTTCGGATAAGTGTAGGCGTTACTCCCACTTATTTGTGAAAAGCAATAAAAATATTGAAAAAATGGAGCATTAGCTTGAGGGAGTTGAGAACTCAGCATAAGAAAATATTATATAGGAAGATTTTAGATATTCACTTTGTATCTCCAGTTGGGGTTAGAGACTCTAAGGAGGAACAGTTGGAGGAAAGTATCAAACTACTGACAATTAAAAGGGTGCCTAGGAAATATTGGGACATTGCATGGCTATCAATGTAGGGAAAGCTATTTGTATGAGGTAATATGAAATATCTAAGTATCGTAGACAGAGAGTGTCCGTGGGCGTGTGGAGTGGAGGAATCACAGGAACATTTTTTGTTGGACTGTAGAGTATCTTGTGTCATAGAGCTGGTAGTAAAAATAAAACTATTCTGTACATCATCATTTCCATCATCCGGTATTACTTATGGCACATGAGATGTAGGAAAACTACGAGCCAATTTAAAACAATTGAAATTATAACTGAGATCATATGTTGAGAAATCACCTTTATTGAAACCAAAGAAAGTCAATACAATATAAAAAAATGTGGGAAAGTCTGTAAATTTTTTACTGATGGTTGGATGTTATTGTTTGACATTGTACATATATTTTTGTAAATCTGAATAATTTTAAATAAAATTCCCTAACACAAGATAACAGCTGCCTGGTAGATCTAATAACAGCACTCAAGGGTCGAAGTGAAAATTCAAATTTAAAAAAATTCTAATTTCGTAAGTAAGTTTTGGGTACTTCGACTATCGAATAGGCTGAAATTTGAATCGAATTGAAAAAATTTGACTATTCAAATTTTTAAGTACTGTCTCTTTAAAAACTTTGACTTCGACTATTTCTAAAAACTTTGACTTCGTCACCTTAAACCGGCCGAATTGCTGTTTTAGCCTATGGGGGACCTTCTATTTAAGTCTAAGTTTTTTCGGAGGCAATTGTTCCAATTGTTCAATTAAATGATTCAAACAATTTGAATTTGGAGAAAACGGACCTGTTCGATCGAAAACGGTCCGTTTTGGTTGAAAAACACTTTGCTTGAATTTCGAAGTATTTTCATTTCGAAGTTCGACCCTTGATAAATCTGTCCCTTGATGTTTCAGGAATTAAATTTTACATGTTAGAGTGAATTATATGCAGGGTAAACAGTGTAATTTAGAAATAAAAACTACATCAAAATGTCATGTCAGAATCCCTTTAATGTTACCTTTGTCAGAATGCAATTAGAAGCCCAGGAAGAGATTTAACCTGATTGATAAGCATAAAGCCAGAGGATTGCCATAGTTTATCTGAGGATACAAGTAAGGAGGTAATCTGCTTGATTGGGCCAAAAGAGAAACAGGAGGACAGATTTTTCTTATTTGCCTGGACAGACAAGCTACAGCCCCACGCAGGCACATGATGGTCTGTCAAAGTCACCTTATAGGTGGCCATGATAATGACTGAATTACATGACCCTATCACTTTATGTATATCAATCTGGTGGCAAGAGAGAAAAGTCAATTATATTGAGGTCTTTGTCTATGTTAGCACATCATCTGTAGATATTGTACAGCAGAATACCATGTCAGTGTGGCAATACACGGGAGATTAAAGCTATATGGGTTGTTTAGACCAATTCGGCAGCTGATCTGCACGTGTATGGGGACTTCTGATTGGTCTTCCCGATTGATATCTGGCCACGATATCGATCGGGAGGGTTTAATTTTTCAGGAGATTGACCCGTCGGAACCCATTGCTCCTCACTGTAATCCGATCATTCGGCCGTAGGGCTGAATGTTCGGATTAACCCAATATAGCCCTGCTGCTGGTGGGCATATCAGGTAATGATCCGCTCGTTTGGCGATGTTATAGTGTATGGCCAGCTTAACTCTGAATCCATCTACAAGTATATGAAAAAAATGAAACCTGTGCTTTCTCTGTTTTATTCATAACGTTTATCTATTTTGGTAAAAGTTAACACATTTATGTTGTTAAGTCTTATATTTGCACCTGTACCCTATTATATATATATATATATATATATATATATATACATATATACATATATACATATATATACCCTCATTATATTTTCTACTTTTCCAGAGGTTGATGGACAGCTTTATTGGACAAAGGTGCTGTGCATTTGGTTGAAATATTCAGTGGTATCTGGTTTTCCATTATGTGTGCTAGTGATTCAGCTCTATCATCTCTTGAATAGTTTGTAACAAAGCAATAGTCAATCACTCAGCTAACATAAAACACAGGGTCAGGTAATCCCCACAAAGGTCTAACTGAGATAACTGAGAGGAAATTAACTGTGTTTCTGTGCATTTTATTTTTTCTTCATTTCAAGGTGATATAGGTATAAGCCACTTCAAGTATTAACAGCCAATGTCAACACAAGAATGCTGTCCTCTAAATTATCTTTACAGGCTGATCTTGACAATGATACCCATGATATATTTACATGCATATTAATATACTATAAATTCAGTATGTTGTCCCTGTTAACATGAGGAATTTACCTCTATGATATGACAGCTATAAATTACCCTCACTTGGCAATTATCTGCATCTTTTTTGTTTGTTCAAAAGTAAACAACATCTGAATTGTGCAGTTGTTCTCTCTGTTCGCTGTCCTTGCTGACAAACTGCTTGGAGCACCCTTAGTTGCCCCCTCCCCGTGGTTTTGGAGACTTGTATAAAAGTGAAAGATCATGATTGTTTAGGAGGTACAGATTCTAAACAACAGGAAAACCCTTAAATGAATTAACTGAAAGGGTTTGTTTATAAGGCTGGGCCCATAGACACAAAAATGACTCATCATAAAACAGAAAGCAACTCGGCAATCATATTTCTATACACAAATTCAGCAATGATGGGTAATACAAAATCAGCATTCCCATTCCTCTTAGGGTATTACAAACAAATGATGAAAATTAAGACCAAATGAATATAAAGACAAAGCCAAATTATATGGATCAACTAGTATTTAGGAAAAAGAAGATATTACAATATTTTCCCTTGGGAATGAGATACTTCACTACCTGTGTCTGACAAGTTTATTATTTGTGCATTTGTAATTGTCCATACAGTGTAGGGGATGACCTTTCTTGAAGCCATAAATAATCCAGCCCAAATCCAAACCTCCTCTGATTAGCTTGTGCAACGGAACTGGAGATGCACTTACTCTCAAGAAACGGATCTTGGTTTAAAAGGGTTATTAAAAGATATTTCTTTAACTGAACGTTTACTCAAAGGAGAACATACTCTATTTTTACCAGTTGGATACATTTGCATTTTGACCAGCCTGGCCATGTTCTTCTATGTTCTGCTTAATTTCTATTTAGCGTCACCCAACCGGAACCACTTTTATGGCATCTCTGCATTAAAGTATTTTGTTCATTTGCAACAACAAAAGATGGAGTTAAAGTGTGTACAAGAGGCAGATGCAAAATGTGGTCACTTAGAATGTCCAACAGCACTGGGAATATCAGCCATGTGAAGTTCTTAGTATACAATGCCAAGAAGAAGCACCACGCTCCATTTCAGCCACAAGCTGCTGCAAACTAAAAAAATGGCAAAGCTCCTGGAACTGTGGACTACTCAATGTCCCACCCACTGTTAGATACTGTATTTTGTGTACTGTTGCCTTAAAGAATATCAGAAATTGTGATCCACCCAAGACCCAAAATACAGTGCAGTAACTGGCAAATACACACAAAGTATTTTTTCTGGAGTCAGTTCTAAGCAGAGGCAATAAAGCACATACATATATCCTGATACTGTGAATCAGAGGAAAAATGGTCCCAGATGGATTGGGCGGGGGCTTAGTTCCCGGGATTAAGATGAGACAGTGGGTAATTATTGAGTGGCGTTGCCTCTGCACTGATTAGTATCTGTAGGCTTGTTCTCTTCCTTCAGAGGAAAGCATTGATAAAGATAAACCATGCTGCTCCGTGTCCTTCATGTAGCACATAACAACACGTTTCAATCTAACAGGATCAAGTCTCCACTTTGATCACAATCTCTTACCTAGATGTCTTTTCAAATTAATCACTCCTGTTTGTTTAGCTGCAGACGGTTTGTACTTCCAAATTAATAAACGGAGCAGAAGCGACGGACTACATAATTACACTGTACAGTTTAATCTCCACATAATTATCATTTTGACCTTAGACTAGAGCTGAAGTTATACCCCATCTGTGAAGGGAATAGCACACTGAAGCTCACTAGCTACAGTAATCTAGAGACTCTATGTCTTCCTCACAGAATTACATTTATCCAAGTTATATCTGGGGCAAACAGACCCCTCTGTTGAATTCTAAGTTGGGAGTCACCTCCACTGGCCTCTACTTGAAAGAAGCAACTTGGTGCTATGGCTTCAGACAAATTGTGAGGTATCCAGGTAGGCTTGGTTATGTTTGAAGGGAAATAACTGGGATAACAATATTTCAATATTTCACCAATACGAAGGAGAGTCATCACACTTTCTTCCTTAAAGGACAAGGAAAGTATAAAATAGAATAAGGCTAGAATTGCTGAATTTTGTATACTAAACATAAACATGAACTTACTGCACCACAAGCCTAATCAAACAAATGATTTATGCTTTCAAAGTTGGCCACAGGGGGCTGTCATCTTGTAACTTTGTTATACATCTTTGCCTGACACTGGCACTGCACATGCTCAGTATGGTCTGCTTGAGTTCTGCATGGCTGGTAAGTAAGGCAGGGGCTCCCCCTGCTGTTCATAAGTAATTGTTTCCCTGCCAGAAGCACTAAATGAAGGGAGAATTTCACTGCATATAGTCAGGTTTCTTATAAAAACGGTACACATTTTAAAATTAAAGTATATTGGAGATAGATTTCTTTTTCATTAAAGAAAGTAAAAATGGGATTTTAATTCTTTGCCTTTCCTTGCCCTTTAATAACTCTGTGGCTTTATTAAGGCCACAGAGTTATTAACAAAGAAAGTGTGACGACTCTCTCTTCGGTTAGCGTCGAGGATACATGAGTTCAAGTTGTGCTATACTGAACACAACATATCGGCAGCAACAGAGGAGACCCACAGCAGTCGGGTGAGCTTGGCCACGGACTGCTTCTATATATATATATATATATATATATATATATTTCACCAAGACCGGTGAACCATAACTATTGTTGCCACCTGGCCAGTATTTTACCGGCCTGGCCGGTATTTTTGATGGTTGATCCCAATGTTATTAATAGGAAAAAAAGGTAAATATATAGGAAGGCCGGAATTTTTTTCAAGAAAAGGTGGCAACCCTAACCATAACAGCCATTTTTACACCTGAAGGACTTCCCAGCTGCCCTCCAAAAGTCACCTTATCTATTGGAAGTATGGGATCACCCTAAGGCTTATGCCACACAGGAAGATCCAGGGAGATTAGTCGCCTATTCACACCCGGAAACACGTTTTTCAAAGTCGCTCAAAATTGCCTCGTGATTCGACTGAATCCTGCTGAAGAAGACTGAATTCTGGCTGAATACTTGTCAGGATCTCGCCGCCCAGAGGCATACCTTAGCTCCGAGCGGCGCGTCCTCTATCCCCGGCGTCTCTCCCACAATGGCGGCGCCCATGGCCGCCACGTGGGTAGCGGCGCCGGCGTAATTACGCCACGGCGGTGCAGTGACGTCATGCGTCTGCGCTGTTTTGGCGCAAAATTTGAATATTTAAAGGCGCCCAATTATAGGACCATTTTGCTATTGATCCTGGGTGTTGTTCTTGTTCCTGTTCTTGTATTTTTGACCTTGTTTCCTGTAACTTTGACTATTGCCTGGACTTTGTTTTATTTTGCCTGCCAATACAACCTTTTGCCTGGACTTTGTTCTGTTTCTGCCTGATCCTTGCCGGTGCTATGCTATTGGACCCTTTAACCCCTAAGTTTCCTCCTTGGTCCACTACTTCCCTAGGGTGCCTATAAGGCCTACCTGTGACAATGCTGAACCGAATACTGGATTAGGTGCATCCCTATTTAGTAGCAAGGTTCTTAAATACATTCACATACAATAAAGGTAATACACCTTTGTGTTAATGCTGTTCAAGTGCTATTTAAAAATTGCCAGGTATTATGGTTAATTCTTTGGGTGGACCTTTGCATGGCCACCATTAGAAACTAAACAAAAGTATCACAGCCCTAACAAAAGTATCAAAGCAGCCTATGTATTCACACGCATGCAAAGCATGATATACATTTCCAACCCGAAGGTTAACTAGAACAAGTTTTTATTAATATATATTATAAGAGTCCATTGCCATATAATTTCCCAGCAATATTATACACCCTATGTGCTGGAACTGTTCCTTGCAACAAATTTCTCACCCTAGTTTCTATCACAACTATTCTATCAGAATGCAGATGCTGTCTCATGCAATTAATGTTATATTTCACAGTGTTCCATATAGAGGCTGAAGTGATTGTTCCGAGCATGGACCCTCCTGTTGCCAACATATCTATCATAAGCATAAAAGTATTGGGTATATAGCAAGCAACTCTAATATTACTAACTGAAGTTGGTCAGAATTCCTGGTTTCTCCCATAGGTCAGTACAGGTATGAGTACTAACAAATGCAGGCATCGGCTTAGCTGTGTCTGGCTATTACAGACAGCGCATTTACATTTCTAAAGTGATTAACTCATTTACATATTAAAGATAGACCTCATCTGCATTTTTAGGTGAGCAGTCCATTTACATTTTATAGCAAGAGGCCCATTGGGCATTTGCCCGACACACAGATTGCCAGTCCAGGCCTGCTCACCAAAATCCCGACCCGCACATCTCTAGTAGGAGACACTCATATAATTCAGCAAATTCATCCCTGAGATACAGTAAGAAGGACAGCAGTAGCTTAACTAGATGTTATTGGGCCCCACAGCAAATACATTTAAGGGCCCCAAAATATCCAGAGGAAACCCTTTTGCCTTTTAATAAGGGCCTTGTGGGGCCCCCTACACCTTACTGTGCCCCCCTGCAGCCGCAGGGTCTGTTACGCCCCTGAAGGACAGTTTTTGCAGAAGTTATGTAAATTGCGTAAGTTTTAATGTAACCTTATTTGCAATTTGTGCAACATTCGCAACATGACCGGACCCCTCTTCAGAAGCAAATTTCATCAGGCCCAGAATAACAGTACCCTTTCTCCCCCTTAGTGGCAGTCCTGGTCCTTGGTATTGATTCAGATACCTTGTTAAACAATCATGCATCTCTGAGGCTTTTCTTAGCACATATTCAATGATTCTTTGTCCCAAAAGTGCAGACCTTTTGCAGGGTTATAACTCTCACGTGTGGATGTTAGTACAGATAAGGAAGTAAATCTTCTAATGAGCTGATACAGCCCTTAGCTGGATGGAAGGATTGGATTTAGTCTTTGGTCTCCAAGGAGAACCTCAGGAAAGATTGTAACAAATCAGCAATGCCCAACAGACAGAAAAGAACAGACGCAATTGCCTTGTACAATTAATGTATGTGTGTATCTTATATACATAAGGTTTGTTTGCTTTTATATGTGATCTTTATATGTTTGGACATGAATGTAACATAAAGGGGTAGTTTAAGTCAACTTTAAGTTAACTTTTAGGGGCAAACTTACAAAATTCACGTGAAGAGATCGAAGTGCAATCGATTATGATCGAATTCCGATTTTTCTGGATATTCAAATGTGCAAAATTTGGCCTCTTCGATCATCGAATACTGAATTATCGAATTATTAAATAGATTGAATGATCGGATATTTGATCATTCCATCATTCAATGATCGAAGGATTTAAAATTTTAAAATCCTTCGAATGCCTACTTCACCAGATTGAACCTACCGAATACCAATAGAAGCCTATGAGAACCCCCCCCCCCCCCCCCCCCCCACATAGGCTTCTTTTGCTAAGTCCTGCTCGAATACCATTCGTACCGTCGAACACCTCGATTGTTCGAATCATACAAATTTTTTCGAATGCTTATCGAATTTCGAATAGATTTGTAGGATTTTTGGGGAATTTTAGTAAATTTGCCCCTTAGTGAGTTATAGGATAATTCTAAGCAACTTTTCTTTTTTTCTTTTGATCTTATTATAGCTTTTGCATTATTTACTTTCTTCTTTTGACTATTTCGACCTTTCACTGATCCCAGCTCTGTAAGGCTACTGTTATTGCTACTTTTTATTACTCATTTTTCTATTCTTCTTGTATTCATGTTCCAGTCTCTTATGCAAATCAGTGAATGGTCGCTTGGGTAATTTGGACCCTAGCCATCGCACTGGAGTAAAAAACGAAATAACTCAAACCCCACAAATAATAAAAAATGAAATTGCAATTGCAAATTGTCCTGGAATATCGCTCTCTACATCATAATTTAAAGGCGACCAACCCATATAACTTCTCAGGGATCATTCTCCATGGGGATGTCAACATGTACTTTTGGTTCAAAATCAGCCCTCCATGTGCAATGGCCCTGCATGTGCCATATATTAATTCATGCTACTGCAAATCATTCATTTTGATACAGAATGCAACAAAATACATTGCCCACCATTCTGTGTAACCAATTAAATTTTAGCATTACAGAGGGTAATACAAAGTGGAAGAAAAAAATGTACCTAGGGTTTTTTCAAGGTGCTGAGCTTCTGCCAACTTATGTCATGCTTCCCATCTGACCAATCAGATTGAGCCACTCTATGGTATAGTAATACTGAGAAGTGTATAGTAGCAAGGGGGGTTGAGCATCAACCTGCAATCTGTTTACCCCCAAACACAGGCTAGTCACTACTAACGTGCAGTCCAAGCATTACTATTTTTTGTAACAATAAAAAACGATGACAACACTTAGGAATAAATTAGTCCTTCAGAGTAGCTCTCTCCTGCCGTTCCTTTTCAGTTTCTCAACTGCATAGTAAATGTCACATAAAAATGTTTTTTTGGATCAGCACCAAAAGCAAACAGAGAAAGTAAAAAGCAAAAACAGAAAATATGGTGTAGTAATTTTTTTTTCTTTTTTAAAGCACCCTTGTTCCGATGCTAAAACTTAGAAGCGCGGAGTGGGGGCGGCAGCAGCCCCTGGATCACCCCTGCCAGTATTCTACCCGGCCACTGTTATGCTCCAACACAAGGATATAGAAATTTAATAGTATAATACTGTTTTATTAAAAAAATTAAAAATGATATTAAAATATCTCACTCACATTTGCTTCCATGAATTATAAGTCAGATATTTGTAAGACTTTTGCAAGTGTCACCAGATGTTTAGCAAAGGAGAAGTTATAGCTGGTGTTTCTTTCCCCTCGTGATGTTTTGCTCGCAGCTTACTATGATATCACTTCCACCTGACGCGTTTCACTAATAGGCTTCTTCAGAGGCATGACGTGTATTCTGTAGGACTACCTTAAAAAGACTGACTGCATTCAGTTGTCAAGGAAACTATTCTGGACGCTCCTGGCATGCGTTCCACCATTTAGCTTTAAGACACTTCCGAGTTGGTTACCATGGCAATGCTGCAATCATTTCCTAAAAAGTTATCTATATCCGTGTTATACATCTTGTACTAACTATAACAAATTGATATGCATGACTAAGTAAATGTGCTTTCTAAAAATGCATACATATACAAATTCGAACCCTTGATAATTCTGCCCCCAGGTGTATAAAAAAAATCAATTTATAATGAAATCAAGTACATACATCATCTAAAGTGCTTTTGTGCTCTCTATTAAAATAATTATTTCTTTTACTGCATATACATTGTGCCTGTGCGTTCTTAAAAAACTTGATGCTATATTATTTATGTGAATGTTAAATAATCCTTTTTTATCAATAAATAACTTATTTACTTAATTTTTATTATCTGAATTAATTAATTCATTAATTAATATACGTGTTTAAATAAAGTGCTCATATCTCGTGATCCCATCCTTATTATTGCTAAGGTTTTTTTTTTATTATATTGTTATAAAAATGCTCTAAGGTTCATATCCATATTCAAACCTTGAGGGTCTAGAGTTTGCATTTTATGGATCCATTTACTCTCCTCCTCAGGGGCGATCCTGACGATACCAGCGCCTGAGGCGGCCTTCAATATGCCACCCCACTGCGCTCACTTTTTCAGCGCCGAACAGGGGTTGGGGGGGTCCATGGTGCTAGTGCAGAGCGTGCAAGTGCACCTGCAAAAGACTTACATATACTGTATATGACTAATAACTCATGGAAGCAAATGTGAGTGAGATATTTTAATATCATTATGAATTTTTTAATAAAACAGTATTATACGATGACAATATCCTTGTGTTGGAGCATAACAGTGACCGGGGGAGGATACTGGTTACCTTCTGGGAAGAAGGGGAAGACATTGGTCACCATTATTACACGTGATAATCCTACTGTCATTTTATATGTAGGCACTTAATCCAAAATTGGTGAAGGTGGTTTGGAAAACACTCAGACCAAAATATACATAGTCACAGGAACAATAAGGAAAGTCTCGGTTAAAGGGAAACCCACATAAGAACTTATTTTGTTTTTCCTAACACTGGGTGTTAAAAAAAGAACCAAAAATACTATACCATATTTTTCTGTCTTTTAC
This sequence comes from Xenopus borealis, assembly GCA_024363595.1. Lineage (NCBI taxonomy): Eukaryota > Metazoa > Chordata > Amphibia > Anura > Pipidae > Xenopus > Xenopus borealis. The sequence goes on from CM044445.1 coordinate 88,279,776, forward strand.
TCCATTTGCTTTAGGTGCTGATCCAAAAAAAAAATGTTTTAATGTGACATTACTTTTTTTTGTGTTTGGACATCAAACAGAACTTAACCGTATATGTTCATTTACAACATAATAATATTAGGCATACCTGACTCCCAGGCAGTAACCCATGGCAGCCAACCAAATATTTACTTTCATTGTTTTACTTGCAGCTGGCTAAACAAACCTAATGACTGATTGGTTGCCATGGGTTAGTGCCCAACTACAAGTTTGCCCAGTATTAGTAAATGACCCCCCTCTCCAAACAGGGATTTTGTTTTAAGATATCTGTACACAGTGTCAGGTAAACATAATATAATATACGCAGAGGGGAGCACTTGCGTTATAATCATTGGTGATGTACAGGCATATTAAATAATACATTCATAAATGAAAAATAACAAAACTGAATCAAAACATAAACTGAAACAATAAAGACTACATATTAAATTTTATCTGTCCACTTATCTGTGTCTTGATTTCTCCTAGTTTCATATCTTCTCCTTAAAATAAAATGATTATGTTTGGGTTCCATGTTTAGTTTATTTTTTCGCATTCAACCCTCCAAATCTAATTATTCAGAAGAACCAAATTCAACCCACCTAATCTGATTATCCAGCAGAACCACAGTTGCACAGCAAACCTATTTTTTTATGGGAATTCCAATTCCCTTCTGCACCACGTATGATATCAAAATAGAGGTTTCTACATATTAGTTTGATTGTGGACTAGTAAAGGCTAACCAAGAGGCCCAGATTTTAGCTTAGGTTTTATAGGTATCTGTGGTGATACTCAACAACCGTCTATCTACCATAATTCAGCTTTTATTGCTTTGCTGCTATAAATATAAACTGTAAATATAAAAACGCAATCAATTTTCAATTGGGATTGGGATTGGTTTGTTGCATAACACCTAGGAAGGGTCTTTTTGGAGTTCAACCCCCATGATTGTGTCTATTAAAGAAACAATTCTAGACCAGAATCTGGGAGCTTCCCTACATTGCAACCAGACAGACCCAGCTTCTGTCCTATAATTATAATGGACTATAATTGGGATAATACTTATGCCATTTAGTAGCAACCATATACCATGCATATACTACCTTATTTCTTGTGCTAAAATGTTAATAGAATTCTTAGCAGTATTTTCCCATATTTATGCCCATGTCGCTTCGTCTAGTTTTCAATTCCCTTTTCCATTTGCTTGGTATATGTTGATAGAGAGGGAGTTCCTGAGTTAAGTATTTCGTTATTAAGTAATGAAATTATGCCTGAGCTAAATGGAAATTTGAGGCACAGGAATTCCCATGCAGTCTTTGACTGTGTATCGTCTTTTTAATAAGGTTATTGGATAACGGTGGACTAAATAACAGGAATACTCTATTATTGGAGGGTCATATTGTACAGTTATGGATTGCAATTTCTTAATACCCTGTAGTTGCAAGAAATGATCAACATATTTCATATTATGCCTGTGCTGGAAATGAAAGTTTTGTGTCTACAGTCCTGGAATTTTATTAGGGTTTCCACATACAGTATAGGCAATGCTGAGTAATGAAGGGGCACTAATACAGTTTTTTAACTAACTTGATTCCATAAAGCTAATGGCATTTTTACTATTGGAGTGAATGAAGTCAGTTGTTTGGGGAGCCAAGGCAATACTGTTTTATTTTTCCTCTGCATAACAGCCACTGTATCAAGGGCCTTATGAATATCTATATCTAAAGATAATATCAAGGCTAGGGTTTGTAAAATATTAATAGTATATATTAATTGTAACAATCTCCTTATATTTTCTCCTCCTTCTCTGTTAGGGACAAACCTGACTTGGTTGAGGTGTATTAATCTTGCAAAAAAAAAAAAGCGTTTTAGCGTGTGGCTAAAATGTTTCCTAATTTCTACATCCTTATTTAACACTGAAATGGGACCACAAGTTCCAGAGGGTCTTTATTGGGTTTAGGTATTAGTGCCATTTGTGCTAATATAGATTCTGGATGCATTTTGTCCCCTTGCATTAATTTATTAAACATCACAATGAGGTATATATCAATATATCATTGAGTACCCATCTGGGTCAGGTGATTTGCACCCTTTCAGGAAAATAAATACTGGCCTTCATATAGTTTTGTGGTTTTTCTCTATAAATAACATTAGCACCAATCAAGATTTTTACAGGCCAGAACGGTAAAATACTGGCCAGGTGGCAACCGTACTCCTAGTGCGAATTTTGATCAATGGAGTGAATGGCTGTATGACAGAGTATAGTGTTTATTTGAGAATGTACCTGGGGATAACCAACATTGTCTCATATAGCCTCCATCTATGTTGGGCTATCTTCGGCTTAAATTCTGTCATGGGAAAAAATGTTTTTTTCAAAATGCATCAGTTAATAGTGCTGCTCCAGCAGAATTCTGCTTTGAAATCTATTTCTCAAAAGAGCAAACCTGGTCATGTGACTTGTGCTCTGATAAACTTCAATCACTCTTTACTGCTGTACTGCAAGTTGGAGTGATATCACCCCCTCCCTTTTTCTCCCCCAGCAGCCTAACAACAGAACAATGGGAAGGTAACCAGATAACAGCTCCCTAACACAAGATAGCAGCTGTCTGGTAGATCTAAGAACAGCACTCAATAGTAAAAACGCATATCCCACTACGTACTATTCAGTTACATTGAGAAGGAAAAACAACAGCCTGCCAGAAAGCAGTTCCCTCCTAAAGTGCTGGCACTAGTCACATGACCAGGGGCAGCTGGGAAATTGACAATATGTCTAGCCCCATGTCAGATTTCAAAACTGAATATAAAAGAAATCTGTTAGCTCTTTTGAGAAATGGATTTCAGTGCAGAAGTCTACTGGAGCAGCACTATTAACTGATGCATTTTGAAAAAAACATGTTTTCCCATGACAGTATCCCTTTAAAGAGATACTGACACCAAAAATGAAACCCTTTTTACATCTATCATAATATTGTATTTGCATGCTATCTATAATTTTGACATAAACATATTTGCAGATTCTTTTACATTACCCATCTGATCCCCCACGTTCCTCTCTGAGGGTGCTGCCATATTTGTTTTGTATTAAAGAGTCTAATTCAACAGTGACTAACAAATGGTCTGACCAGGTAGTTGGTGTTATCCTGGCGAAATAGAGATAATAATGATTGTGACAAAAATGTATCATCTATGGCTGCAGTAGTATGTTCCATGTGGACTGGAAAAATACTGGCCAGGTGGCAACCCTAGTAGAGGACCAATGCTCTCTCCAGGCATCTACTACTGATAGGAATTGCAATGTTGATATTAGATGTTTGATCCTACTTTACTAGCACAGTGCTCCTGCACTATTTATCATGAACAACAACCCTATGGCAGTAAAGGCTTGTTCCCACAATAACTGCATACATTTTCCTAGAGGTTATGTTATGATTTAAAGGTTTGTCTGCATCCGATACTTGGATGTAGTGATGGGCGAATTTATTCGCCAGGGGCAAATTTGCGGTGAATTCCCACGATTTGCCGCTGGCGAATAAATTCGCGAAACACCAACGAAAATTCGCCAATGAAAATTCGCTGAAAAAAAACAAGTTGCGTGTCGTATTTGATGCAACGCAACAAAAACGACCAACATCAAAAACTTGCCGCGACTCGTTTTGCAAATTTTTTCGCCAATTTGTGAATTTCGCTGGAAATACGCTAATTTTTCGGCAAAGCGAAACGGTGTAGATTCGCCCATCACTACTTGGATGTACTTCTCCATCAGCCTTTTTGCAATCAAAAGAAAGATTAGCAGTTGCATGTAAAGCTTTAATTACTCATGCTTGGCTTTGAGCTGGTTTTGACATTGTGAAGTCAAGGGTTAACAGAGAAAACATTGTTTTACAGCGGCCTATCTTGATAATTATTATTTTGCCTGCAGCATGTGAATTTCTTCCCAATAGAAGGCCTGTAAGCACATTCTTCTTGAGGACTGCAGTATCCAATGGAATCACTAATAATTAGCATGTCACAGTGGTGTATTACTTGAGAAGTGTGATCAAATAATGTGAAGTGCCTGTGAGAAAGGTGCTGAAGTGCACACAAGGTGAACAGTGACTTTGGAAACAGGAACCAGAGATCAAGTGAGCCGAGGAACTTTCTGTAGGGAAAGCAGGAGGTGCAGGCAGGGGAAACACAAGGGGCCATTGTCTTTCTTTGGTTATTGCGTGTTTATTATATGTTTCATGGGATAAAGTGCTTTCTTAGTCTATCTCAAAGGTCTAGATTTATCAAGTGGGAAAGAAATCTTTTCATTCTTATGGTACAGATCGACATTTTTTGCATAAAAATAAGTCAGCCTGCTGTAGAAAATATCTTTGCAAAATGTATTTAAATGTTCATGGGGCATGGGTGAATTATGTTGCTTTCTGGGCTTCACCAGCCTGCCTTCTAAATCTCTGTGTGATTACTAAGTTTACTGGCCTTATTTACCAAATAGTGCTTTGCTATAAAGTTTTTTGCCAGGAGCAGTTTCACCAGGGCCACCATCAGGGGGACATAGGGGGGACTCCTATACCGGGCCTGTGTCTTATGGGGGGCCCAGTAAAAAGACCTGAAGCAACAATAAGTTGAAATCCTGAAGCTGCAAAAAGACCCAAAGCCACAAAAGTTGCAGTCCTGAAGCCATGAGTTCAGCTCTACTGAACACCAATGTATTATTTTAATACACTAAAGGCCCCGTGTAGGGGACGCCAACCACCAAAGTTTTTATAAAAACTTTTATGAGGGGTCCTGGCTCAATTTTTTATTTTTATTTATAGGGGGGCCTGACCATCAATAATTTTTTTTAACTTGTAGGGAGGCCCTGATCACCAATGTTTTTTTAAAATCTTTTATGTGGGACTCTGGACACCAATTTTTTTTAAATGATAAGGGGGCCCTGACCGCCAATGGCTTTTTATAGCTTGTGAGTGATGGGGTTTACCGTTTTTTGGCACTGGACTTTTTACTGTGGTGTTGGGTGGGCAGGATCTGGGGTGGTGCTTGGGTGCAGGATCTGGGGTGGTGCTTGGGTGCAGGATCTGGGGTGGTCCTTGGGTGCAGGATCTGGGGTGGTGCTTGGGTGCAGGATCTGGGGTGGTGCTTGGGTGCAGGATCTGGGGTGGTGCTTGGGTGCAGGATCTGGGGTGGTGCTTGGGTGCAGGATCTGGGGTGGTGCTTGGGTGCAGGATCTGGGGTGGGAAGGGCCCAGAAACTGTTGCTGTACGGGGCCCTGTGATTTCTGATGGGGCCCTGAGTTTCACCTACAAAACATCAGATATAATTAGTTTGCGGTATATGAATGGGATTGTTTTCCGGAAAACCCATTATCCAGAGAGCTTAGAATTATGGGAAGGCCATCTCCTATAGACTCAATTTTAATTAAATAATTAATAAACTGTTTTTAAAATAATATCCTTTTTCTCTGTAATAATGAATGAGACATATACACATGCTGATTTTACTAAAATATCATTTCAAATGAATTAATCTCAATAGGGTTGTTTTGCCAACACAAAAATTGTAAAAATTATATCTTAGTTGGGATCACGTTCAAGGTACTGTTGTTTTATTATTACAGAGAAAAAGAGAATTATCTGATTAAAATTAAGTCTAAAATTAAGTCCCATAATTCTGATCTTTCTGCATAATGGGTTTCCGGATAACTTTTCCAGATGAACTATTGCAGATTGATTCAGAGCTACAAATCAAGACTTCGTGTGAATTGTGATTTGAATATCTGAACCAAAGTTAAATCATTGTATTCTCTGATTTTGTCCTGTTTTATGCATTTATTGTTTGCGTCACAGGTAGGGACATGTTTTTATATCATTATTACAACTTATGTTGGCAGCCATTTTTTTTAGACAGATTTTTTTTCTATCAAGGAATGTTTTATTTAGGTCAGGGTTTTAACTCCAAGCCTTTCCATTCTGCTCATCAAAGAGGAATGCAGAGGAAATCTTTTCAGATCATTCAATATGACAGCAATGAAATAGGAGCTTTATATGAAGTCCAACAATTCTGCAACAGGAATTTACACAGCAAAATCTACCATGTTTATTGTAAGGGAGGATTAGAATAAAATTATAGTTTTCCTATAGAATACATTAATCAGAAAGCCTAAAATAGAGTATGAAGTTCACCGTTAATCCTCTGTGTTATGCAAACCAAACAAGACAAAAGGGAACCTATAAAATCATATATGCTTACAGGATGGGATAGAAGACCGGTGTGAGATACGCTCCTTTCTTAATAGTAGGATTTTAAATCCGACGGGTCAAGTGTTATTCTTTGGAGGGAAGATGATAACGGCCCTGAAAAAATACATGCGTTATCTATGGTATTGTTTCATTTGCTTTTGAAGGAGCTGAAAGGGGGGGCAGGCTGTTAAATACATTTTTGCAGGGTACACAGTGTATCTTTTCGAAACAGGAGGATGCAGACCCCCGTCCTAATATTTATCAGACACTTGCCGTCCATCTGTTGAAGCAAGATCGAGAAGGATTTTCTGTTAATCCTTCAGACCCATCTGCAGGGGGTTCGTGCAACTGACCAGAAATCTAGGCAAGATGAGTTTTATTTAATTAGAAAGAAACGCAGCAATTGTCTGAAGAAGCAACAGCCATTGCCACATAGTAATGCCAGATATCATGAATAAAAGGGTAAAAAATGCAATAGACATCCTCCACTGCCATTTTGGTTCTTTATGGGCATTTTTTCTCTCTCTCACTTGGCACCAATTGTGTTTGCGTATTTTTCATTATGCATATATGTTGGGGAAAAACAGATCCAAAAGACCTTTACTTTGATACATATTTCTTTTTTTTTTTTAAATTATTGATGGTTTGTTACCCCTATACATAGAGATAAACATTTCTCAATAATTATACAGACTTTACTAATGAAATAAAAATGTTGGTGCCACTTTTTAAAGTTAACCAAGTAATGAGCATAGCTGGGCTGGGCCTCAACTTTGCATGGTACCGAGCAGCCTAGGGGCGCCTGCACTGAAAATCCGGCCCTGGCTCTGATGCTAGACCACTAGGCAATGGGTGGGGCGTCTTTATCACTGCTTGAATAATTGAGACAACCCCTAACCTTTTTGCCCATAGCACACTGAGCATGTAAGTGTCACAGACACTACTAACAAAATGACCCCTGACCTGAACCCTGTTCTGCCCCAACCCGCACTGAGAACCATTGCAATGTTTTATATGCTCTTAAATGTTTGCAAATGCACATATTTTGTTATGTACTCCATATACTCAATATAAAAAAATCCAATATGCTTTTTAGGCTTGAATCTTTATTGTTAAAGATATGCCAAACCTTAAAGGGAAACTGTCATGGGAAAACGTTTTTTTTTAAAGATGCATCAGTTAATAGTGCTGCTCCAGTAGACTTCTGCACTGAAATCCATTTCTCAAAAGAGCAAACAGATTTTTTTATATTCAGTTTTGAAATCTGACATGAGGCTAGACATACTGTCGATTTCCCAGCTGCCCCGGTCATGTGACTTGTGCCAGCACTTTAGGAGGGAACTGCTTTCTGGCAGGCTGTTGTTTTTCCTTCTCAATGTAACTGAATATTACGCAGTAGGACATGGGTTTTACTATTGAGTGCTGTTCTTAGATCTACCAGGCAGCTGTTATCTTGTGTTAGGGATTTTTATTAAATAATTTAAATAAAAACATTAGCAAAAACAGAATATACAAACATTCAAACTTTCAAATAATAGGCAGATTATGGATGAACAATATTTACATTAAATTAAATATCATCAAAAGAAATTTCCCATGCAAAATTAATTCCCCTCCACCAATTTATATTTTCTTTATTTTTACTAATTATCTTGTGTTAGGGAGCCGTTATCTGGTTACCTTCCCATTGTTCTGTTGTTAGGCTGCTGGGTGGGGGAAAGGGAGGGGGTGATATCACTCCAACTTGCAGTATAGCAGTAAAGAGTGATTGAAGTTTATCAGAGCACAAGTCACATGACTTGGGGCAGCTGGGAAATTGACAATATGGCTAGCCCCATTTCAGATTTCAAAATTAAATATTAATAAATCTGTTTGCTCTTTTGAGAAATGGATTCAATGCAGAATTCTTCTGGAACAGCACTATTAACTTTTTTCCCCATAACAGGATCCCTTTAAGGTGCAGTAAATTGGATATATAAAATACAGCATATCTAGCCATGTTCATTCCTAGTGATTAATTCTCCTTTAAAAGGTGCATCGGATGGCATCTGAAAAACACAAATTATTATATGATACCTAATTTCATAGTAATTTAATATTTCTAATTGTGTACCTTATTTGTATAGGGACTATGACTGGTATATTCGATATGTTAATTTATTTGGATACCATTGCTCATACAATAAACTGATTATCGCAATGATCCGTAACGACCAAGGTGCCACTCTGTCTTTGCTACTGGCAAACACTTATTGAATCCTGTAAGCCAAATACAAAAACACGCTAAATAAATTATAGTGTTAGTGTTAAAACCAACATCAATAATTCAGTGCAGTGTGTCTCTCCAGGTAATTAAAGAGGACTTTCTAAACTTGATGTTATATAAACCAGTATATTACTCCAGTATAATAAATGCAAAATGAAATTCATGAAATATTATACAGTATGTACTAACAAAGAATATTGTATAAATAAGGAGTAACACCTTTTGTTTAATTATATTTCCTATCCCCTAATGCAAATGTACTTGAGCTCAGCAGCACAAATATAACAAATATACAATACGCAGTTCTAAATAATAAAGTCAATTCTCAGCAGTGAGTAGGAAATGTGGTCATGAATATGATACATGAGACAAGATGGGGGTCACGGCATGTGTCTGGCTGGTTATATCCTCTGCACTGCTGACTCATGAAACAATGTAGCAGAAGCTGGAGGAGACCTGATTTCTGTTGCATTGGTTCCAGAGAGAACATAAAGGGATAACAATAGACCATTCAGACGTCACTGCATTTACATATAACTTGTTAAATACATTGAATTCATGATTGTTAAGTCCCCTGTTTTTAGGTTTTCCTGCATTTTACATTTTTTATTTGTGTTCCCACCAATTTATAATGCATTGAATGGGTGCATTTCCCTGATTTTAAGTCATGTTTTCCTGGATTTTACATCAAAATTGTCCTGATTTACCCAAAAACAGCTTTTGTTCCTCTATGAATATTAATTGTGAAATAAAGAGGTTTAAAATACTAACCAGGTGTATATTTTGCAATGGTTCTCCCTTTAAATGGTGAATTTCAATGAGTCTGCCCCTTATACAGTCCTGCACCAATCACTTATTGCTTTAGGTTGTATATGTGACTGACAGAGCCTTGCTCATGCCCCCAGAGTGTAACATTAACACTGCAATGCTTAACCCTTGTCATTAACACAATAAATATTGTATATCAATGTAAAACAGACTCCTGTACTTATATCCTTTCAGTACTTGAAGAAGAAGTATTTCTTTGATTTTACATTTTCCCAGATTTTACATAATTTTTTCCTGTTCCCCTGAAAAATGGTGGATTCTACTTGTTGTAAGGAAACCTTACCCTGGTGGTCTAGTGGTGCGGCGGGGACGCCCGCCGCGCTGCTCTTCTCTCCCTGCTGCCAGTCTTCCTAGTGCGCGTGCGGCGCGCACTTCCGCATCTTAAAGGCGCATGCGCGCTGGCGTCATGACGTCAGCGCGCAATGGCGCAACATTCAAATATTTAAAGGGGCATTTTTATAAAACTCATTGCCCGTGATAGGTTTCATCCTGGTGCCTTGTACTTGTGCTATGTGGCTTCTGTTTGTTCCTGATTCCTGTATTTGACCCTGCCTGGCCTTTTGACTACTCTGATTATCTGTATCCTGACCCGAGCCTGTTATTTGACTACCGATTCTGCCTAATCCTGCCTGATTGATCACCCGGTTTGACCCATTGCCTGCCTGACGTCTCTTCGCTATCTGCCTGCCTCGACCCAGCCTGTTTGACCACGAATTTGCCTACTCCTATCTGTACCGTGACCATCGGCCTTAAAAGACTTTATCTACAGTCGTGACCCACTGCTGGCCAGAACTCCTGCTCTGCACCTCTCGTTTAAGTCCAGGTGGAATCTGAGTAGCTGAGGGCTCCTCCCGAAGCCAAAGGCGGTCACACTACTGGTGAAGCACGAGCCGAGACCAGGGTGCTTGGCATTTGTTCAGGTATTTGGGTGCCGACCGTGACACTTGTATTATAGTTTAATGAATGTGTATTTGCTTAGAATCTCGTGAGGGAAAAACAATTATACAGATCACTATTTAATTTACTTATGTGTAATTGTCTTTTTTTTAAAGGCATAATGTTCAGCTCTGCAGAGGCATTTCAATTGCAATTACATTTACAAATAATATATGTGCAAATATATAGATTTCGAAGGAATGGACAGTGCAGCTTTCCATACTGCAGTGTTTTTAATACTCTGGGGGGTTCAATAATTATCATTCTTTTTAAATTTGTCTTCAGGGTTGGACTAGCCCACCCAGGAACAGGAAGAAAACCAGGTATGGGTAACCAGGTGGGATCCAGTGCGACAGGCCAATGAGTGTAGTGGTCTGGCATGGAGCAGCAGCAGTGAAGCTGATTGCCTTTGCTAGTAGTTGTTGGGGTTGTGGGAGGGTAGTAGTTCTGCGGGTGGTCGGCTCTTAACATGGGACTGGTGGGCCATTGATATAACAGTCTGACACTGATAGTCCTTACTTTCTGAGGGTGGTAGTTGAGCCCTGTAATACAACAGAGTTAAAAGGGTTAGCAGTTTCTTTGAAACTTTTTGAATGGAATCTCTTACCTTATCATGTGTGTGTGTGTGTGTGTATATACAGTATAATTATATATTGTACATATCCATACATGGTACACATACAAGAGCAGTGCATTGGAACATACTATACTTCCTGATAAATATCTGATCCTGTTAGAACAGAGGGAGGAGGATGGTAAAACCTTCCATGAAACTGTTGAAGAAATGAGTCATTGGGTTATTATTTTCCAACTAATTATGAGGTTTCTTGGAGCAAACAGAAGGGAATTACTAATCAAAGTACATTAAATATTGCATTCTTCATGAATCAAGTCATGGAATTGCCTGTAGGCATAACCAAGGATAAATAAGGGATAACATAGTTCTGGGGTGACAATGTGAGTCATCTTTATTTCCCATTACATTGTGAAAACCATGAGCAGCCATTAAAAGCATAGTGTAAACGTAGCTCCATCATTTCCGCATCTCCCCTTCCTCCACCAGGCCGGGCTGTCAATGTGTCCAAGCAGCTGGGTAATTAGGTACATAAGTAACTCTGGCAGGTTCACCTGAGCTACTAATTGATCCACTAGTTCCTGTGGGGTTGGATTGAAAATGCTGGGGGAAGGGGATCCTAATTTGTTACCTTCCTTACACCTGTCTTACCTTATATGCAGTCCGTTAATAAATATATACTATAGCTTTAACATATGTACAGCTTAGGCATTCATTATTGTCTTCAGCTGGTGGTCAGTGGTGGTTGCACGACATGGGAAGCTCAGCACTGCAAGCAGATTATAGCAAGGTGCATCCCATAATTTGTAAAAAAGGTTTATTTAATCACTGATATTTTGTGACACTAAGGGCTCTTACTAGCGGTTTTCCCTGAATTCCGTTTTGCTGCGTTCAGCCACAGAGGAGCGCAGGAGTAGACACAAGCAATTCTTTTCAATGGGGCTGAACTCACACTAGCGCATGTAGGCTCCGAACACAGGTTGAGATGCAACATGCTGTATTTTTCCTGCGTTCGGGAACCTACATGCGCTTGTGTGAGTACAGCCCCATTGAAAAGAATTGATTGCGTCTATTTCTGCGCTCCCCTGTGGCTGAATGCAGCAAAACTGCACAGGGAAAAACGCTGGTGAGCAAGAGTCCTAAGTAAGGAGCACTGTGTAGCTTGTAAAAATTATTTAATTTAATACCTTTTTAAAAGAAGAGACCTGACGTGCAAAAAGCTATAGTTCTGCTATCCCACAGCCATTTTCCATTTCCAGAGACTATTATCCTCACTGCTACTATAGGCACCATCTCTCCCTACTACACCTGCTATCCCACAGCCACAGTCCCTTTCCAGAGACTATTATCCCACTGTTACTATAAGCACAATCTCTCCCTACTATATCTCAGCCACATTACCTTCCTATTAGATATTTTCTACACTGCAACTATAGGCACCATCTCTCACTACTATACCTGCAATTTCACAGCCACAGTTCCTTCCCAAAGATTATCTACACTGCTACTATAGGCACCATCTCTGCCAACTATACCTGCTATCAGGCCCAGACTGGCAATCTGTGGCTTCTGGCAAATGCAAGATGGGCTGCTGTAAGTTGCCATAGACAACCACGGTTTATAGGGCTGGTGGGGGTCTGCTTGGGCCTCTGTCCACTTGGAATGCCAGGGACTATTGTGGATCTCAGTCCAGACCTGCCAGCTATCCCACTCTCCTTTCAGAAGGTCCCTTACAGACTTTAGGGAAGGCACAAATCTTCTGTAATATGGAAGACATATAGATGCAATATAAGTGCACTCAGCATTTGGAATGTTGCATATTAACTGGTTGAGCTAGAAGTGCTTGTACAAATCATTTTATATATAAACACAGAAACATGATATGTGATTGTCTGTTACCTGAAAAGTGAGATCTCAAGAACCATCTAAAAAAAGAATTTACTAATTTGCAAAGATATTTTTTCATGAAATATTACTTTCAGAGTTGAATTCAATGTCATGTTAACATCTCAAAAAAAAAGAATCAAATATGAATTGTATAAAGCTGTGAGCCCCCTTGTGGCACATCTGTGCAGTTCCAGTTCAGCAATCACAAGACCTGTTTGTGCAAGGAATGTACAAAAGATAAAAATGTAAATACACTGTGGGTGGCAGCTGTCACAAGATTCACTCACATTGGTTTAATATGCACTTGTTAAAGTTCTGGTCAGGACATGCGCCAGGGAGACGGGTTCACATTCAGTGGCCCCAAGTGAAGTTGTTAGCAGAGGAATCCTATTTCTGCATTCTAGCCGTCCCTTGTGAGTTGTGCTTGGGAGAAAGGGACACGGCGTAAGGGTCAGCACCGGTGTTTGTGTGACTGGAGGAATGTGTGATGAGAGCAGCAGGCAGGAGCTTAAAATCATCTGATGAACCATTCTGTTTGCCTGAGTGAAAAGTCAACACTTTCATGTCAAATCAAAAGTAACTTGAAGAGATAAGGTTTGCAGTGCATTTTCTTTGATTTCCCTTCCGTAATCCCCCTTTAGTTGACTGCAAAGTAACAAGTGATTGACAGATATTGTGACATCACCCCATGATACATGAAACATTTTGTGCAGCTACCAAAACCTTTCTGTTGTACCAACAAATAAACAAGTGTTTGGCCCTTGTATTTTCCCCTATTTATGTGAAGTGCTCTGCTCGCATAGCCTGGAAACTGAGGGCCGAGCAGCTGCAAGCAGGAGTTCTTATCCAAAACACTTGCCAACCTTGGTCAGGCTTCACAAGTCTCCTCTTTTTGGCTTTCACAGATGAAAGGCTTCTCCTGTATTCATGGATTTGGCTTTCCTTTACATTCCATGAAAATGCATAAATACATGCTTATGTATTACTATATAATGCATGAATATCCATGCATATTATAAAATATATTCTTATAAATGGAGCTGAGTGATGTCATTTCTGTCCCATCACTTACTGAAACTTGTGAAGCATAAAAAATAATGTCCTCCCTGCTCAAAAACATAAAGACATTTATTACTAGTCACTTTTGCATTCCATGACCTGTATAAAAGCACCCAGCCTTGTGCTTTTATATGGAACTCATCTATGGTGTTATATCCTTATGATACACAAAAGCCATGAATATCTTGTAAATTATTTCCTTATAAACCGTGACTAGTGATGTCATCAGTTATAAATGGTGAGTAGTGATGTCATTTCTGTCCCATAACTCACTAAAACTTGTGTGTTATAATAAATAAAGTACCCCTTGTTGGAAAACATGAGGATATTGAAAGTAACCTCTATGACCTGGATAAAAGCACTTCGCCTTCGGCCTTGTGTTTTTATATAGTCATGGAACTCCTTGGTGACTTATAATATCCTTATATTTTACAATAGGGGTACTTTATTCACAATTTTTTCACTATTATTTGCTAATCATACTAATATATGCTTATTTGGCAAGGTGAACCAATTCAGAATGATCCATTTGTTTGGCCCCATGCCAATGATAGGATCATAATAGTGGTCCTTGTTTGATGGGATTTTCAAACCTGCCTCATCAATTTTTGCCCGATTTCCTGCCAAACATCAATCAGGTGGGACTTTTCTGAGGACCTCTATACAGCTGCTGACTCAGGAGGAAGTAGGCAGAGATTAAATACAGATCTCTTTTGCAACCCCCAGTGCTCCCCAACCTGTGCATTAGGAATGATTCTAAGCTAAGAACATTCTAGCGGTAGCCCAGTAGAGAGGTCCTCCCCACACCAACACCACAACCTTTTCCCTTTGCGCCTGAGATTGGAGTAAGGTTGCCACCTGGCCGGTATTATACCGGCCTGTCGGGTAAAAATGATGGTTGATCACAATAAAGATAAATATATAGGAAGGCTGGTATTTTTTTCCAGAAAAGGTGGCAACCTAGATTGGAGGGAGGTCATGGGGGAGCTCCTACAGTGTCAGGTGGGGAGCATGTCTGGGTCAGCAGGGCTAATGAGTGCCCCATCGGGTGCCCCCTTCCCCAGGTGTACTGCCAGCCCAGTCTGACCCGAGAGTGTAGGTACAAGTAATTAGTGAAGGTGCAGTCTCCACCCATTTTTTTGTATTTCTCAATACAGCAGATAAGCAGCTCTTAGCAGTGTTAATATATTTACTGGTGTGTTAGCAAAAACCTGATATGAATTCCAAAGCCAGGTTTCAGTGTGGTGTAATGCTCTGAATTAAGCATGCCCTTTGTTCAGTAGGTCAGTGTTTGCCATTTAATGTTAAGCCAAAAAGAAAAGAGCTAAATCCTTTGCTTTGATTACTATTGCTACTATAAAGCTTTCTAATGGTTCGGGATGTTAGTTTTCAATAAAAGGATACTCCTATTGGAATAAAATGTGTTTTGCTTGAATACTTGCTTCAACAATGACTGAAGCAATACAGTTTTCAAAAAATTTTTAATCATGTTTTGAACAAGTTAACTTTTTATGCTGGGCAGGGGCAGAAGTATATTTTTGAAATAAAAATGTATATTTTTGGCAAACAGTCTTTGAGGGAAACATCACTGCGCTCTATTTACTGGTATAGGTATATTTATCAAAAGTTACAATTTTTTTCACCCGTCAATTAATATACAGTATCTAGTAGAACTAAGTAAAAGGCAAATGGACATTTAGAGTTTTTTTCCTTGAAAACCTTTCACCACTCTTCTTCAGCGCAACTGAAGAAGCCACTCGGCTGAAGAAGCAACTTGGATGAGTGGTGAAACATTTTCATGGAAAAAACCTCTAAATGTCCAGTCACCATTTGACTTCATTCTACTAGATACTGTATATATCATGACCCGGATGATGCTTTATAGCTGAGCTTGTGGCGATCATAATAATTTTTGAACCTTTAAAGTGTTAGTTCAAGTAGTCAGGCTAGTGCTATAAACAAATATAGGTAATAAAAATGGCACACAATCCCAAAAACATTGTTTAAAATTAGGTCGAGTGTTAGGTTAGGTGTTATATTTTATGCTAGTAATTCAAGCAGGAATCTTAGAGTGTTGGAGTCAGGGCCGGGCCAAGGTACTTTGGCACCCTAAGCAAGGGGTTCAATTAGCGCCCCCACCCCATTCTGTATGACCATTTCACTTTTTCTGAAGTAAAGAAACCATACAACACATTAATGAATCAAACTGTACATGTGCCAGCCAGCAGCACCCAAAAAATGCTCCCAATCTGTACCTGTGTCAGCAGCATCCAAAATATTGCTCCCAATCTTAATGTGTGCCAGC
Source organism: Xenopus borealis (assembly GCA_024363595.1). Taxonomy (NCBI): domain Eukaryota; kingdom Metazoa; phylum Chordata; class Amphibia; order Anura; family Pipidae; genus Xenopus; species Xenopus borealis. The sequence goes on from CM044445.1 coordinate 88,295,870, forward strand.
CAGTAGCACCAAAAATATTGCTCCCAATCTGTACCTGTGTCAGCCTGCAGCCACAATATTGTCCCCAAGCTGTACCTGTGCCAGCAGCACCCAAAATATTGCTCCCAATCTGTACCTGTGCCAGCCTGCAGCCAAAATATTGCCCCAAATCTGTACCTGTGCCACCAGCATTGCCCCCAAAGTCTGTACCTGTGCCACCAGCATTGCCCCCAAAGTCTGTACCTGTGCCACCAGCCATTGCCCCCCAAGTCTGTACCTCTGCCACCAACCATTGCCCCCTAAGTCTGTACTAGTGCCACCAGCTGGCCCCCTAAGTCTGTACCTGTGCCACAAGTCTGTACCAGATATTGCCCCCCAAGTCATTACCTGTACCAGCGGCCATTGCCAGAGCAGCAGCAAAAATATTCTGTTCCAGGCAAAGGAAGTTAAAACTTAAAGAAATTAAAAAAAAACATTTGTTCCCTTCTAAAGTGTGCCCCCTCTTATGACTGCGCCCTAGGCGGCCGCCTACTCTGACTACCCCTAGCTCCGGCCCTGGTGGGAGTGGAACATGGCGGTCACTAGATACAGAAAGTGTTTTTTCCTGCATCTGCTGGGTAATTAGTGGGGTCTGCCCTGGGGATGAGCATTGGGATGCTATTTTGCAAGGCACAAAAACAACATTATATCTTATCTAGATAAAAAAGGTTGGATATTCTTGCATCTTTCTGGTACAACATTTAATTTAAGTGCAAAATAGCTCTCCAAACACTTTGGGTACCTTGTGAACACCCATATCCTACTGCCCTATCTAAGATAAATTCTGCAATTTAACATGTGCATATCTTGGGGACAAATTGCAGTTACCCCTGTATGAAGCAAATTAATAGAATGTTTCATAATTGTAAGGACCTGCATTTTATATTTGTAAGTACAATAGGCACCACTGTCCCTGTCTAGACACAACTCTCAACCTACTTATTCCACATGCTGGACGTTTCTGTGAAACAAGTAATGTTTGTTTGGATAGAGTTATTTCAGCATTTACAGAAAGGATAGTGATCCCTTGAAATGTATGCTCAACTGCTATTTTTCCCATATCCGTTTCCACAAGTGGTATTTTGATATGGGCGAAACATTCATATTGAACGCATTGTGCAACGTTTGGCTATTAAGAGTTCCTGCAATACCATGTAATTGAATCTGTAGTATGCACAAGCTTTGTTAAGGAAAATACTCAACTCTTTAATTGCTGGGAAAAGCTACAGTAGGGGAAAAATGGGTTAAATCAATGATTCCAAACAAAACAAAAGGATCACAACATCAACTTTCTCAGAGATAAATGAACAGAGATTAGCAATATCGGGGTAAGTAAGTGAGAAAGAAGACTAAAAGAACAGCTTCTAAACCTTTGTTATTCCGCAGAGATTAGTGCAATTGAATTGGGTCAATACCTTATGGCAATAAAGGGGGTGTTGATTCGGGGGAGCTTAGGGGATTTGCTGTTTGTTGCAAGAGAATAACAAGTAAAAAAGTTCCCAGTTGGAAGCCCTCTGATCCTCTTCCAGTCCTTGCCAAATTAGATACTTTTAGCTGGCACTGGAGCCATAAAATCACCAAGAACACATGTGGGAAAAGGATAGATACCTCTATCCCAAAGAGATGCTGTGACACTAATGATTACATCTAATCCAATCCACTTTATTTGTTATTTTTCAGTGATAACATAGCATAACTAAAAATGGCTGCCCCCAAACCTTAAAGGAATTAATTTGCTTGGCACACATTAAGGGGCAGATTTACTAAATTGACATGACTTCACGAGTGATTCGAAATTCGATCGAATTTTCAAAAAGATTCGAATTTCGAATATGCACATTCGACCATCGAATATTCGAATTCAAATATTCCAATTTAATTTTATTCGAATATTCGATGGTCGAATACTTCCCCTTTAAATTTTAATTTGACCACCTACTTCGCCAGATTAAACCTACCGAAATGGGGATCATTCCCTAAGATCGAATATAAAAAATTCGATTGATCGCTTAAAAATCGATCATATTTTCTATATTTGATTGTTCGTTCGATCGAATTGCGGTAAAATCCTTCGAATTTGATAGTCGAATTCGTAGGATTTTACCTCCCCACTATTCCCAAGGTCGAATTTCGAATTTTTTTTAATTCAAAATTCGACCTTTAGTAAATCTGCCCCTTAATATTTTTGTAAAACTGTACATCACTTTGGATCATAGTAGACCCTTTAGTTTACAAAATATAACATTATTTCTGTTCTGTTTCCTTTGTGACACAATATCAGAAATGTAACATTTGTTCTCCCTCCTACTCTACCAATTCTTGGAAGCTTGCTATTGTGCGGCATGGATGGATATAACTGCTTTAAGTAAGGTAGGAAACGCCCTACGTCTTTCAGGGGTGGAACTGCTTGAACGTCATTACACATGCTATGTCTAAATTTGCTACTATTTATGCAATATAGGCATGGGATCTGGGCTATTTTCATAATTATGATCACCATACCTTAAGTCTACTAAAAATAATTTAAACATTAATTTAAACCAATTGGATGGTTTTGCCTTCAGTAAGGATTGATTATATCTTAGATGTGATCAAGTAAAAGCTACCGTTTTATTATTACAACGGTTTAAAATTTTAATTATTTCTTTAAAATGGGGTCTATGGCAGCTGGCCATCACGTTATTTGCAGCTTTCGGGATAACCGCTTTCCCATACCTGTATCTCAAATATTCACAGCCCCTGAGACCAGCATTTAACTAGTTCCTTACACATAGGCAAAGCTCACCAAAGTCTTCCTCTCAAGGATCCTTAAACCTATAGGTGCAAATTCACTAAGGCGCGAAGTGTCTAACGCTGGCACTAATTCCCCAGCGTGACGTCATTTTGCAACTTCGCCAATTTACTAACAGTGTCCCTGGCGAAAATTCGCTAGCGAAGTTGATAGACTAGCGCAACTTTGCACCTTTACGCCAGGCGAAGTTGCGCACTGACGAAGGGACATAACTACGCTAATTCACCAAGATGCCCATTTTATTGAACTTTACCTCTTGCGCTAGACTTTACTTCGCCAGGTCAGACCTAGCGACGTTCAATACATTAAATGAAATTTAGTCCCAAAAAAACACTGGTGTCTTTTACTTTTTTTAGGGTGATAGTTTGAAAAATAGCTTATTTTTTTGGGGGGTTACCATCCTTCCCCCCTACATTTCCTAACACGTGGCAACACAAATATACAGGGGGCACATGTTTTAGGGCAATAGGACAACTTTATGGGGGGAATGTAATTAAATTCGCAAAGAGCAAAAGAGTGCGCATCAATAAGATTAAAAATCCACATCTCGCAATGTAATATTGTTCCTTAAACTGGTATTGCATTGCGACTTTTAATTGCGCAATGCGACTTTTAATTGCGCACCCTTAAGAAGTGCTTGAAGGTGTTGTAATCTTTAGGAGCAAATATAACGACTTTTTCAGTAAGAAGTTGTATTACATTGACTGCGCATTGGCGCAAGCTGTAAAATTCGCAAACTCTCTTCCACTGTCGGAAGTGGTCGGTAAAACAGTTTCCGGTTTCGCAAAAGCTATATTAAATTCGCGCAGAGCAAAAATTGTTCGCAGAGAGGCATAACTTTTTGCATTGCGAATAGTTTTTGCCTCACCGATTTATATTACATTCCCCTGTGTGTTATTTATTAAAGGTTTCCTGGGCTTGTGTAGTGTAATGTAGTGGCTATAACATATACTTCTATTATACGTTTAACTTTGTGCCGCATGCAAATTAGGTATCGCTAGCGTAAATGCACTTTGCCTGGCGAAGTAACGGTAGTGTAACTTCGCTACTTTTTGCCTCCCTGAGCGCAAATTCGCATTTTAGTGAATTTGCGGTGGGCTGGCGAAAATTTGCCTGGTGAAGTGCGGCGAAGCCATCGCTAGCGCATTTTCGACGCTTAGTGAATTTTCCCCATAGAGTGGTCAGGACAGGAGCCTAAATTGGCCTGTCTAGCTCAGAGGCACCTAGCACTTTAGAGATTTGATTCAACATTCTGTCTAACCCTTTGCCTCCTTGTGAGGCAACTCTAGAAAATGAAGCAATCTGAGAGCCATCCTCCTGGAGATTTACATTCTAGCCGACATGATGGCACTCTCTCGGCGACTAATCTCCCCAAATCTTAGCGTGTCGCAACCCTAACATGGGAGAAAATGAGATGTGCGTGCTGTGTACTTTTCTGGCCTTCTTCTGATTGCCCATAAATTCTGTGACTTCTGTAACATGGTCCACATGATAAAGTTGATATGGTGTATGGAATAAAGAGGACAAGAATGCATCTGAGTGAATGAGTTATGCCTTCATGGCAAGCAGAGAAAGACCTGCAACATAAATGTGATGAAATATTCCCATACCAATGATTAATAAAAGTATGCTTTTAACATATGTAGTATTAATGAATGTTATCTTTTAAATACATTGATGAGATCCAGGAATACACAGCTGAAGAGTCTACTCCAGGCCAGTCATTAGTTGGTGCCACACAATGAGTATCCTTCTTGATCTTGCATCTCGAGTGTTTTCATTGCATCTGCCACTTAACTGGAACATCAAGTCACTCTGGAGACTGGAAATATTGTAAACCTCTGCTGTAGCACATACAGCTCTTAGGATGTGCCCAGGATGTGATAATTCTTTTAAATGTCTTTTTAAAATATACATGTATTATTTCATTTATGTATTAAGTGGGAACAACCAGAGAGACTAAGGATTATTGGTAAATAGTACATTTTTAGATTAGACAGACTTTTACATGGAGCAGAATATGGCAACAACACTAATCCTTCTTTAGCATCTAGGGGTAGGATGAACAGATCACTTCTCAGGGGGCGAGAAAGGAAGAATCCTTTTTTTATATATGCATTTTCGAATTTGTTTTTTAGTTTATACATATAAAGGGACATTGACTTACCACTTTTCCCTGCAGTCAGTTATGCAAAAATACATATTGTACTTGCATCAACATGTGCTCTAGAGATGTGTGGGTCTACCTGATCTGAACCCTACAAGCACATTTATTTATAAACCTGCAATTGGCCCACCCACCTCTGATGTCACAAAAGAGGTCGGGCCAGGCCAGGAGCACGACTGAACTGGATTTGAATTTTCAGTGCCATAGTATTTTATTTGCTACAAAATTGTGTCAAATGCAACACTCAATGGATGAAATTGGAATTCTGGAGAAAAAGGCTGAATTGTGAGCTAAACCATTGTATTTGCATTTTACTTATATAATGTAAATAGTACCTCCAGCCATGGGAATGAAGGAGAAGCCCCCTGCATAGGGAAATAAACTCCTGAGCTGCCACCCTCATAGAAATCATTGATTATTATAGTCCAATATTTTTTTTAAAAAAGCTTGATTTAAATACATAAATACATTTGCAGAAGAGCTTGCATATTTATGTTTTTTAGTCCCTTTCAAGGAGAACTAAAGCCTAAATAAAGAGGTAGGCTAGACATGTTATACATTATGTTTTAGGCATTTGCAACAGCCCAATGCAACCACAGCCCTTTAGCAGTAAAGATCTGTGTCTCCAAAGATGTCCTAGTAGCTCCCCATCTTCTTTTCTACTGATTCACTGATTCACATGCTCTGTGCTGCTGTCACTTACTGAGCTTAGGGACAAACTCACAATATACAGTACACATAGAATAGAAATGTCACAATATAAGGCTGATTAGTCATTAATACATATAATTACTACATGGCAGCACAGAAACCAGTGCAACTAGCATCAGAATTTAATAATCAGCCTTGTAGCATCGGCTTATATTAAAGGCAACCCTTATTTTCGTCCTGAAAATTTGCAACAACCCCTAAACCCCAACAGCTGCTCAGAGCCCACTGAGCATGTGAGTGACACAGACACCTTCAAAGGTGGTAACCCCCCCGTGACAAGTTTGAAATCCTGGATCATCGCTGCTATTGAGAAGCTGAAACTTAAGGCTGGTGCAATACGTCATTATATAAAATATAGCATTTTTAGCCATATTCATTTTTAGGGTTTAGTTCTCCTTTCAGTGTTTCAGCTATTCAGTCTATACTTCCCACATACTGTTCTGAAAGCTTCTTGCAAAGTGATAATAAAATTCATCTCAGTTCCTAGAATTGGTGTGCGTGTTTTCTTACAAGGACTGGTCTCACTTCATTTTGGGAAACTTAGCTTGAAAATTAGTCTTAAAAAGTGCTTAATATTTACTTGTGATTATATTCAGTTCTGCCATTGGGCTTGGGCCAGCAGCTCCTTCTGCAGAGTTAGCGGTGAACCTGAGCTGCAAATTAAACTCCCAATATTAAGGTTTAATGAGTGGATATCATTTATGTGTTTTATATTATGTTGTTTAAATAAGTCTAAGTGACAATGCATTTAAATGCTGTTTTAATCTCTCACCAACAGCCAACTCATTGGATCCCCTGAATTTTTGCTTAAACCTGTTTGAGTGTTTATTTTTTAATATTGAATATTATATTTATCTGGCTGGCGTGATAGAATCACTTTATATGTTCCACTTAGCTAGTATAGCTGAATAAACATCATAGCCAAATTACAGAAGGGCAAAAATCAAACTAAAAAGGAATGGAATGACTGAATCGACTAAAAATGACTGGAACATTAGAACTTAATGGTGATAAGTTACCATAGCACAATCTTCAATGTTTTTGGGTTCAGTTAAACATATTGTCATAAAACATTCATACATATAGAAAACCTATTTTTTTTTTTAAAAGATTTTATTTTCAGCTTGACATATCCATAATAGACATTGACATACAGTTTTCAAATATACATTTCCCTGTCACATCCATATTTAAGTGTCACAGTAGCATGTTTAAATTGAATTGAAACAGCCAGGGATAGATCAAGCATTTTTAACCTTATTTTAACAGGGGGGTTAAATGGGGGGGGGAGGAGGGGCCGATGGGGAGGCCGATGTTATTGTACCATATTTGCCATTTTATATATAAATCTTGTATCACATTAAGTTTGGTCCTGCACCGAAGCTGTGTCAACTTCTTCCAGCCATGGACCCCAGACTTTAGAAAACCTATTTTTAGAATCCCTTTTCCTATAGTTATCCCAGACAGTAATTAAGCATTCCCCATCAGATTTCACATTTGGGGTTATTGTAAATTAGCTCTTTTATCATGCAAATGCAAAAAGCTATTTACCCGGACAGCACAAAAAGCATCACCATTTTGACCACAGCTTTGTATAATTATTATTGGCAGCAGTGAGGCCTCACCATTTGGAAACATGACTTCTGATATTGGCTCAGTTGTTTGAGCTTCTGCCTTGCAGCATTGCAGTCCTGAGTTCAATTCCAACCCGACACTAGTACAAGCTAAAGATCAGATGGTAATGAGTAAGTATAAAAGCAAACTTTGGTCCATGGGACACATTCAGATACAGCATTATACAAAAAAGCTTGGGACCTGGGTTTTTTTTCCGGCTAAGGGGGTCTTTCAGTAATCTGGATCACCAGACTACTAAAATATCACTTAAACATTTAGTCAACCCAATGGGATTGTTTTGTTTACAATAAGCATGAACTGTTCCAGGCCCGGACTGGCAATCTGTGAGTTTGGTCAAATGCCCAATGGGCGGCTTGCTTTAAAATGTAAATGGGCCGCTTGCTTTAGAAATGTAAATGAGCTGTCCATAATAGCCAGCCACAGCTAAGCCGATGCCTGCATTTGTTAGTACTCATACCTGTACTGACATATGGGAGGAACCAGGAAATCTGACCAACTTCAATTTGTAATATTAGAGTTGCTATATAACCAATCCCTTATGCTTATTATAGGTATGTTGGCAACAGGAGGATCCATGCTCAGAACTTCACTTCAGCCTGGATATGGAAAACTGTGATATAAATTGCATGAGACTCGCTTTAAGTATGCCACACTTTGGCCCTGTGACATGTGAATATTATAGTCTTCTCATCTGCCAGGATGCATGGTCTAGCTTGGGGCACACAAAGGAAAATGTAGAATAGAAGCATAGGGCCACTAATCCATCAGATAGAATAGCTGTGATAGAAAATAGGGGGAGATATTTGTTGCAAGGGCCAGTTCCAGCACATAGGGTGTATAATATTGCGGGGGATTATATGGTAACGGACTCTTAAAATATATTAATAAACACTAGTTCTAGTTAACTTTGGGGTTAATTTCATATTTTGATAAAATTGACCCTATGGGGGGGTATTTACTAAAACTCAAATGTATCCCATTTTTTATTATAACAGTCAACCTAACTCTATGCATGAATTTAACTCATTTATGAAATAAAAAATATCAGCCCGAAAAAGTTGGTGCGGGAAAAGTATAGACAAAAATTGTGCAGCAATTTGAATCTTTAGACTTTTGACCCTGAATCGCATGATTTTTTTCAAGTTGTAGCTCGATTTTTTTTTAGATTATTGAATGAAAACCAGCGCAGATCAGGAAACATCTTCAAATTGTAAAAGGTACAGCTGCTACTGTCAGGTTTTAGCTGGAGTATTTAAGTATTCGTATTTTTAGCAGCTTTGGGGAACAAAGAATGTCTAAAACTTTAAGTTTTTTTACCTCTAAAAGTTCAAGTTTTGCCCCTAAATAACTCAACCAGAAAAAATTGTGGCTTCATAAATAGGCCGCTAAGTGTTACATGTCCACACAAGACAAAAAAGATAATTTCATGAGCATATAAGGGAAAAACTGTCTCTTTTAGTTTACCTACTAAATACCTGATCTGGGTTTCAGGATTGTACCTGAGCAAGCACATGAATCCTAGAGACAGGAGTCAGCACGGGATTACCAGCTTGCAATTATTAATCACTTAATTGCATGGTCATTTACAAGGTAATTACAGAATTATATTTTCATCAAACTGTATTCATTGCTGTCATTATTTGTGAATACGTGTTAATGAATAACAAGTATTTTAAACCTCTTATCCACCTGCATTTTTGTGGACAGAAACACTGTGCAGTAAAAAAAAAATGATTATGTTTCACCATTAGAATATTCTTTTGTTTTGTTGGGCAGAAGAGATGTACTGTATTTCAAACCGAAACATTTTAAAGGTCTGAATGGAAATAAAACTCTGCTTGTTTAGGAGATTAAAAATAGCAAAGTCTTTGCTGTCATACAGAAGACCAAATATAGGGTTATTGAAAATGAAGCTACTTGTTGTAACTCTGATAAGGCAGCTTATTAAATTAAAATGACGTTTTATTATGACACTATGCAACTGGTTTTAATTTTTCATTATTTGTTGGTTTTTGAGTAATTTAGCTTTTTATGCAGCAACTCTCCAGTTTGCAGTTTCAACAATCTGGATGATAGGGTCCACATTACCCTAGTAACTGCACTTTTATTTGACAATAGACTGAAATATGAATAGGATAGGGCCTGAATAGAAAGATGAGCAATACAAAGTCTTTATAGCAAAGGTGGGACTCTCTGCATGGATTTTTACATCAAAAAGGAATGTTCATTGTGCACACAAAGACCAGAATTCATTACACTCCATGTGATCGGTGGACATCTAGGTTCACCTATGGACATTTCTTCTCAAATTTATTTTTACCCTGGCAACATCTTTTGGCTCACCATGAGGAAGTAGTTTAATTTAGAAATGTGTACTGTATAGTGAGTAAGGAGTCTACTGGCACCTCCCCAGAAATGTGAGGCTGGTCTTAAAGTTGGAAAACCAATCAATGTGGATCTTGAAATAATGAGAAGATGTAGGTAGGGCAAGAGCTATCCACAGATATGATTCATTTGTATGCCTGTCCATTCATTGTGATGCTTAATGGAATGTGCCATTCAATATTATACCACATACTTCACATTTCTAGCCCAACCGACAAGAGATTTGGAGACTTTGTATAGGTCAGCTGTGAAACCTTGCTTCATTTTACCTATAAATCAAAGGATATAGGAATTATGGTTTGAGACATCCATTGCTCTTGCCTCAATTCTACTGGAGAATAAATATATGGTACATTAAATTAAACATATTATCCAGGTCCTACTTAGGTTTGTCCGTTTGTAATAAAAAATGTCCTGTGGTTTTCAAATTAGAGTGTATATGAAATGTAAAAAGGAACAAGTTAATACAGAGAGGCACTTTACTATGCATTTCTCCCCCATTTAAAATGGCTTCAGAAATATAACTTTCTAGTTAACCAGAATATTAAAATGCTGCATTATGTAGGTACTTTCTGAATATAGTCAGACTTATTAATTATGGAACACAGGGGCACCTTTCTGCACTCACTGTAACGTTTTATTTTAATGTCGATATTTCAAGCTAAATTAGATGTTAAGCAATCACTAGTTTTAACCACCTACATTTATGAAGCTTTTGAAAAGGGTAGTTTAATGGTTGGAATCATTTCTCTTTACCAGAATTCTATATCTCAACCATTCAATTAAAACACAAGTATTTTATTTCTCAGAAGTAAATGTATTTTTCGCTTCTCAAGACTTATGTGATGAAGAACCTATATTATTACACAAAGCTTTTTCTATTCTTCCCTCATTAGATAATTATGGTGGGTATTCTGCTACAATGGGTCCTTAATTAACAGCTGCTTCAGATTGAAAAGTGGCATGTCTTGCTATTGTAATCGTCGGCAAAATATACATATTTTAAATTTTCTTTTTTTTCCTGATATAGTCCTATAATTATGAATTGCATGTACTTTGGAGTCCGGTGGTTATGTTTCCCATTAAATATCTATAGCAACTTAAAATATATAGAAACCAAAAAGCATTAGCTACATAAAAGACTGAACTATAAACGGAATTTTAATTCTATGAAGCAGGGGTTCTCAGGCTGCAAGGGCTGGACACCCTGGAGGGGTTAGAGGCAGAGCGTGGAGGCCTTTTAGGTTGTGTTCAGGGACTTAACTACAAAGAAAGCAGACCCTGTATATATAGGAGTGTTAAGGGCCCAGTGAGGCCTTGATAATCAGCAATATTACCAATATGTCAATAGTAATCCCAGAGAAGTGACCTCATTTATGGATTCCTTACTCAAAATACATATATAGGTATGGCAGCTGTTATAGAGAATGCTCAGGACATGGGGTTTTCCAGATAAGGGATCTTTCTGTATTTTGGATCTTCATTAAATCTACAAATTTAAGCATTGAATAAACCCAAAAGGCTGGTTTTACCTCCAATGATGATTGAGTATATCTTAGTTGGGATCAAGTACAAGGTACTGTTTTATTATTATAGAGAAAAGGGAAATCATTTTTAAAAATATGAATTATTGCATTAAAAGACTCTATGGGAGAGAGCCTTCCTGTAAATCGGAGCTTTCTGGATAATGGCTTTCCAGATACTGGATCCTATAACTGTATAGCTTACAAGAAGGAATGGCAAACTGTACCTCTCTGACTGACAGTCGAAGATGTATTTATGTATATTGTGATGCTGCAAATTGTTAGGGAATTTCTGGCTAAGACATCAGGTTACATAGAAACCTACACAGTCATATCAAAGCGTGAAGATTGACTCTTCCTTACATTCTAAGGCTGGGGACAGACAGGGAGATTCGGCGAGATTCTGTCGCCTGGCGTTTTTAGCAGGCTACAATCTCCCCGAATTTCCTTCTCCCTGTCTGCCGCTAGTATTAATGACAAAGCGCCAGCGCCTGTGCACACGCCTGGCGTTTTTAGCAGGCTACAATCTCCCCGAATTTCCTTCTCCCTGTCTGCCGCTAGTATTAATGACAAAGCGCCAGCGCCTGTGCACACGCGGCGTGGCGATTTCCGGAATCGCCCGAAGTTTCCTCACGAAGTATCTTCGGGCGATTCTGGAAATCACCGCGCTGTGTGTGCACAGGCGCTGGCGCTTTGTCATTAATACTAGCGGCAGACAGGGAGAAGGAAATTCGGGGAGATTGTCGCCTGCTATTAAACGCCAGGCGACAGAATCTCCCCGAATCTCCCTGTCTGTCCCCAGCCTTACTGTAATAAAAGGTTGTAACAGTTAGGAAGTTTGGTAGAGTTCAAGGGGTTGAAAGAATAGTGTCATTAAAATGCAAGGTGACCCTTAAGGTGGCCATACATGTTGAGATCTGCTCATTTGGCCAAAACGAGCGGATCTCTACCCAATATACTCACCTGTGTATGGCCACCTTTAGTTCTCACTCACACCACAGACTTGATTGGATCAGATTCTGAACAGAGCAGTCCATAGTCTGATGAATGTGGAAAGCATCACGAGAAAACTACTTTTCACATTTCACCATTAGAACTGTATCTGGTATTAACTTGATCCAACCAACAAACATGAAGATCTGTAAAATGAATCATACTGCAACATTCACATATACTCACATGTTTGCTCATTTTAGATGCATCATACGTCATTGAGTATGCTGATAAAGGTGAAGATTTGTAAAGTATCTTAACAAGCCCAACAGCACAAGGCTAATTGCACACACAGAGGCTCATTTATGACCACAAGTTAAAATGCATATGGCTAATACAGCTGTAACATAGAGCACAGCACACATTAATGCATTTATAAAGGTATTTGTGCTTATACACACTTCTGACAATTGGAGATAGCACAACTGGACCCACCCTGTTTACTTTAATGAGAGCATTGATGCAAGGGAAACATGGAATAACCTCCAGTCTAGATGCAGCAGTAAGTCCAAGTAATTTTCTTTGAATTCTTAGTGTGGTTGCTGTGATGTGCATTCCAGTGTGTCCCAACAGCCCCATTCAGTCTCCTACTCCTTAGAATATGAAATGCTAAAAAAGTCTTGACTAATTAGTACAGGGATCTGCAACCTTGGCTCTCCAGCTGTTAAGGAACTACAAGTCCCACAATGCAATGAAGGAGTCTGTCATGATTCATAAAGGCACATGCATTGTGGGACTTGTAGTTCCTTAACAGCTGGAGAGCCAAGTTTGCAGATCCCTGAATTAGTATATGCCAGGGGTCAACACACCTTTTTACCTGTGAGGCACATTCAAATGTAAAAAGAGTTGGGAAACGACACAAGCTTGTGAATTGTTCCTTGGGTGTCAAATAGGGGCTGTGATTGACTATTTGGTAGTCCCTATGAGCACTGGCAGGTAGGGATGGCGCGAACAGTTCGCTGGCGAACTTGTTCGCGCGAACATCCGCTGTTCGCGCTCGCCGGAAGTTCGCGAACGTGGCGCGACGTTCGCATTTTGGGTTCGCGTCAATTTGGCGCTTTTTTTTTTGCCGCATTTTTTTGCCCTCTCACCCCAGACCAGCAGATACATGGCAGCCAATCAGGAAGATCTCCCTGGACCACCCCCACACACCCCCTGGACTAAAAAAAAAAAAATGTGCATACCTCCCGAGTCCCGAGTCCCAACTGTCCCTCTTTTGCGAGCTCAACCCTCTGTCCCTCATTTGTACTGGAAAGACCCTCTTTTTGGAGGACCCTCTTTCACTGGAAAGACCCTCACTGAACAGCCAGAAAAAGAAGCAAAGATTTGAACTTGGCTTTTGGCAGAGAGTCCAGAACAGCGTCCAGAACAGCTAACAGGTGCAGGTAAGATACTTTGTAACACTTTTGACATAAGAAAATAATGGATTTTTCTTTTCCCTTTATCCCCCTCTGGCATGCCACTGTCCAGGTCGTTGCACCCTTTAAACAACTTTAAAATAATTTTTCTGGCCAGAAATGTCTTTTTTAGCTTTTAAAGTTCGCCTTCCCATTGAAGTCTATGGGGTTCGCGACGGTCGCGAACTGTTTGCGAGTTTGTCGCAAGTTCGCGAACGCGTCCGCGAACTTTTTTGCGGCGGTTCGCGCCATCCCTACTGGCAGGTTACAGGAGGCTCTGTCTGACAGTACCCCTGGTTTTTATGCAAATAAAACTTGCCTCTAAACCAGGAATTGAAAAATAAGCACCTGCTTTATGGCCACTGGAAGCAACATCAATTGTGCTGGTTGGGGATAACTCTGTGGTAAGTATCTAAATGTCTCAAAGTCTGTAGATTGTACTTGTACTTGTTCCATTTTGTACCTTTGAAGCAGTGTCCCAGGTGTAAGATGCCATCAAAATTTTTTTTTTTTTTACAAACAGCATTTAGTACAGCATTTATGAGTGCGCCTTCACTATGAATCAATCCAGTCTAAAAAGAAATACAAGTGGTATTAAGGCCAAATTGGGCATGCTTGAATTTAAGAGGCTGGAAGTAATTAGGACAATGTTTTCTTGGATCAAATCATGTTCTGTGCAGTTTTGGCAGAACATATAGAAAACTTCAGTGAGTACAAATCACTCATATTGAGAAACAGCTGCATGCCAGAAAAATCTCTTCTAAAGAAGCAAGAGATAAAAGCATTATTAAACATTTACAAAGAAAATGAAAGCTTCCTCATTAGTTCACAAACAAAACTGCTATTCAGTCATATTGTAAGACTTAGAATGCCGGTATATGAGCTGTTTCCAAGCATAAACTTGGCTTGCCCTTCTTACGCAAAATAAATGCTCATGTGCAAGCAAGACAATGCGTGTGCCCTCCTCGCTTTCTTCCCATCACATTCAAAGTCTCTTACTGACGGCAATGTACAAGAACGCGTCTCTGTGTGAAAGTCATTTCAGAAAGTAATCTAGTTTATGGAAATCAAAGGCATCAAAACACAAAAACACTGTTTCCCTATAAGTGCTTTGCTTCAAATATTTGACATGGAAATTTGTATAATCCCTCTGGGCCTCGTGGGTTTCACCAGTGTTAACATCTCCTGAAATGAATTTGACAAATGTTTATTTGGAATGCAAGCCGCACAAATAATTTAAGCCCACCGAGGAATCTGATGGGGATCTGCGCTAACGATGCAGAACTCAGGCTTCCAGAGGTTAAAAAGTCTAAATGTTGACTGGGTGCTGCAAATTAAAGTCGTTGTTTCATATCATGACGGCACGTGAAGGATAATGCAATTTTCATCTTAAACATTATTTGGAATTATTCCAATGTTTGCATAAAAAATATCATTTACATTGGCATTGGTAATTCAGCGTATAATATATGCATGAATGCTATACCGTGACATATATAAGACAAACGTCAATGTGGCACATGCAGTGTGCTGGTATGAGGAGCGCCTCTCTGCAAGGACAAATATATATTATATGTATAACAATGAATAATCACATTCATAGGTTTATAGCTTGATAATCCATCCCAAAATGCCTGTTTTTTTTATATAGAATTATAAAATGATATTTTTGTGTTGTTGCTTTCTAGTTCATGTCTAATTCACTGGAGCTGAAATACAACAGTTTTTCCTATTATTTCCTTATATAATATTATTCCTTCCGGTCACAGGTCTGTAGCTGTAGAAAATAAAGCATATTTCGTGATTGTGCTATGAAAGACCACGCATTCTTGGTCACTTTCAAATGAGACTTGTGGTCTATGGCACGTTGTGTTTTATCCACTATCATGTTAAAGGGGTGGTTCACCTTCAAGTTAACTTTTAGTATATTGTAGAAGGGCCAATTCTAAGAATTGGTCTTCAGTATTTATTTTTCATAGTTTTTTAATGATTTGCAATTTTCTTCTGTTTCTTTGCAGCTTTCAAATGGGGGTCACTGACACCATCTAAAAACAAATGCTCTGTAAGGCTACAAATGTATTGTTATTGCCACTTTTTATTACTTATCAGTCTATTCAGTCCCTCTCCTATTTATATTCCTGTCTTTTATTCAAATCAATGCAGGGTTGCTAGGATAATTTGTACCCTAGAAACCAAATTGCTGACACTGCAAACTAGAGAGCTGCTGAATAAAAAGCTAAATAACTATAAAACCACAAACAATAAAAAATCAAAACCAATTGCAAATTGTCTCAGAATATCACTCTCTACATTATACTAAAAGTTAACTCAACTTTAACAGCATAAGTGAAACACCCAGATTTGCCCTCCCCTCCTCTCCATATCTGTTCACAGAATGGTAATTCCGTGTCAGTTAGTGAGCACACCGGAGCAGATTTCAGACAGAAAATGGACATATGAACTTTTTTTGGCAAAATCGGCTCCTAGTGCTCAAAACTTACTAGGGATCATTTATCAACATGGTATATTTACCTGAGTAGTAATCTAAGGCAACCAGTCAATTTTTGCGATCATTGCTTGCTATTGGTTACTGCCCAAGTGCAAATTTGCCCAGTGTTGGTAAGAGCCCCACTGCATGCCTTAAAAGGGTTGTTCACATTTCAGTTGACTTTTAGTATGATGTAGAGGATGATATTCTGAGACAATTTGCAATTGGTTTTCATTTTTTATTTCTGGTTTTTGAGTTATTTAGACTTTTATTCCGCAACTCTCCATTTTGTAATTTTATCAAATTGGTTGATTGGGTTATCAGCCATGCACTGGATTTGAATATGAGACTAGAATATGAATAGGAGAGGGCCTTAATAGAAAGAGTAGTAATAAATAAAAAGTAGCAATAAAAAGACATTTGTAGCTTTACAAAGCATTTGTCTTTTATTTGATCCCATCTGAAATCTGTCAAAGAGTCATAAGAACAAAACTGCAAAAACTATTAAAACGAAAAATGAAGGCCAGTTGAAAAGTTGCCTAGAATACTGTATAACATATACGAAAAGTTGACCACCTCCTTTAAGCTTCAGCCTAAAGCCAGACATGATTTTTTTCCCACCTGCATTTTTGTACAGGACAACAAAATGTGAAATAACCCAAAATTTCACCTGCGTTGTATGTAGAAATGTACCAAATCTAGGATTCGGTTTGGGATTTTGCTGAAGTGCCTGGCCAAGTCAAATGCAAAAATCACGTGACATTTTGCCACATAAACAAGGAAGGAAGACATTTTTTTAAAGATGTCCCCCTTTCCCCCAATGTACATATGCAAATTAGAGTTTGGATTCAGTTCGGTATTCAGCCCAAAAAAATCCTAAAATAGTGCATCCCTAGCTTTATGCCATTGCCACAAATATCATCTGCCTAACATTGTGCCCATGGTTTTGGATTGGGAAATGCACACACAAGTGTTTTAGATAGTTGGTTAGCCATAATACTTACCATTCTGCTGTATTTTTGTCATGAGATTTCCACAATTTCAGTGAACATAAAGGAAAATATTTAACATGGCCAGAACTGCCTTTGTGCATTGCTGTCTGAAATAGTTGTAATGGTTCACAGCTATATAAATGTGTCAAAAGTACACTCTCTCCATATATCCACAGTCATCATCTGATAATCTATAAAACATAACAAACCTAAAATTGTAAGGGCTGGAAGCAGAGCTTTAACAAAGGACTCTGTATATTTTTTTCATAAACCGCTGACCTTCAAGCATAAGAATACAGAATATGACATTCACAGAAGAAAAAAGTGAATAAGAAAACAGTTGAATCCATGAGTTTCTTCCCATAAAGAACCTGCTTTTATACTGTTTATATATACTAACACAGTTGACAAAGGAACAATATATGCCAATAATGAGAAGCTTCAAATCCCATCACATTTGACATCAATATATCATCTTCAGGATTAGCTTTACATTTGAAAAGACGCTGAATGTCTTGGTGATAGATATCAGTTAAATAAGTACTGATCCATGTTGCTTGACACCTTTTCATTTCTTTTATCTATAGGTTAGAAGATACAGTGTGTTTTATAACCACAAACTCATTGTAGGAGGCAACAGACTCTTATCGGCCGTTATTTCTGGAAGCTTTCTGCAGTTGATAAAGGATCACAGTAACAATGCAAAAGAATGACTAGCTAGATACATCTGTAGACCCAGCAACTGTTCCTTCAACCACTTTTACAACTGACCTCGATTTACAAAAAATATCAATAAAAAGAAAAAAAAAGTTATCTAAAAACATTAATTAAATCTACAAATGGCTGCAGATATTCTGAGCAATGTTTGACAAAGGGGCATGCCCCCAAACGTTGCACTGCATTAATAAAATTGCAAGGGCTTGCCCTGCTATCCTAAGTCCTGTGTGCCAGTGAATTCTCATCATCCTGCAGATTTTCTGAGCCAATGGAAGCAAAATAGATTATTCTAGTTTTTTTCATTTCCCAATGTTTCTTTCCCTTAAAGGAACATTTGATGGGATGAGCAGGCTCCATAATGCCCCAGTAGTCAACTGCTACTTTGCACGTATGAAGTGAGTCCCAGAGATTACCAAGAACATCATGCCCCAAAGCCATAATTTGATATAACCAAGCATATTACAAAAGGGGGGATTTGGCAGTGGTTCTGTGAGTAAGTTAACACCATGCAGTTATTCACAATGGAAACATGGATTGCAAAAAAAAGAAAATTCAGATTTTTTTGTGCTTTTCATATAAATCTATAGGGTTGTTTAATTGTTGGTAAAGGTCTTCCACAGAACATTAGGCCTGTATATGTCAATCTCAGCTAGGACAGTGTTGTCCAACTTCTGTGGTACTGAGGGCCTACTTTTTCTGGCCTACGTGTTGGAGGGCCAATACTGGAAGTCAGTGCTGACCACTCCCCCTTTTAAACTACACCCACTATAAACCACACCCACGTTACCACAGGAACTTTTAAGATCATATCCACATTAACAGTAGTAGCACACCAAAAAAGGGCAAGCACAGAATGACACACATAAGCAGCACTAGGAAAGTGGACTATAACACACACAAGCAGCACTGGGCAAGCAGAGAATGGCACAGACAGCACTGGGCAAGCACAGACTGACACACAAAAGCAGCACTGGGCAAGCAGAGTATGACACACAAACAAGCAACAATGGGCAAGCAGAGTATAACCCTCCCAAGCAGCACTGGGCAAGCAGAGTATGACCCACACAAGCAGCACTGGGCAAGCAGAGTACGACCCACACAAGCAGCACTGGGCAAGCAGAGTATGGCACACACAAGCAGCTCTGGGCAAGCAGAGAATGACACACACAAGCAGTACTGGGCAAGCAGAGTATGGCACACGCAAGCAGAGAATGACACATAAAAGCAGCACTGGGCAAGCAGAGTATGGCACACATAGGGAAGGCAGAACAGAGCTGGAGACAAATCTAAGATGTACTACATACAGTGACACATTGCTGGTGCATTAGCATTTTGTATAAAGTGTGAACAGGTGAACAATGTGGACAGTTTCAGTCTGGGTCTCAGGTATGAACAGTACAGGGCTTTAGAAGTGTGAACAATGCAGAGGGATCCCAGGTGTGAACAATACAGGGGATTAGTCTGAATTTGAGTTTTAAACAATGCAGGGGCCAGTTACTCTCTGTAGTGTGATACATTTTAAGGCTTATACATGGTAAGCAGACACAGAAGGCAGACTCTCATGGAGGGCCACAAAAGAGGCCCCCCCCCCCCGCCAGTTGGACAGTCCTGAGCTAGGGTGTGCATTTTTATTTACTGTGTTATATGGTTTATAGGTGTGGTGCAATGCTAACCCAATGGCAGTACAGTGCAAAAATATCATTTGTTGTATTTAATCCTTGGATCAGGGCAGGCAGATTTATGGTCTCCACAACAGGAGCTGGTCAGAGAGGAAAGTATGTATATTTCCCTAGTAGAAAGACATGAAAATAGTACAGCTGACAATGTCCTTCACTGTTGGAGACACACAGACCATCCTTGGTCCCATAGTGTAAAACTGAATTGTGGAAACAAGTGATGCCAGTCAATATGTTCCTTGGGTTACCAATCCAGTTTATCAAAATAATTTAATCTAAAGTAAATCAACAAACACCTATGTTGAGCATGTTTTAGTCAGTAATGGTCTCTATCTGTTGCCATTCTGTGCACTCATATATATCCCCAACAGTCAAAGCACTAAAAGGGCCATGAAACCTTTTACCCCCTCACATTTCACTTATCTAATTTGGGGGCAAAGTCAATAACACAAAACCTGTAGGTTAGGCTACAGACTTATACCCATCTTACCACCAGATAAAGAGAGACAGCTCCTGTGATATTTTTGTCTGTAAATGTAACAGCAAGACTTCAGTCTAGTTAAGACCATATACAGAAAGGTGTTGCTTGTTTGCATTACCTTATATCATATTAATGAGCTGGGCTCACTGGTCTGTAAGTAATTCAGTGTGAACTTTGGTATGTTTCCCAAGTTATCTACCTTTGATTTCAAAAACCACCTTGATAAGGAAGCAATGGGAAGGGCGGTGTTTATTAACGGTTACAGCCAGGCCTGGACTGAGAGTCAAAATAGGCACTACCATTTCAGGTACACAGAGGCCCAAACAGACCCCACCAGCCCACTAAATTCTGAATTTCTATAGCACATTATAGCAGCCCCTCTGGCATTTGCCAGAACCCACAGATTGCCAGTCCGGGCCTGGTTACAGCCTTATGTAACAAACAGCTTGTAAACATATCTGGGCAATCAAATGCCTGATTAATTTGAATGCAATACTTCATTCACATGGAACACATCCAGCAGTTTCCTTTATATTTGAAAGTGCTGACAGACATACAAGGACAGAAAAAACTGTGCTATAACATTCTTTTCTTTATGAGAAAAATGTGAGCGAGCGTCCCAAAGTCATGAAGATCCATTGGTGCAGCATCATAAATAGTCCCCAATGTTCATTTCTCATTGCTAACAAGATTTTTTTTATTTTAAAGTGATATTTAAACTGGTCTTTCTTAATAACAATGTATGCAACTTGACACTGGTGCTTTTTTTGTGAGCTGTAGTGAGTCCTATTAAAGGAGAAGGAAAAGTTAAAACCAAGTAAGCCTTATCAGAAAGGTCCACCTAAATATACTAGCTGAAGACAAAGGGAGCCGTATGTTGCAAATTGAAAGTGTTTTTCTCAATGCAAAGTTTTTAAAAACTATTCAACCCATAGAAATTGATAAAGTAAACATTCAAGGTACAGGTATTAGATCCATTATCTGAAAACCTTCGAATTACGGAGTGGCCATCTCCCAAAGACTCCATTTTATCCAAATAATCCAAAATTTTAAAAAGGATTTCCTTTCTCTGTAATAATAATTGATCCAAACAGAGATATAATTAATCCTTATTGGAAGCAAAACCAGCCTATTGTGTTTAATGTTGACAATTTTCTAGTTAACAAGGTATGGAGATCCAAATTATGGAAAGATCTGTTATCTGGAAAACCCCAGAACCCGAGCAATCTGGATAAAAGGTCCCATACCTGTATTGAATTTTACTTCACTATTTTATTAAAAATATTTTTATATTCACTTCTTATAGTACAAAAGCAAACATTAGAATTTGATAAAAATTTGAGTTTATTCGCAGTAGAGAAAACCTCTAACATTACACAAATTCATATTTTGACAAATAGTCACTTGAGTAGGAGTAATACGCTAACCCAGCCTGGGCCTACCTCCTCTGACCCCCCTGCTGTGCAGCTGCTGCCATTGGTGTGTCACCACACAGCACTTGTGTGCAGGTGTGCACTATGTTTTGCCTCAACCATGTGTGGAAGGGAGTTCGCGGCAGGAAGAATCCTTCAAATCTGGGTGTGGATCTTGGCCAGCAGGGCCCAAAAGAACTGGGGGCCCACTGTTTTTTTTTTTCCTGGTGTCCCGCCTGCCTAGCCCGACCCTGTGAGTCGCTAATTCACACCATGGGGCACATTTACTTAATGCAGATTTTCACTTTGGAAGTCTCCGCCATACTTTGTGCACTATGTCAGACGTTATTTCATGACGAATATACGTATTCATCAAAATGCGCAATTACGTCTTGCCAAAAGAACGTTGGCGTACTTTCGTCAGCGATGATTGGTTGGTGTAAACATTTCATAACAAATTTTCTCTATCGTTACTTCCTTCCTAGCGAATTGTTGTTAACGTCAATTTAAATTCAATGGGTATATAAAGGTCATATGTATTTATTAGTGATGTTGGTGAGATTGCTGGAGGTGACCATTTCTTATTAAAAATGTCCAAGGAAGCAAAAGAAAGGCAGTTTGAAAGTGTGTTGCTTCACTTTTAGTAAATAGGCAATGATGCTGTGAATTGTCTTTTTAGTAAAAAATTGTCAAAGAAACACAATTCGCTCTTTACCAAATGTACCCCAAGAGTGATGATAATTAGGTGTATGAGTATAAGTGTATAAGTGCAAGTACCCAGGGTTGGCTGGGGGGCACAGGTCCCACTAGGGCTGATATCCCAGGACCCAATGCCCCTGCTGCAAAGCCCCTTTCCGAAACCCTCCTTCAGCCACTGCCTCTCATAGGCCCGTACCTTTGTTTCTTGTGACTAGGGCCAGAAAGGTCAAAGAGCAGGTCTGGGCCAGCAACCCTGCAAGTACCATTTGCTCTTTGCACTAGTAAAGCAGCAAGTTGTATCAGTGTTGTATATAGGTATATAGTCCCAAATAGTGCCAATAATAAGTTCAGTGGGGTTTATTGGTACGCTACAGATACATATAGCGATATATTAAAAGTAAGCATAATTGGTAGTAGAGGTATGGGATTCCTTATCTGGAAAATCTGTAACCAGAAAGCTTTGAATTACGGAAAGGCTGTCTCCCATTTTATCTAAATAATCCAAATTTTTAAACCTGATTTCCTTTTTCTCTGTATTAATAAAACAGTACTTTGTACTTGATCCCAACGAAGATATAATGAATCCTTATTGGAAGCAAAACCAGCCTATTGAGTTACATAGTTAAATTGGGTTGAAAAAAGACAGAGTCCATCAAGTTCAACCCCTCC
>CM044445.1:88330259-88401699 GCA_024363595.1 Xenopus borealis
AGCCCTCCCTCTTCATTAGTGAGCATTTCTATACAGGGCCTATACAGTGCTTGGAGTCTAAGAGCTATACAATTGGGGGAAAAAGAATCCCTACAGATTCTGCTCTCTACTTAGGAAATGCTGAAGGACTCCAAGTGACTTTATTCATTAAAACAGGTTGGTATTAATTAACTGTCATAATAAAGTAAAGAACTATTATTTGCATTTCTGTTGTAAGGTCTTTTTTTTAGCAGCACATATAAAAAAAGATGCCTGAAACAGAAATTAATTTAACGGAGACTTAGAAGTCTCCTTTTTAACAAGGAGGCAGCAGGAGCTGGCTAATTATTAGGACCAGATCAAGAAGCGAACAAATAGAGTACAGAGTAAATATGAAACTAATTAACAAAAAAAGAAAAAAATCCAGTTTACTTGGCAACAACTTCATGCAACAGAGATGAACAAACACCACATCAGCTTTGCTTGTTTGCTATCCATCTACAATACCAGAAGGCATACCACCAAGTCTGCAACACTGATCATTACGCTTAGATTAGCAGAACTTTCTTAGGAGGAATCATGTGGCTCCAGACATGTTTGTAGAATGTTCGCTATTGAAAAGCAAAATCATTAAAATAAAATTTAGCTAATAGGATTTAAGCCTGACACTGGAAGTATTTTTGTGTATTTTTCTTTAGTGTATAATACAGTAGTATAAAAATGCAATGGCAATAGCCCCAGTCCCCTTAAATATGTTAACAGAAACACAGATTTAGACATGTGGGATTTAACACATTATGACATTGTTTGAGAGTTTCCAGTTAAGTCTGTCTTGAAATCACAGCATTTCATTCAAACATGAGCATACATCTTTAGTTGTGTGGAAACAACCAATCAGAACAGTTTTGGCTGCATCAGAGAAGCCATCTGTCCATACTACGCTGGGCAGAGAGGAGGTAAGAAAGCTTCTGTAACCAGAAACAGGAGGAAATTTACCTCTGCAAGTGATGCTTTAAGCATAGCAACTCCATTCCTTACTATGGATGGCAATATTTTGAATTAGGAATAAATTAAGGACTTGGCAATGCAGTTTACAGCATAATGTTTTAAACCCAATCAGTTCCCACTTCAGAAAAAGAATAACAATATACTGACAGACTGAGGTTCTTAAACGAGCCATAACATACATTGTACTAATTCAAATTCATGAACTAAATTAATACAGTATAAACCCCCCCTAAAAAAGGAATATTAAGAATAGACAGCACTTGGGAAGTGAATTTTGTGCAACTGCTCTGGCAAATGAAATGTCAATTCTTCTGCGCAAACATTCTGTTGCAGGCAAGGCTGATATGATTTCTGAGAAACAGAATATTTTTTTCTTATTCTTTTGTATTGCTTTTGATCTTCTTTAATCGGGCATGTTCTTCTTTTAAATACGCTACTGCTTGGAATATTGCATCCCTTTGTTTATCTTCTGGTGCCTTCTCCACGTATATGGAAAAGTACTTGATGGCGTCAGTGAGAAGCATTTCTGGGCTGACATCTGTTCTTTGCTGGCGTAAGACTCTTTCACAGGCAATGGCAAAATTTTTGCTCCAGTTTATTGGATAGTTATTGTGCGCATTTATAATCTCTTTATACAACTGAAATACAGGTTTGGAATAGTAATTACATGTAAGTAAAACATTTTTAGGCAAAAATTATACATCCATCTAAATGATTCCAGAACAATCTCTTACCTATGGCTTTAGATGTAAAGTCCACTAGAAAAATAAGTTAACTTCTAATTAAGCAGACTGTCTAAGGGCTGCATCCATTTGATCTTTTTTTGGATTAGCCAGACAAAGGTAGTCCAGCCATTGCATGTTATAAACCCATCACATTATGTTGTGTCTGAGAGCAGTAATCTCTCCCTAAG
Organism: Xenopus borealis; assembly: GCA_024363595.1. Classification (NCBI taxonomy): domain Eukaryota; kingdom Metazoa; phylum Chordata; class Amphibia; order Anura; family Pipidae; genus Xenopus; species Xenopus borealis. The sequence goes on from CM044445.1 coordinate 88,332,160, forward strand.
GTCCTGGCCAAAGTGTTGCAATAACTCTGTATTCACTCTGAAGTTATTTTACCCCACAAGTATACCCTTGATCTTCTTGAAGAATTAATGTTCTTGGCCTACGATTAGCTAAGTATATCATTCCCTGTATATATAAACAAAAACAAAAAAAAGTTTTTCCTTCAGAGAAAGAAAAATCTTGCCATTAAGAAGGGTAAGTAAAGGAATTCAAGTATGGATATGTGTCTACCTGAATTATTAAAACAGAGTGTCTGCTAATTGAAGAATAAATTAGGTGCCTATAAGAGTCACTGAAAAACAGTTTTAGCTTCCTGTCCCTGCTAAGGCACTCCATTGTTTGTGCATTAGCCATTTGTCCTGCATCATTTCAATAATGCACAATGTGTTCAAGGCATACAAATAGAAGAATTTGTGCTGCTGGTGCCCAGGCTTGGGCAGGTACTCACAGAATCCCCCAAAATCAATCTATATTTAGACAGCAGTGGCCATAATATAAAATATATAAATATATTATATAAATATGAATATAATATAAATATTTAAATATAATATTTAATAAAATAAATTTAATGTAATTTAATATAATAGATAATAGACATATGCGTTTCATGACAAATCACTTACTCGCAGTGCCTGCCAGAAATCTTTGATGGTACTATTTTCTCTCAACAAGCTGCAGGTTTGGGGCATGTGCCACACTATAAAAGTTGTTCTTGCACAATTAGGCTACTCTGTCCCGAGTGTATACTAATAGTTACATAGTTAAATTGGGTTGAACAAAGACAAATTCCATCAAGTTCAACCCCTCCAAATGAAAACCCAGCATCCATACATACACACCCCTCCATACCTTCACATAAATTATATATGCCCATATACTAACTATAGAGTTTAGTGAAAAGTTCTGTTCTTCTAGTCTGAAGGGGTGGCCTCTGGTGCGGTGATCCTCTTTATGGGTAAAAATGTCTACAATGTCCTCTAATGTATTTGTAAAGTGTAATCATGTCCCCTCACAAGTGACTTTTTTCCAGAGAAAACAACCCCAACCTGGACAGTCTCCCCTCATAATTGAAGTCTTCCATCCCTCTAACCAGTTTAGTTGCACGTCTCTGCACTCTCTCCAGCTCATTTACATCCCTTCTAAGGGTAGGGACAGACAGGGAGTTTCGGGGAGATTTTGTCGCCTGGCGTTTTTAGCAGGCGACAATCTCCCCGAATTTCCTTCTCCCTGTCTGCCGATCGTTCCTGGGACAAAGCGCCAGCGCCTGTGCAGACGCGGCGCGGTGATTTCCGGAATCGCCCGAAGATACCTCTTGAGGAAACTTCGGGCGATTCCGGAAATCGCCGCGCCGCGTCTGCACAGGCGACAAAATCTCCCCGAATCTCCCTGTCTGTCCCTACCCTAAGGAATGGAGTCCAAAACTGCACTGCATATTCCAGATGAGGTCTTACTAGGGAGTTTATGCCCTTTTTTATGCAAGACAACTTATCTATAAAAACCCTAAAATCCTTCTCATTTAAGGAAACTCCCAAAACACTGCCATTTAGGGGCAAATTTATCATTATTCACATATTCGGCCGAAATTTGATAATAATTCGACTATCGAATGCTTATTGAATAGTTTTAGGCAATTTTTTCTTCGATATTCGATTTCTCGAAAAAATCGCATGATCCAATACTGATCGTTGATTTCACGAAAAAATCGTGAAATTTCCTTCGATCGTTGAAAAATTTGTACGATTCGAACGATCGAGGCGTTCGATCGTACGAATGAGATTCAAGCAGGTGATAGAAAAAAAGCCTATTGAGGATTCCCATAGGCTTCTATTGCAATTCAGTAGGTTCAATCTGGCGAAGTAGGCAGTCAAATAAAATTTTAAAGTTAATGTACTTCGATCATCGAATGGTTGAATTATCGAATATTCAATCTATTTGATATGCTCGAATTTTGCGTATTCGATGATCGAAGTGGGCAAATTTGCATATTCGAATGTCCGATCGGAATTCGATCGAATTCCGATTGAATTTCGAATTATTCACGTGAATTATTCACGTTGTAAATCTGCCGTGTGTATAATTTGCATTTGTTATTTTTGCCAAAGTGCACAACGTTATATTTATCAACATTGAACCTCATTTTCCAGGTTGCTGCCCAGTTTCCGAACTCAGACAAATCACTCTGCAGAGTGGCAGCATCCTGCAAGGAACCTATAGCTCTGCACAATTTAGTATCATCTGCAAAAATAGAAACAGTCCTTTCAATGCCCACCACCTCCAGGTCATTAATAAACAAGTTGAAAAACAAGGGACCCAATACAGAGCCCTGTGGTACCCAACTAACAACACTGGTCCAATTAGAAAATGTTCCATTTACCACCTCTTTGTAATCTATCTTTTAGCCAGTTCTCTACCCAGGTACAAATACAATGTTCCAGGCCAACATTCCTTAATTTAACCAGTAATCTTCTGTGTGCCACTGTATCAACTGCTTTAGCAAAGTCTAAGTAAATCACATCCACTGCCATCCCAGAATGGAGGTCCATGCTTACCTTTTCATAAAGAGAGATATTACGTTAGTCTGGCAAGATCAATTACGCATAAATCCATGCTGGCACAAACTCATAATATTGTTATTTGCTATCAAGTCCAGTACCTAGCTATATATAGCTAAAAAGTATTATTACATACATTAATATTCTTATTTTCAACAACAGCAACATTTTCATAGTGCTTACAACAAACACTTCAATCAATTAATTTAGATCAGAGTGAAGCCTGCAATGTACAAACCCACACTACTCGGTTAACATGTTTTGTAAAAGGATTACCTGGAGGAAACTACTGGGCATCCCTTAATATAAGTGTTTTAAAATACATATATAGTGACTGGCCATGACTTTTCCACTGAATTGCCTCCCAAAGAAAGTTTGTGGTGACCTGGGTGTCATGGTTTGGTGACAATGTTCTTAATATATAACTCCAAGGTACAATTACAAATGTCCCGCTATATAACAAAAAATAACTTACCTTATAGGAATAGAAATAGAGTTGATTTTTCACGGCAGGGGACAAATGAGCATTGTCTGCCAGGTCAAATATAAAAAATGCTGTCTTTGTCCTACAAATAACACACAAGTGACCACATGGTAAGATGGCTGAAATGCCAAGAAATACTTTGTTTTTTTTTTTAAGTTAAACTTAGGGTAATAAAATATTTTTCATTCATATGCGTGCTAACCTTCTTGCAATGTGCTGATCTAAACTGATTTGAAATAACTGGGGAATTATTGGCTAAATAATTATGGGCCCAATACAAGGGCATCAAATCTAGCAAAAAATAGACAGTGTGACATGCATTAATTTCATGCTTATAAAATCAATATGAACCTTGTCTAAAATGCATCAGTGTGTGTAACAATTATATTGGTGCTTAACAAATGGCTTTCAGGTAAATAAATGAAGCATACCGTGCTTCCCACATCTCTTCATTTGCTACAGATTCCCAAGATGAAGAGTGAAACCTAAACGGAAGAATGTTTTTGTAAACTAAATGAAAAAATATTCGTATTGTGTGAACAAAAAAAATGCAATGGGCCATATGATTTCAGGGACTATATGAATATACCTTTTATGCTCTTCTGTCCAGTTGTATAGATTCCTTGTACGCACAATCCATTCCTCTGCATCAAAAGGAGTACTTTTAGGGACCAGTTTCTCACAAGCTCCCCATGGCCATAGAGAATAGCTTTTCTGCCACGTCAGATCTCCTTCATTCAGTCCAATGCAGGAAAATATTTCTTTTCTGTAGTAAAAAGAACATAACGCAAGAAGTTTACAAGTCCATGCCTAAAAAGTTGCCCCAAAATGTCATGCTGACTTTGTTCAGCTCCCCTCAATGATATAATTACACAAAAACAGTGGTCTAGATAGACCTCACTAAGGAAGATGGTCATAAAGAAAGCTATTGATCTATAATGGCTGGTCGTCATTTATAGCAGGGATACCCAACCGCCGGGCTGCGGACATACCTAAACTGGGCCTCCGTGCCGAGTCTGTATTTGACGCGTACACACCGTATTTGATGCGCATGCACAGAATTTGACACAGATGCACTGAATTTGACACTGGCGCACACGAATTTGATGCGGGGCACACAAAACTTTACTCTGGTGTGCTTGAATTTGAAGCGGCGCATGCAGTTGTCGCCCCCCCGCGGTCCTTGGGAAAAAATTCTGGCTTTATACAGGTCCCTGGGGCAAAAAAGGTTGGGGCCGCTGATTTATAGAGTGATGCTTTGTCTGCTTTTAGGGCAGATGCACACAGAGCGCATCATCGGCTTTCTTCCAACTTTGAAAGTTTGCATTTTCACTCTGAAATCCATTCTGTGTTGCTCCACAAAGGCCAATGACATACCTGAAGGAGCAGATGACAGCAGATCCGCTTTCCTCCATCTGCGTTTAAAACACAGGGGAGATAAGCTGATGATCAGCTCTGTGAGCCCATATCCTTAGGTGCAGCAGAGAAACCATCTAGAAACTTTTAATATGGGCAGGGCCGTGCTGAGAGAAAAAAGCAGCCCCTGCAAAATAATCAAAGCAGCCCAGATAAAAATGCACGCTGGTGTTTTACTTATACAGACATATTTTATATATGTTTTACTTATACACACATTAAAGTAGGCTAGTGTACAGCTAAATAATCAGTTTCTCCTCTAAACGTTGTTTTCTGGGGGAATCCAGTGGAACTATTTACTCCATGCAGAACTGTAGATGTTGATTATAGTATGTTGCACAATTGAATTTGAATGCATACTGTGAATTGGCACAATATATTATTGCAAATAATCAGGGTTGCCACAGGCCCTTACCTCCCTCTGAACCAGTTTTATTTAAATTAGAAAGTAGTAGAAATGGGAGGGACAGGCCTGAATATGGGATCCGACATATAAGAAAGCACATAGGAAGCAAGAAGAGGGTATAGCAGATAGGTAGGTAACTTGGTTTTTCTAAATAAATAATTCACATTTCTTCTTTAAATAGTTAGATTTTATTTAAAGGTCTTTCTTTTTAATCATTTCAGCCACAGCAGTAAAAAAGGCTGCATACAAAGCTATGAAGCCATAAAATGTGTTTGGAACTACTTACTGTTTATTTACTTTGAGAAAATGATGAAGGTTAAAGGTTGTTGTTCCATCAGTATGTTTTATGTCCACTGGACTCCACTTGTTTCCAGGGAAAATAACACTGGACATATGCTTTGCAAGTCTGGGTACATACCATGCATATGTCATCATCTGAAAATAAGGATGTGCATTGTACAGTTATCATTGTGGCTACTGAGGTATATGTTAAAATATATAATAATTTATAAATTATATTAAAACTGAAGTATAGGACTAAATGTTTTTACTTATTAATATAAAAATAATTCACCACAAAATAAAGGTTATCACACAGAACTGATTGGCCATAGATGTGCAAATATATGCTTATGTCCGACAAATGATTGTGCATTACAATCTTCCAACCTTCAACTAACTACTCAGATTAAATAAAGTAGTAAAAATAACAAATCAGACGATGTTCTGCCTATTAATTGACAGACAGCAATTGTATGAAAGTTATGTCGAACAAATAGTAGAGACCCATTAATATCGTACGAGAAGCAATACATGCCAAGATATTAGTGTTAGCTGACAGAAACCTTCTAACCTGCTCAATCGTCTAAACGACTAATTGCCATGGCACAAACAATGTAAGAACGATCCCCACGCAGTCTGAAAATAATACAAACCTTCATTTCGTACGACTTTATCTTTGTGTCTATGGCCAGCTTAAGGCTAATAGTATATGAGACAATTTGGCACAGCCAAGTCAAGTAGTATTTGCACCCATGGCCCCAACTCTTTCTAAGCGCACAAAAACCTCCCCACAACCCCCTAAAAAACACTGCTCAGATGTGCAGTTTCCAGACTCCACTCATTCATATTAAACTAAGCAAAACTAGTACAAAGTTAAAGAAAGCTAGCATACACTTTACATACAATTTGTAAAAATTCTCCCCCGTGCCACATATGGTCTCCAAAAACCTGTGGTCACGCTCTTGTCTATAACAGCTGCCTTTTGCTTTGGGAAGAACCCTTCGCTACTCAGATGCTACCAGGTATTAAAGTGAGAGAAACAAAGCGAGAATTCAGGGCAGACAAGGGAATGTAACGTGCATTCAGTTAGAGCAGTACAGTCAGGAGTAGTCAGTAACAGGCAAAGGTCAGTTCAAGCAGTGAAAAAGCGGTGTTCAAGGACAGGCAATGGTCAAGGAACAGAGAAACCAGACTAAAAGTGCACCCAGGAACTATGTACAATAGACCTACATTGGGCAGTGAGCAAAAAGAGGAGGTGCCTTTAAATATTAGAATTTGAGCCAAGAGCAATGAGAATGAAAAGACACACAAATGGACACATGTCAAACCCGAATGGACTCATGCTGGAAGACTGCGCCAACTAGGAGGAAGGCTGCAGGCATTCCTGCAGGCTCCCAGGTACCTTTACATCCCCCTTGAGGGTATTGTTTTACCTTATAATAGAAAATTAGAATTGGCAAAAGAGCAACAGATATTTGATATGATTAAACACAATTCTTCTTCTAATATTTACATTGATGCAGCTTCTTTCTCTACCTGTTTATCTCAATGTGTTATAGAATACACAAGCTTATATTAAGGTGACCTCCTGGACACCCATGGTCCTGCCCTGTTCCTATTTTATTACGGCACTGCAGCACTGGCTAAAATAAAATACAACTACCAAATAAAACAAATAAAATGCTAGCTATCCATTTTATATAGGTAATTCTAAATGGGCACTTAGCATTATAGAGCAATCAGTGTTCTTACCTCTTGGTCTACCAGAGCCAGGTCAGGTCTGAGCCCTTCACAATAATGGAGATAACGCAATGAATTGCCAGGCAAGTCACCTCTTAGTAAGATAATCGAATCATTTGGTATTGAAAAGAGAAGATTTCTTGCAAACTGATCTACTATATAATTGTTGCTTTGATCACAAATGCTAAACAAAAGGATAAAACAATAAAGCAAAAGAAATATTATCTTGGATGCTTATTATGTTAAGCATGATATAAATTCCCGTTAAGCAGATGACATGCCAGAAATCTGTCTCATAATAACACAGATTATGATCACTGTAGATGTAAATTATCACTTGAAATCTAATATTGAAACATTAACAAGATTGTTCATAGAAAGATTTTTACATACATTCGGTAGTAATCTTTAAAGGGGAACTGTTGCTACCATACGAAATGTAATACAGTGGACAATCCTTTTTATGCACTGAAATATTTATGTTAGTTCCTCAGCCTAACATCTCCCTGTAGTGCTGTGAGTCAAGGACAGATTTCACCAGCTCTAACTGGCTTATAACAAAATACAACACGTAACAGCACTTTCAAATATCATTTTTATTGTTGCTCTGTATTGTTCTTGGCATGGATGGTCAGTTCCCCATTTTAATCTTCAGCTAAGGGATCCATTATCCACAAATCTCCAAATTACAGGATGGCTGACTCCCATAAACTCCATTATAACAAATAAGATTTTTAAAAACAATTACCTTTTTCTCTGTAACAATAAAACAGTATGTTGTACTAAGATACAATTAATCCTTGTTGGAGGCAGAATCAACCTAACTGATACATTTAGGGGCAGATTTACAAAATTTACATGAAGAATTCGAAGTTCGATTGAATTTAAAAAGATTTGAATCTTCGAATATGCAAATTAGACAAATTCGACCATCGAATTCGAATAATTCGAATAATATTTTATTCGAATATTCGACTATTCGATGGTCGAAGTATTTCCCCTTAAAATTTTTATTCGACCACCTAGTTCGCCAGATAAAAGCTACCGAATTAGTTTTGATCGTATAAAAAAAAAATTTGTTCGGTCGATTTGAACGATTAATCAATCGTTCAAATTTTTACTATTCGATCATTCGACCAATCGAATTGCGGTAAAATCCTTTGAATTCGATATTTGAATTCGAAGGATTTTACTTCACATACTATTAGGGATGCACCGAATCCACTATTTTGGATTCGGCCGAACCCCCGAATCCTTCCCGAAAGATTTGGCCGAATACCGAACCGAATCCGAACCCTAATTTGCATATGCAAATTATGGGTGGGAAGGGGAAAACATTTTTTACTTCCTCGTTTTGTGCCAAAAAGTCACGTGATTTAGCTCCCTGGCCCTAATTTGCATATGCTAATTAGGATTCGGATTCGGTTTGGCCAGGCAGAAGGATTCGGCCGAATCCGAATCCTGCTGATAAAGGCCGAATTCTGGCCGAATCCCGAACCGAATCCTGGATTCGGTGCATCCATACATACTATTCCCATGGTCGAATTTCGAATATTTTTCAATTCGACCAATTGTAAATCTGCCCCTTGATGTTTACATGATTTTCTAGTAGACTTAAGGTATGAATTACAGAAAGATCTCTTGTCTGGAAATAACCAGGTCCCGAACATTTGGATAATAGATCCCATACCTGTATTACAAATAAATTATATTCTAAAGGTAGAAAACAAATAAATACTCTTGCAAAATATTTTTATTTCTCCTAGTGTATTTAAATTGGCACCAATACTTTGCATAGAAACACAAATTAAACGACAAAACAGTAATTTAAAATATGTACCTGTAATTAGCTCTAAGCTGGTTAGAAATCACCGCTAGGGCACAAATCCATTCCATAAACTGAACAATATCAGTTCTGTTCATTTTTGTTTTTAGAATGTTGGTCAAAAAAGCCAGTCCGAGGCCTGCAAAAAGGCTTACAACAATATTACTCTGCATCCAGAATCTCTCCACCTAGGATAGAAAAAAAGTATATTTAGGTATTTAACTTCCTTTTCAGATTTAAAAGGATCCCATATCCCTGAACATAGCAGGTTGCCATAAAAATATATTGCGTAATATAGCCCATATGTAAAACACGCCTTCATCAAAAGAGACAATTATCACAAAAATATACTTTTCTAGTAGCCTGTGTTGCCCCCTGGCTCGTATGATTCGCACTCACATTTCTTCCAGTTAGAGTTGCTTTATTTCCTGCCTGGTCATCTTTAATGAAACACACAATAACAAAAACGGTGGCTCAATGTAAAAGGGGCTGCATTTACTGAACTATTTACGGATATATTTATTGATATATCAATATGGTTATTATGATATACATGATCTGTTGGTTAAGTATTCATATTGATGATACAGTTGTCCTGCAAATCACTGCACTTCATGCAATTTGTTGTCCCTTTGCACCCCATTTTGCTGGGGGTCATGCAGTTTGGAGAAATCTGTTTGGTCACCTAAGGGTTAGGATAAATATAACATTGTGTTTTTCAAAATTGCACTGTAGTAGTGTTACCGAGCTTTCAAATCTCCATTTTTTTTTTTAAATACCACCCCGTACCACCACCACAATAAGACAAAATTCAGGGGCAGGGTTGAGGGGGAAGGGTATACTACAACAACTGGACCATACAAGCATACTGGACCATATAAGCATACAGCTTGTATTGTATATGCACTTATCAGGACAGGAGAATCCCCCCCCCCCCCCATCTAGGGTGGCATTGGATATTAGCACTGTGTGTAGTTTTATTTGTAAAAATATAGATTATTATGACTGTTAAAGTACTTACCACACCGAGGAAGAGTGGCTTTGAGATATCTAAATTTGCTCTCCAGGCAAAGAATAAGGAATAGCAAAGAAGCATTACGGTGAATAAAGAAACCATGGAGGCCTTTTTGTCTCTGTAGAGGGATAATTATTTTCATAAACTTAATTCTAAACAAATAATGTTAACATTTTATGACATCCTGATAAACTCCTACCACTACTCTGCCGATTAGTTCCTGCCTGCCTCAAAACTCTACAGACAATGTCCATATTACTCATTATTTGTTCTTTATTGCACTTTCCTTCCAAAAAAAGTAGTCCATGTTTTGGTCTTCAGCACAGCTACCAACTATACACACTTACACCACACACTGCAAGTTGCAAAAGCTATCAAACTATTTCAACTACTTCCAGTAAATAAAAGCACAACAGTTGTTTGATAATTTCTAATATAGCTCTACCTTTACTTGATGCTGGGGATCAAGTCTCTGACACATGCCAAACTATTTTGTCCTGGTTATGCTTCCACATTGTTCCATCCCTGTCACACTTCTAAACGCTTACCTTATTTTAAGACTACCACTCTTCCCTTTTTTCTTTGCCCTTCTCAAAATACACTCCACAACTTCTTATCTTTGTTGTAGCTAAAACCTGCTTCTTGCATTATGATAGTAGCATTGAGACTAATTGCACTGACCACTGAGAGTTGTTAATTTTTCAAGCTTCACTCTACACACCTCTTTTAGTAGCCCCTGAAATTCAGAACCACATCTTTGAATCAACACCTCTTTCCACTTGGTCCTATTCCTCACTTTCCAGTTAATAGTGATGGGCGAATCTAACCAGTTTCGCTTCGCCAAAAAATGTGCGAATTTCCAGCGAAATTCGCGAAACGAGTCGCGGCACGTCGTTTTTGACGCGTCAAAAACGAGTGCGACTCGTTTTTTTTTGCGAATTTTCGCGAATTTATTCGCCAGTGGCGTATTGCGGAAGTTCGCCCCATGCGAATAAATTCGCCCATCACTACCAGTTAATACTCTAATGAACCCTGCAGATTCAAGATGTGGCCTGGGGGTAATCTCTGAATCCTCCCTTTCCTTCTCTAGTCATATCAAACACATTTTTAAGGCCATCTCTCTTACATAACTGTTAAGCCACTTATTCATGCCCACATCTCATCCTGCCTCTAGTACTATAACTTTATCTTAACTGGCTTCCCTGACTACCCCTCTAGTATATCTTCTGTTTTGCTGCTTGAATACTCACACTCTCACAGAAGAAAAATAGCTCCTACATTTTTAAATCTGTATCAAGGTTTACAAACAATTCAAAAAATATATTTTTACTGTTTATCTTTGAAAGCCCTTCAATCATTCTCATCTCACTACATCTCTTTGCTTGGGTCTCCATACATTCCCAGACTCCATCTCTGCTTCTCTCAGAGCCACCATGCTTTCACACCACCCTCATTAGTTTCTTGAGAAATGTAGTACAGTATATGAAAGAATTATACAGGTCCTACAGTATAAAAAGAATAGCAGGTAAATTTACCAGAATCTTAAACCTAATTGGACTTTGGATTGGTACCTAAAGCCCCTATTGGACCAACCTGCACCCATAAAATTAGCCAACCTTACAGTTTGGGGGAAGTCTTTTATAAAAATAAATAGTAACAGCCTTTACAGTAACTTAAGAGATTTGTGAAATATTTATGTTTTATTTAATATGTCCCGCAAATTACTTTAAATGCACTCTGACCATATATCTCAATCTGCCATCTCCTTTGGTTACCTTCTGCTGTTGAAATCTAATGCATCATGGAAGCCACCCACTGTAACCTTCAGAACAGTTATTCTAGAACCAACAATCTACTCAGTTGGCTATAAATTTTATATGAATTTCTGAGACACAGAACCTGGTGTTGGAGCAAATATTACTGAGTATGTGCTTAAGTTAATAGTTGTAATTACTGGCATTTTCAACAACTTGGGGAAGTGTATTATTGTTCAAATTCTTCCATGTTGGTTCTTCTTGAGTCAATGAACAAGTGGTATACACTGGTATGTAGTCATCTGATCTTCCTGTTGCAAACAAGTAGGCTTTGACTACTACTTAACACAATTGCCCCCCTGTAGGTTTAAGGTCACCCAGCAGCTGAAGGACATTTATTTTTTTAATATCAAGAATATTCGAAGTAGGCATCATACTAGCTTGTGTTGATGAAAATGCTTTAAAAAGTGATCAAATGACAGATGCTTAGATTGCAATTAAGACTTCTGAAAAGACGCACAGTGGATCAAAAATGAACAAGCAAACCAAAATATTACTTACACAACCTGATACATGCACTGGATAATAAAATACACACTACATACCTAGTTACAAAGCAGACCAGCAAAGCAAGTAGAGCAAGGCCTTGTGCTACATAAGTCAGCTCTGTGTTCATGTGAGTGATCTGGCAACTGTATCAAAAAAAGAATATAACAAATCACACATTGAGATTTTGTTGATTGATGTGGACTGCATTCATTTTGTTTGTATAAAGGTGAGAACATTTTATATGAATTATGTTACTAAATGAAATTGTGAACAATAAACCATAATATACCATAATATACCTTCACAAATCTATTTAGTTCATGGTTAAGATTATATTTGTTGAAGGCTGAAGAATACTAAAACCCAATGGTAAAGTAAATGTCATTCATACATAGAGAGACAAATCCTCTCCTGGAATACTTGATAACATATTTCACTTAAAACACAACTTCATGAAATTATAGAACAATATATCAGTAGTTGAAAGAGCTTTGTTCACTTACATCAACATTCCCATCATACCAGGTCCGGTCTCTAATTTAGCCTAGTTAAAAAAAAAAAAACCACTGTTTAACCACAATAGCTACAAAAACATATTTCAACAGCCAACATCAAAATGACAAATACTATAAATGGCTGGTATTTAAAACAGGTATAAATAATTTAGATTCCATCAAGCTGGGTATTTGATTGCAAATGGAAGCTTTCACACGTTGTGTTGCTGTCCCAATGGGATACTAATACTATGACTGGCTAGGTTAGTCTAGCATGGTAAACATTACAATGCTCCAATTAGCTGCAGATTGGTTCTAGTCCTGATCACTTCAAAGCTACAGGCACACCAAGGAAACAAAGGGATTACAATAGATGCTGAGAACTCAAAGAAAGCACAAAGAAGCTACAAGTCCCCCACCATGGACCACATAGGACAGTGATTGCCAAACTGTGAGGTTGGCCCTCCTGTGGGCCTGGAGCAATTGCTAAGAAAGGGGGCTCAGCTGGAAAGCTAGTTATTGTGAGACTTAGGGAGAATTCATATCTTTCCTACATACTAGCTTAGACTGTAAGCTATAAGAGCCAGGGACCTCTTTCTTATTGTGTCTCTTACCACATAGCACAAAGTACATGTAAACCCCCTCCACAAAATGTAATCAGTGCACAGCCTCTTTGAAATCTTTAGATAACTGCCACTCCACTTGTTAAAAAGTTAACAGTAAGGCTGCAGCATCCCATTAATCACTTAGAAATCCTTCTCCTCCTCTAACTCACTCAGTCCTTGCCCTGGCTGTTCACTTAAGAGCATGCTTAGTTCTTCTCAGCTCAGATTACTAAATACACCCTCAGTGTAACAGCCAATGACAAGATAGCATTGCTGGTTCCCATAGAAACTCTGCTCTAGCTGTCTGATTCTATTTTTTTCTTCTAACCACCTTGCCTGACCTCAGCTTAACCATTACAGTGCTCAACCCCAGCAGAACTTTTCATTAAAATATGTTGTGCATATGTAAACCTGCATGCTGCATTGCATGAACTTTACAGCGTACATGTTGTCCTATTGCCCTAAACATGTGCCCACTGTATAGTTGAGTTGCCATATGTTAGCAAATGTAGGGGGGGAAGGAGGGTAACCCCCAAAAAAATTATGCTATTTTTCAGACTAACACCCTAAAAAAAGTTTTATTTTCCTGCTACTATCTATTGTATTGAACTTCACCAGGTCTGACCTGGTGAAGTAAAGTCTAGCGCAAGAGGTAACGTTCACTAAAATGGGCATCTTAGTGAATTAGCGTAGTTACTTCCCTTCGTCAGTGCATGACTTCGCCTGGCATAAGTGGGCAAAGTAGGGCTAGTCTATCTACTTAGCTAGCGAATTTTCACCAGGGACACAGTTAATACATTGGCGAGGTCACACTGGCAAATTAGCACTAACGTTAGACGCTTCACGCTTTAGTGAATTTGCCCCTAGGAGTTCTGTCATTTTTCTGGCAATTAAAATTTTATTACATTTTCTGTCATTCTCCTGATAGAAAATACATTTATTCTTTAATATGTCATTCCCCCCACTGGATTTTACATAATTCTAGTATTAAAGAGAATGTAAAGGCAAAAAAATAAAATCCCATTTTTACTTTCTTTAATGAAAAAAATATATCTCCAATATACGTTAATTAAAAGATGTGTACCGTGTTTATAAGAAACCTGACTGTATGCAGTGAAATTCTCCCTTCATTTACTGCTGTAGATTGGAATTGTCAGATGATCCCTAAATGCTGTGCAGGGAAACAACCATACTTATGATCAGCAGGGTGAGCCCCCGCCTTACTTTCTAGCCTTTCAGAACTCCAGCAGCTTTGTTTCCCTGTAGAGCAGTCGGCGACTGTGTAGAGATTTGTATTGGATTTTATTTTTGCCTTTACATCCCCTTTAATGTTTCCAACTCCAGCTGGAAGGGACGAATATCATAGAGCCAGATTTAAACAGATAAACATGAGATTCTACTATTATTTTGCTGCAGCCACTGGTTCTGCAGAGTTGGAAAAAGTTTGTATTAAATAATACATAAACTATAAAATCTACATTAGATTACATGACAACACAGGACCCAGTGCAGTCTGTATATTCTGATTATTAATCAGTCCTGCTGTATCGGCTTCTGGAAGATATTATTTGACTTGTGCTGTTTTGATAATTGATGATGATGATGCCTAAGCAGCCCTGACTACACTGAGCATGTGCACAGTCTTGGTCTTGCAAAGATGTTTAACAAAGTTACAAGATGACAGCCCCCTGTGGCCAACTTTGAAAGCATAAATCATGTGTTTGATTAAGCTTTGTGGTGCAGTAAGTTCATGTTTATGTTTAGTATATAAAATAAAGCATTTCTAGCCTTATTCTCTTTTAGACTTTCCTTGTCCTTTAAGTAGTCATAATGAGTTGTATCCTACAATACTGCAAGACTGTATGCTCAAAATTCTATTAATGAATAATTTTTTCCCTATCTTCCATACATGAAAAAAGATTTGAATATTTGAACCAATTGCTACTCAAGAACAACAAAACAATAGCATATTTTACTCTTTAGAAATGTGCTTGATTTACAAAAAGAAGGGTGTAAAATATCTTGGTTTTCCTTTATCTATGGATTATTTGAACAGGCCATGAGCATGTATTAACTAAAAAACTGTTTTTGTAGTTGCTGAAATGTGAGTTGTCACACAACAGTAGTGAGAAGTCTTAATTTTCTTAAGAGACAAAAACCATCATTAAAAGAAGGAATCTTTTCTTTTTGTTGCAACAAGAACTTCATGACAAGAGGAATGGTTTACATAATTTTTACAAACATAATTGGTTAAATTGCATTATTTCAGTTTTATTGGTGTTAGATTTATATAGCTATTGCCCCAGACATTTACATAACCCATACTGTTTTCATTCCGTTTTAATTTGCTTTTGTTTAATTCGTTGGTTACTTAATGACTTTGCCCAACCAATTTCATGTAATAGTCATGACAATACCTCAGTTATTATGTGCATATTTTAAGCTTCTTATAAAGCTTATATGCTATATGGCCTCTACAAGAGATAGCAAACACAATGCAATAAGACATCTGTGGTCAGGAAATAATTTAAAAAAAGTATAACTGGCTTGTCATCATATATAGTTTTTTCTGTAAATAGTATTTGACCAATGTTTCTGTCAAATAAAATTACATATCAATGTCAAGTCAAGTTTAGTTCCCAAAAATGTTATGGCATTAGCACCTCTGAAAAACATTCCATAGAATAACATATAATACAATAAGCTAAAGAAAAAACATGCTTAATAACAAATGGCAATAAGAAGCAAGAGCTTACCAGACTGAATGTGCCATACTCCTCTCGAAGAATATGAGTAACAATCCCTTGAATGGTTGTCTGATCTCCCCAGGTCCATCTTGCTCGATTCAAATATGATGAGACAATTAAGTACAAGTAAGGAGAAAGCCCCATAGCAAAGCATATTCCCAACTTCAACAAGCGGTACAAAGACAATTCCTGCATCAGAAAATAGTGTGATAATTAAAACATCTGTGCAACCTCCCAAAATGGCCATAAAGGAAAAATAAATACAAAAATATATTTTTTAATACAGAAAACTTTTCAGTCTCTACAGGCTGTGCCTATAAATGCTGTCAAAATCGAATGACTTTGGGGATTAGTATGGAATTGCTTAAAAAATTGATCTCTTTTGCATGGACTAGAAAAAATGTAAGGAAAGCAGAAATGTAAGACTTCTGAATATCATGCTCCCTTCAACTCTTCAACTGAAATAATTTCATGATATGCATAGGTAGAGAGCAACTGCAAGGCTGAGATAACTCAAACAGAAATGATTAAAACTTGGCTTATGTTGCACTCCACAGACTATACCAGAGGGACTTACAGTATCAACAAAATTAGGGCAAGATTCAGCATGTGATCACTCAGATTGTATACGGAGCTCAAGGCATGATGAACACCCCTATTTAGACTGTCATAATCTTCCTACTGCTACTTTGTATTTCAGTAAAAGATAGTAGTCTGAATGGAACAAATCTAAATAGTAACTGTTTTAAGTTAAATGGCTCCATTAACATTGTAGGAAAGTTTCAACATTTTTCAACAAGATACAGACAGAGAAATGTAGCTTTCACTCAGAGTTCATTTATCCTGTCTATGACGATTTCATTTATCTAGGTTGTTATATAGTGCATCTACTAGAAGTCTAAAGCTACTGGACTTTCTGAGAATTCATCATACAGTTTCTATCTCTTATTTTTCTTTATATCTCTCTAATGAAAACAATGCTTAGCAAAGTAGTTCTAGAGAACACACACTGATTAGTTTAACCTTAATTTAGAACATATTAATAAATGGGTTGCAACATTCACCCTTTAGAAGTAGCCCAGGGATGACCAAAAAATTAAATAAGCATTCCCAAATTTCATGATTGGTCTTCCAGCTAGGTACCTCACCCACTCTTCTGGGTCACCCAAAGGAAAATAAATTACTTAAGTGATTGGGGTTTCTAGTCACATCACATGACCTTAACCCAATCATCTTCAGTCCATGACCTTTCTATAGCCCCGGCAAACAGATCAGAGCAATCAGTACTGCTTATCTAAATTGCCTTGTTCAGCAGAAATGGGAACATAGTAATAAACAGAAAATAAAAAAAACACCTGTCCATTGAGTTCAACTTTTTATCCCTAAAATAAGACTGTCTAACTGGTAGTTGATCAAGAGGAAGCCTCTCCAATTTATAAAAAATTCCTACCATGATGACAATAAGACCAGCTGTTAAGGAACTACAAGTCCCACAATGCAATGAAGGAGTCTGACAGCCACAGTCAGGCAAATGCATTGTGGCACTTGTAGTTTCTTAACAGCTGGAGGCACAAGGTTGAAAATCACTGCCCTACAGCGCTACAAAATATGTTAGCCCTATATAACTACATGTTAATAATAATTCCATGATCAACTTGATACTAAGAGCTGTTTTCAGTAACCCTGTATTTCCTTACTTGCTAAAAAAGAATCAAACTCCTTCTTGAAGCTAATTACCCTACTAACTACCTTACTACCAGAGGGGAATGTACTATAACCACCCTCTGTACACAATCCTATAAGACAGTCTCCTATCCATTAATAAGAGCAACAGACCTTAGTGTAGAAAGCCATTTATATGGTACTGTTCCAAAAGCTTTGCCAAAATCGAAATAGATCACATCTACTGGGACCCCACTGTCCTTCATAAAGCCATGCCGATTACTGCTCATAATCCCATTCTCCAGAACATAATCTTGAATGTGATCCCTTAAACTTTCAAAGCAACTTGCCCACCACAGATGTCAAATTTACAGGCCTGTAGATTGTAATCATTTTTTAAATACTGGATTTATATCATCTTTCCTTCAATCCATAGACACCATACTCGATGAGAGTGAGAAGCCTGCCAGGGATGCGTTTAAATAACAGGAAACAAAGCACAGGATATAATGTCTATAAAGATTCTCTTTCATCCAGGTCATGATATACAGTATCTACTAGAATGAAGTCAAAAGGCAAGTGGACTAACAGGGGGGTTGCTTACTAAAACTCAAATTATTGTCAGTTTTTTATGAAAACAAAATAGAGCAAAACCAATTTAAGAATCAAAAACTTATTTATCAACAATGCTTATCGAAATAGCAACAAAACTGCACGACAAAATCAACTGTCAATTCATATTGTGTTATTGATTCTCTAAACTCTTTTTTGGATTATCGGTAGGGATGCACTGAATCCACAATTTTGGATTTGACTGAACCCCCGAATCCATTGCGAAAGATTTGGCAGAATACCAAACAGAATCCGAACCCTAATTTGCATATGCAAATTAGTGAGGGTAAAAATTTTTTTTTACATGATTTTGAAGATTCGGTTCAGCCAGGCACAAGGCCTAATCCTGCTGAAAATGGGCGAATCCTGGCCGAATACCGAACCGAATCCTTGATTCGGTGCATCCCTAATTATCGGATGAAAACCCTGACTTTTTTGGATTATCCAGAGCAGATCACATCAAGAAAAAACTTCAGAGACATCTTCCATTGACTTCTACATGAAGACGGCAGGTTTGATGTGAATACATTTTTAATAAGTTAGAACTTCTTGATGTAATAACCGAATATGTTTGGAAATATAAATAATATTACTGTATGGGTGAGTTTGATAGAAAAAAAAAAATACAAACCTGTTTCTTAAACTGGAGAGAGAGGACCCACAACACAATGCTCACAACATAGAAAACAATAGTGTGCTGATTGCACAGACTAACTCCACAGCAGAAAGCACCAAACTGAGATATCTGGTAGTGGGAGGTAAGAAGAAAAGAGAACATTTACCACAATGACATAGATTTATTCCTTATGACCAGTACTTTTCAGAGTACATAGCTTACTCCAATTAAAGGAACAGTTCAGGGTAAAAATAAAAACCGGGTAAATAGATAGGCTGTGCAAAATAAAAAATGTTTCTAATATAGTTAGTTAGCCAAAAATGTAATATATAAAAGCTGGAGTGAGTTGATGTCTAACAGAACATAATACAACACAACATCCTGCTTTTCAGCTCTCTAAATCTGAGTAAGTCAGCGACTTGAGGGGGGGCCACATGGGACATAACTGTTCAGTGAGTTTGCCATTGATCCTCAGCATTCAGCTCAGATTCAAAAGCAACAGTTATGTCCCATGTGGCCCTCCCTCAAGTCATTGATTGGTTACTGCCTGGTAACCAGTCAGTGTAAACAAAAGAGAGCTGAAAAGCTAGGTTAGACTTACAGTCACTCCAGCCTTTATACATTACATTTTTGCCTAACTAACTATATTGAAAACATGTTTTATTTTGCACAGCCTATCTGTTTACCCAGTTTTTACTTTTATACTGAACAATTCCTTTAAAACTGCTTCTCTTTGTGGATCATAAACAGTAAACTACAACTTTATGACCAATACATTTACTAAGAAAAAATCATTAATAGAAAATGGTGAGGATAGAAAAAGTGTGATTTCCATTACATCATGTTTTGGGAACACCTCTACAAGAAAAACACGGAGCAATGCGTAGTTATTTATTCAGGAAAACAAAGATTACCTTTGATCTGTCTTTTGTAGTCTTTGCCTCCTCAAACCCTACTGTAAGAGCCATAAGCAGCCCCACAAACAGATTGTTCAGGCTGAAAACCTCTGCTGCAATGGACCACTGCCATGTTAGACGGGAAAACGAAAACAACCCCGAAGCAAGGATTCCTGCCGCATACGAGCCAGTAAGCCTGCAAACACAGATAACATGAAATCTCTTTTTGCAACATAAAAAGGTCTATTTGTTATGCATCTTATATTATGGCACATATCATTACAGCTAGCAAGAGCAGTTTGGTATGTAATATTCTCAGAAACCATTTCATGACACAGTATTAATTAGGAAAGTACAGAATACATAGCTAAGCAAGAGCAACTGTTTCCTTTCCAAATACCTGTGGCATATCCCTTTAGGTATAATAGGGGGTTTGAAGCTTTTTGCCAAGTTGAATTTTAAATGCCAGCCACGGTAAGAAACTAGAATAGGAATACTCGAGTGGAACAGGTCCTTGTCTATAGAAACAGACATTTAATCAAAAAGAAGAGAAAAATATAATAATTATGGAACTGATCTTTCTCAACATTTGGCTTTTCATTGCAACACCCAAAACTCTATCTTCAGCTACTAGCTTGGACTAGATATTTTATTTTAGTTATAGACACTAATCCTCCCTACTACATCTGCTTCCTTCAACTGTCCTCTCAAGGACTAGTGTCAGATTGGGGGAGTGCAACATTAGGAGTCTGCCACACGGATGGGACCCCACCCCAACCGCAAATCTCCCTCTGCCCCTTCCTCCTCCCACACACAGCTGCATTTTATTTCTACATGCAGCTGTGATCTTGGGGGTAGGTCAGAAAGCAGCACAGACAAGAAGGGACGCTGCCAGCCATAGGGAGCAGGTCTGGACAGATGGGAACCCACAGGGTTTTTTCCAGTGTCCCGCCAGCCCAGACTGGCTCTATCTAAAACAGCCTTGCATTGATTGTTCCGTGGCTTGAGGCATACCATACACAAGTCCTAGCAATCTAAAATTGGAATAGGCGGGAGTCATTTATATTTTCCTTATACAGTACTCAATGATTCACAGGTTGACCCATTTTAAATAAAAATATTACTCACTGAGAATAGAATTCAACAGCGATGCACAGTTAGCATTAAGCTCTCACAATTTTTGGGGTCTGGTTTGATTCCAACTGGGGACTGTGTGGAGTTTGTATATTCTCTTCACACTTATATAATTTTCTTCCAACAAATCAAAAAATAGATTTAACCCAATTCTTATTAAGTGTGTGTTAGTATGCAACTGAAAGGAAAATTAGATGGTAAGCTCCAATGCAGCAGAAATGGATGTAAATGTTCACTCTAAAGCATATAAAGTATTCTATAAAGTATAAAGGGGTTTATACATCAAAAGTATCAAGCGATTTAAACTTACTCATAATGCTTAGACAAATATCAAAAGTTTAAGACTGCTAATGCCAGACTTTTGGCAGTCTCTCTGAAAGTTAGAGAGCTAGTGACTATACAGGAAGTGCATACACAGTATTACCATTTGGGGCTCATTTATCAACATGGCAAAATTGCCAGTGTAAAGTAACTCATACCAATCAATTACTGATTGGCATTTTTTAGTTAGCTGCAGGTAGAACAATTAGTGCAAATTTTTATTGGTTGCCATGGGGCAGATTTTCCCAGTAATGACTCCAGTCAATGATATTTAACCAAAAAACTAGCGCTAGCAGTTTAAAATCGCTAAAATCTCAGAAACTTCTAAAAATAGAGCATATTTGTAAATTGGAAAAGGGCTTAGAGGAGTAAATCTACATCAATTCCTTTTTCTTGGGGGTTTCAATGCTCTTTAAGTATCATGAATATTTTCTTTGATTCTGGTATTATACCCCTGACAGGCTAAGTAGGCTTTTTCCCGACCATTCACCACTATGCTGGAGAAATTGTGGTGAACGAGGTACACTTCTACATATTTTCTGGGAGTGCCCAGATATACAACCACTGTGGCGAGATGTTAAGACTGTGTTAGATCAGGTCCTGATAACCCAAGTTCCATTAGATGTAAGCACCTTTCTAATGGGCATGCCATTTGCAGATATACCAAAATCCAGCCAAAAATTGGCCAATCATATACTGACAGCTGCACGATTAGCAATAGCAGCTAAATGGAAGACCCCCAATAGCCCATTCAAGAAATAATTAGAGTGAATGCCAACCGAATCTTTGAAGCAAATATAGCCTTCCTACAGAGCACCACACATCAACACCTAAACATATGGTCTATATGGGAACTAAGGGGTATATGTATAGCCCAACATCCTCCCAAGAAAACTAATACTGTTTATTGATGAGATTATTACCATTCCTGGGATTTGAATATAACTGTGCTCTACCTATTTAACATTTAAGTGGAGATCTACCAGACAAAACAATGTAGATGAAAACTACCACTTACTACCAACTGAATAAATATCCAGTAAAATGCAACCTAACATTATAGAGAATACAGGAGGAAAAAAAAAACTGTATAATCATCATGCATACTCTTTTTTTCTTTTCTGTTTATCTTTATTCTTAATCTTTGTTTGTTTCTTCTACATATGCGTATTTAATGAAACGTCCGTAAACGCAATTACTGTATATACAAACTTTCAATAAAAATATAAGTTACAAAAAAAAACATTTTATTTGATAAGCTATTTGACTGCAACATCTAATAAAGACTCTTCAATATTTTTTTCAGTTTACAGTTTTCTCATTTTTAAATATAAATGGGGTTATGTAATCAAATACATTTTCCCCATTAGCTGTAGAAATAAGTCAACTGGACTTGCTGTTTTTTTCCTTGAATACATTTCTCAATTCAGATTAATTTGTACCACTGGAATGTTGCTCCAATCCAAATAATCTGTTTATCATAATCCACAATGACGTCATTAAATAAGGTGTTGATTGTATTAGCAAGATTGGAGCTTTGATGTGTTATTAAACCTTCCAGGGAGAGGTGCCAAAACAGCATTGTATGTGGCAGACAATAGATCTCACATACACCGCCCCACACCATTCAAACTTGGTTTTTCATTTTTAACATATATGGCTTCTTTAACATCTCTTCTGAACCAATTGCTCTCCCAGCCTAGAATCTGGTCAGTCTTCAAATGTGTGTCCTTTTTCTTTTAGATGTAGGTACATGGCGGAGTCCTGACCAGAGGAGCTGGCTCTTCTGTGCTGCAACATACGCCGGTATAACTGTTGTTTGGTTTCTCCCACATATCTCACGCTCCCATCCTCATCAACGATATGGCTGTTCAGACGGTGTCATCCTTCCAGTTCCTGGGGACCTACATCTCGGAAGACCTGTCCTGGACCACCAATATCTCCAGACTGGTCAAGAAGGCTCACCAGCGCCTCTTCTTCTTAAGAACACTAAAGAAGAACCAGCTGTCCTCATCCATCCTGGTAAACTTTTATCGTTGCACAATTGAGAGCATCCTGACAAGCTGTATCTCAGTGTGGTTTGGAAACAGCTCAGTTGCTGAGCGCAAGGCGTTGCAGCGGGTGGTGAAAACTGCCCAGTACATTATTGGGACTCCTCTTCCATCTATTGAGGACATCCAGATGAAGCACTGTCTTCGTCGAGCACGTAGTGTTCTCAAGGACTCTTATCACCCTGCCCACAAGCTGTTTTCTCTACTACCTTCAGGAAGGCGGTTTAGACTTCCACGGACAAGAACTAGCAGATTGAAGCATAGCTTCTTCCCCAGAGCTGTCTCCATATTGAATTCTGCACTCTAACTGATTGTCTGAGCATTTTACTGACACATGTTAATCCTTTTAAAATGAATGTCCATGCATTTTAATTATAGCTACTTAATCACTTTGTAAATACTATGCAGCCTACTCTTGCTCATATCAATTACAATCTACAATTTATAAATTTATCTTTTATATTTCTATTCTGCATTCACTGCTTATTGCATTTCTGGTTAGACCTAAACTGCATTTCGTTGCCTTGTACTTGTACTTGTGTAATGACAATAAATTTGAATCTAATCTAATCTAATCTAAAACATACAAATCAGACCACTCATCACTGCACAATGTTACTCTTCTTGTGCTTTGGAGTTGGGTCTTTTGGGTGAACTATTTGCTGCCTTAGTGTGGTGCTGGGTTTAAAGCAGATAAGGAAGATAGGAATGTGGTGTTTCTAAGTTTTTACAACAACCCAGCTACATATGGGAGGACCAAGTTCTTTCTCCTGTCCTGTTTTCCACCTTCACCAGTTGTCTTTGTGTTATGATTTGTATGTGGGAGAAACCAAACAACAGTTATACCGGCAACTGTTGTTTGGTTTCTCCCACATACAAATCAGAGCACTCATCACTGCACAATGTTACTCTTCTTGTGCTTTGGAGTTGGGTCTTTTGGGTGAACTATTTGCTGCCTTAGTGTGGTGCTGGGTTTAAAGCAGATAAGGAAGACAGGAATGTGGTATTTCTAAGTTTTTACAACAACCCAGCTACATATGGGAGGACCAAGTTCTTTCTCCTGTCCTGTTTTCCACCTTCACCAGTTGTCTTTCTGGTTTTCACAAAGGCCTAATCTGGATACCCACACGTATCCAGGGCCCCTCTGAGATGTTCCATCTCTTTCAACGTAGCCTCTGTGCTGGTGGGGATCTGGTCTGCTCTGTGATGTAGAGTTTTGATGACCCCCAGTTTGTGATCTAGTGAATGGGGGGGGGGGGAAACAGCAGGTACTGGTCTGTGTGGGTAGCTTTCCACCCTCTCTGATGCTTACCAAACAGTATAAAAAATTGTGTTATCTTGCACATTGTGTAAACCTGATGTTGTGGTGCATTGTGTTGATGTGTTCAGTGAAAGTCTGTACCTTCTGGGAGTGTATTTTAACATGGTCTTCAATTTGACAGGTGAAACGAAACGTCTTCAAGCGAAAAAACACAGCAAGTTCAGTTGATTTGACTTATTTCTACAGATATAGCATGGCCTGGATGAATGAGAATCTTCACAAACAGTACCCATTAGCAATCAGCAGAAAGCATTTACTGCTCACCTGTTTAAAAAGCAAACATCTTGTTGGTTGCAATGAGTTACTGCACCTAGACAGTCTGCCTTTTATTACGTATGGGGATCAGACTTGTATTGACTTTGACAGATATTGTTGCCAGATATCCCTTTGCATCAAGTAATGAAGAGGAACTTCACCCAAAAATAATCAAAGAAATGTACATCTAAGAAACTTTCAGTCAGCATGAAATAATTTTTAAAAGATGTATGTAAATTAAGTTCCATATTAGTTTGAAACTGGGGAGGTGGCCAGAAGAACAGGCTCATGAATCTTCTTCAAGGTTTCTTGTAGCTTCTGCTAAGCAAAATTGTGCTGGAAACCTTTAGGGTAGAATGGTCCATTAAATTGGCAATATACACTTGTGTCCAATATGAGCAAAATAATTTTGACTTGTTATCCACTATTATTATTTACCTTTACTGCATCCCTTTTTGGCCCCCTGTAACCAAGAGACTTTTCAAGGGTACAAGGGTGATGGCACATTCTCACTTTGGTGTCCACTGAAATTCTCTTCACATTCAGGAAAAAAATCCCCTGAAAGTTTCTTTACACCAGAATGAATGTAAATTGCCACAGATAAAACATAATTTGCCTTGGAAGGCCATTTCAAATGAGTGTGTGATCGATATATTTCACTTACAGCGATTTAGAGTAATCTCAAAGCAAAGGTGATGTCCACTAACACAGGAGGACAACAACATAAAGAGTACACGAATTAGGCTTCAAAATGCAGAGGTTAACTGCTCAAGGTGTTTATTTTCCCACACAAATGGCTCGAAACATGTTGTGTAGAAAATAAACACCTGTAGCAGTTAACCTCTGCATTTTGAAGCCTAATTCGTGTACTTTATATTGGAATTATATGCACACTGAGGTGGAGGTACCATACAAGAAGGAAGGCTTAAAGTTTTCACCTTCTAAGAATTGAGGATTACCAGTAACTCTCTACATTTACAGGAGGACAACAACCTAAAGCAGCTCCTATATTCCCCAAGCTGTTGCTTGTCTGTCAGGATTGTCTCTCGCTGAAGAACTAAAGGTGGCCATACATGGGCAGATAAAAGCTGCAGACAGACTGAGTCAGCAGCATATTTGTAGAGCCCTCTGATGGGCATCCCTGATCGATATCTGGCTGAAAGTCAGCCAAATGATGTCTGGGCAGGGTTAAAAAGCCAGTCGTATTGGGGACCGCATCTGCGCTTTGATGTGGTCCCAAGATCCGACTGCCTGTATTCCACACATTATGATCCTATCATTGGGCCCTAGGGCCCATGATCAGGTCAACCCGATGTTGCCCACCTCAAGGTGGCATATGGGGGAAAGATCTGCTCGTTTGGTGATCTCTAGGAGTATGGCCACCTTTACACATGTGGAAAATCAAGGTACTTTAAAATTAAATGCCGTACCAATTAGTGCAAGAAATAACAAAAGTCATAAAAGCCAAAAAATAATAAATAGAAATAACACTATAAGCTAAAATTATCCAGATACATTTTAGCCAGCTTTTAAGTACAAAAATACTTCATGTACAAGGACCTATCCTCAGTGGAAACACGGTTGAGTTCAAAACTTTGTCTGAAAAGAAATAGACGTGGGTTTTTAATGCCTGACCATAAGCAAACTACCACTGGACTCTAGAGCAGTACATCCTCTGGATTTACCACTTTTTTTGGTCTGGCCAACATAACCTGCTGGAATGCATAATGGCCAGTGGTAAAGCTTAGTGGAAGAGAAATAATATTCTGGACCCAGCTTCCATGGTTTGGGTTTCAACCACTGGTTCTACTGAAAATTAACATAAAATGGATATTGACACTAAAAAACTTTTTTTTTTTAAATATGAATGTAAATGAAAAGTTCCCTGTAGGTCATGTTGATCCTTTGTTGCTGAGAAGTTTGTTTTTGTAAGTAATTGTTAGTTGAAGTCTCTAAACCCGAATGTTTTGCCAACCTGACTGTCCTATCTAAGCCTGTCAGAGTTTCGAATACTAACTGACTCCTGCTGCACAAATATGGCAGCCCCCTAAAAGCATCATGCAAATACTTTATGGCAAAGTTATAAGCAGCTTTCAAAGGCAATATTACGATAGATGAAAGGAGTTTAAATTTATGGTGCCAGTATCTCTTTAAGGTTTCAGTGTATAAGGACATTCTTGACCATTCAATGGTTTCTACTTTGTGGCAACAGTTTGCAGAAGACTCTTTCCTGTTTCAACACAATAATGCCCAAATGCACAAAGCAACAAAATGATAATACTCACAGAACATGTGGCATGATAACTGCAGAGCCAAGGAACCTGATACTCATCAAGGTGAGTTTACTTTTAAATTAAAAGGGGAAATTTTATTATTTCTTATAATTTACAGTCCATTTTATGATTTCAGACTAAGGGAATATTTATTAAAATATGTCTCGAAGTTGAGGTTATTTAAATAAAAAAACCCGTGTCTCAAATGTAGGCTTTTTATGAAAAAGTTCAAATTAAAATCAGCTTAAAAACATGAAACACCGACTGCCAAATTAGAATCATTATAATGTAATTATATATAATTATATATTCTGCAGAGCTGTACAATAAATGTATATATTCATTGAATATACAGATTTACATACAAAGTAGCCAATAACCAATATAAACGGTAAGGATACGTTTTTACAGCTTTGTTAGTTCAAACAATTCTCTAACAGTGCTTGGATATGATTTATTAATAATATTAACAGCAAAGGAGCCAATATTAAGATTTAATTGCTTTAAAGACATTGTAAAAAAACTGGGCCTGCGCTTTTATTCAAATTATGAATGGCACTTTTAACATGACAAATGGGCTCAATGATATATTTATAGGAAACAGGGCCGGATTTACATAGTAGGCAGCCCTAGGCCCACTGCTGTTCGTCGCCCCCATACTCTGCCCTTTATTTGCAAATTTTCATCATCAGGACTGGAGCAATGGGGATTGGTGCATGGGAAATTTAAAAAAAACTATAATATCTCCAGTGTATCCCCAGTGTTTCTAAACCAATGTGGCTGTGGCTGGGCAGCATGCCGCCCCCTAAAATACTGTCACCCTAGGCCCGGGCCTAGGTGGCCTTTCCACAAATACAGGCCTGATAGGAAAGCCAGTCTTACTAGATGTTCGCTGAGGATATAACTCTTGGGAATCTGCCTTAAAATTGTGGAACTCACCCAAAAAGTTTGCTCTGAAAGGGTTTAATCGTCAAGCAGAAGAGTTTCACAGCATCAAAGCAGAGCAAATAAACCATGGTACCTATACATTTAAAATACAATTTAAAAAATGAAACTTAAAACCAGTTCAAAAATGCTATAGATGTTTTATACATGTGGAGATATGATGGACATGTCTTTTCATTTCACACAAAATCTGAAAATAACCCTACATTTTAAATTATTTGGAGCACACAAAAACAATGGTCTTGTTTCATACGTGCTTTGCTAGATATACACTGTTACACATAACTTGAAATAATCCATCAATAAAAAATAGTTACATACAGAAAAGATAAAAACAGCTCATTTAAGATTTGTATTGAAATACTGTACAAACCAAATATGGCTTTAAAGGAATCACAATATTTAAAAAAAACACAATGTTGAGATAAAAAGGTTATAAGCTCCAATACAACAAATTCCTACATCTAAGAACTCATGCTGGTTAAATTAACTTAAAATGTATGGATATATTGCAGAACTAGACAGGCTCCCTTCTTCTGTAAAGTTCAGAGACAGACTTGCTCAAAGGACTAAACTAAGATCTAATATCCTCAGTGCTGTTACATAAATCAAATTATCTCTCTCTTGTGGAATAAATGACAAATACGAATAAAAACAAAACATTCAATAATCCATATTCTGAGCCATTATGCTCGTTTCGTCTTTAAGACTATGAGGAAGTTAAAGACAAACAGATCTCAATAATGCTATCTTTAAATCAGTGTAGCTTGAATTATAGGATCTTTTCAAAGATAATTCCAATTTTATTTTTGAATAACCAACTTTCATATACAATTTTGCATTGAGAGGCCAGTTCATTTTTTCGTCCCTGTGATAGATTTACAACAAATACATGCATCTTTAACATCACTAAGGCTATTAACATCTTCAAATGGTTCAAGGGACCTCTGCCATTGATTTCTACATGACCTCGACATGGCTGTTGCAGTTTAAGTGATGATACATGGGCCAATAAAGGCTGTTGGCAAATTGGGAATTAAGGCAGTGGCATACAGCTTACTTTCAATACCTTAAGTAGACTTATTTATCAGAGGTCAAATTTTAGAGCTACTGTGTGTGAGCTTTTTTTTAGACCTCAAATTAACTCGACTCGAATTGTTTCTAGTTTTAAAAAAAAAACTTGAGTGTAGTTGGAGTGAAAAACTCAAATACTCGAATTAATCAAGTTTTCAAGCAAAGCCCTCAGAAAAAAACCTGAACATCATGAAGGCTATTAACCTCTTAAATGGTTCAAGGGACCTCTGCCATTGATTTCTACATGACCTCGACAGGTTTCAGATGGTGTATTTTTGGATTCTAGCTATTTCCACTTTGAGGAGTAATAAATCTCGAAAAAAAAACGTATTTTTTGCTTTTTTTACCCAAACATCTGTGTTTCGAGTGAAAAGTACCATCAAACTCACACTTTTTTTGTGGAAAAAACAAGTTGACCTTTGATAAATAGCCCCCTAAGAGACATTGACACTATATAACATGCATGATAGGGTTGCTTTTGTAATGAATTGGTACTTGACGTTCCGAAACCAGACTGTTTTGCCAACTTGTATGTCCTTTCTCAACTTAAAGGAATAGTTCAGGGTAAAAATAAAAACTGGGTAAATAGTTAGCCAAAAATGTAATGTATAAAGGCTGGACTGACTGGATGTCTAACATAACAGAATACAACACAACATCCTGCTTTTCAGCTCCCTAAATCTGAGTAAGTCAGCGACTTGAGGGGGGGCCACATGGGACATAACTGTTCAGTGAGTTTGTAATTGATCCTCAGCATTCAGCTCAGATTCAAAAGCAACAGTTATGACCCATGTGGCCCTCCCTCAATTCACTGATTGGTTACTGCCTGTTAACCAGGGTAACCAGTCAGTGTAAACCAAGAGAGCTGAAGAGCAAGAAGTTGTGTTCTGTTCTGTTAGACTTACATTCACTCCAGCCTTTATACATTACATTTTTGCCTAGCTAACTACATTGAAAACATGTTTTATTTTGCACAGCCTATCTATTTACCCAGTTTTTACTTTTATACTGAACAATTCCTTTAATTACTGCTACACAAATTGGCAGTCCCATCATAAAGGAACACAGGGATCAGATTGGCAATGTAAAAGCATCAGGCAAATAATTTTATAGCAAAATTATAAATAGCATGCATAGAAGTAAATAAATAATGGCGTTATGATAGATGTAAATAAAGGGTTAATTTCTATGGTCAGTATCTATACAGTAAGAACAATAGCTACTAGACCCGCAACACATTACAAAAAAACAGCATCACCTCCTGAATAAAAAAAGTAATAATAGTGGTTTATGATAGCCCCATGCACATCAAACAATAGCGCCCTAGCATCTAACAGACAGTGGTCAATTGCACCCATAATACTTTAATTCCTAAAAGCCTAATTCCCTAATAACCACTAAACTACAAAGTTAATGTTTTTTCTGATTTTACTACTGTTATTGAAAATCACATTTATTGATGCACTCTACAAGCAAATTATACCACAGTGTTAAATCCAAAGGAAGAAAAGCTTTAATCAAAAATATTGTTCATTTGCAGCAGGTTAACAAGTGTCTTATGTAAAACCTAACATTCTATGGTAACCATGGCTAGCACAAAAGTCTAATGCTGTACTGAACTTGCTAGCCAGGGACATGCATACTCGGGAGAGAGTTTGTGTACCTTTTCAGCAAGATGTGTCATTTAGTTTTTGCATTGCTAATTTAGTCTTTAATTAGAGACCCTGCAGGTACAGGTATTGAGGTCCTTGTCTGAAACTAGAGTTGATGAGTACATATAGTCCATTCATACTGAGATGCAATAACAGGAAATCAAACTTTAAGTAGTTCATTTTTTCTTTAAAACTTGCAGTGATTTATGATTCACTTTTATTTAGTTTAAGGCTCAAGTGTACAACTTTGAGTCTGAACCTGATATTGGTTTTTTTTAAAGCTCTACAGGCCAGAAACACCCTTTCTCCTGTTTTCACATATGTGCCATTTAATCGTTTAACCATGAATGTCTTATTACTGTTTACATTTATGTTTTAAGTATTGAGATTGTCCCCCTGTTTTTACGGCTACTGTTTTGTTAAATTGTATAGTGCTATATAAGTAAACATATACATACAGAAACTGCCTATTCACAAACAGTATTATTAAGACTGACATATACTTACTGTGCCAACACATTACACAACATTGTTAAGTGGTTTATATGTCAGCATAAATTTGCTAATATAAAATAAACAGTTCAAAGTAATTGGCCTAGAAATCTGTACAGAGCAGGGCCATCTCACATTCTCTGACATAGAGAGCAAGTTATGTATTGTATTTATGTTGGAAGTCTATCTGTATCTTCAGTGCTCTCTTACATTTAAAGGCAAATCTCGCCAGGATAGATCTAGAACTGTCAACTGACATGGACTCTTCAAGAGTCAGCCTAATGTCCCCTTCCTCATCCGTTCAACAGCAGTAACAGCCTAGTCATGTACTACCTGTGAACGGCATCCAAATCACTAACTTCCTCCATGTTAAAAAAAAAAAAAACATTGAAATGTGCCTGAATATATCCCAATACACATTCAGAAATGGAACAGGACCAGGAAGAGCGGATAAAACTAAAATTGGTTGGCATTTCTGTTTTTCAAAGTATTCTAGAAGAAGTGATCTAGAAGGACAGGTTCAGCTTCATCTTGTGCACGTAATATATTTTACAATTGAATTGCAAGCCCACAGTTACTGGAACCATTAATATACTCACACAATACAGCAAACATTACAAAACCCTCTCATAAATACAGTGTTTTCATAAGGGTGAAAAAAAAGCAGAGATGTCAGTTTTCTGCAGAAATAAAACAAACCCCAACTCCTGTTTTCTCTTTATGACAAAATTATTTTCTGTAACCATTTCTTTTTCCTTTGTAATTGAAATACATATTTTGTTTATAAAAAGTATAGTGTTGCAAAATGACAGGGGGAAAAAAATATAATTAAAAGAAAAAAGTTATGGCTATTTCCTCCAAGCCAGACTCGGCTTTGCAGAACGTTGCAGGTTTCACGCTAGCATAAGGGCTCCTTTATTTTATAGATGTATCCGTAATTAAAAAAGAAATGTCATCCCTCTGCGCCCCTGCCCATACAAACATTTATCTCAGTTACCACAATAAATAATGTGTAAATGTACAAGTCCTTTCCTAGCGGCAAAATACTCTGCAGGGAACAGATTTAGCAATTTAAATGTTTTATAAGTTTTTTTGTAATTGAGGAAACTTTTCATAATCTGACATTTCTTAAAACCACTTATTAGAAATTATGCAGCACAGTGGCTGTGGAAATATGAGCTCACTTCACAATTAGAAAGTCAGCCTGTGCAGCCCTGTCCTATTGTACGAAGTGGCATAAACCCCATGGCGGCCTATCAGCTAACTGGCAGGCAGGGGGCTGTGCTATTCAAAGTGAAAGATACAAGCTGCAGGGCAAAAACCTGGCAGCTCCCATCTGACCCCACAATCCCCTACTGATGACAGCTCCAAGCTCCATAGCAAATTAGGCCTTCTCATATTACAATTGAAGAAGACAGATTCCATTAGCAGTATCTGAAATTGAGTGGAGAGCTGCGCTGTTATCAGACTTGACTCATAAGCATTGCTATTAATCACAGCTATGATAGCATTTATATATTTCAGCTATCTGCAGTCACTGTGATATTCCGCTACAAAGGGTTGATGGGACTTAGGAAAGTGAACAATGGGGCTTTCCGGGAAAAGCAGAGTAAATCAAGAAAGTCTATGACTTCCGCACATTCTGAAGGGATTGTGGTTTACATAAATTTTCTCCCAATTGGAGATTGAGCTCTTCCTCATCTTACACATGGGATTTAGTTGTCACTCAATGGTAACAGCTGTGAAAAGGTGATGCGGCCCACCGCTCAGAATACTGCCTTTGCTTTTAAAGCAATTAACCCATGAGCAGGAGGATACCTGGTGATATCAAAGGGATTAGGCTAGGCACCCACATTATTAACATTTCCTTGAACTAATTTTAACTCTGACTAGCTGTCAGAAGAGACTCCCTATTTCTAAAGAGGACAGAGGAATATATATTTAAAATGAAGGGTTGCTATCAGCATGCAAGGAGTGTGCTTTGGAATATTATGGAAATTAAGCAAGCTTTTAAAGTAGCCCAAATAGACCAAATGCACGCTTAATGCGGGCCGGATAAAGGAGGGAAGATTAATTAGGAGCAATGATTGATACTCTTTGAATTGGAGATTCATTTTCTTAAAGTGTACTTTATTCCTTCCTTTCTACAACAAACACTTTGAAAATACTGACATCTGTGTTATACTATAGGAATCTCACTGAAAAATGATATCTGCAAGGATATTAAGTCATATATTAATTTATTTTTTCCATACTTATGTTCAGTATACACACACACACACGTACATAAAGAGAGA
The DNA here is from genome assembly GCA_024363595.1 of Xenopus borealis. Lineage (NCBI taxonomy): Eukaryota > Metazoa > Chordata > Amphibia > Anura > Pipidae > Xenopus > Xenopus borealis. The sequence goes on from CM044445.1 coordinate 88,365,631, forward strand.
AAGAGAGCGTAAATTAAAAAATAAAAAATGTTATTAAACAAAGATTGGCCTTTGGATTCAGGCCTACTTTATTTAAAACACTATAAATTTAAAAATAATCTACACATGTAAATTATTTAAGGGGTGGTTCACCTTCAAGTTAACTTTTAGTATACTGTAGAAAGGCCAATTCTAAAACTTTTCAATTGGTCTTCATTATTTATTTTTCATAGTTTTTTAATAATTTGCCATTTTCTTCCATTTTCTTTGCAGCTTTCAAATGGGGGTCACTGACACCATCTAAAAACAAATGCTCTGTAAGGCTACAAATGTATTGTTACTGCCACTTTTTATTACTTATCTTTCTATTCAGTCCATCTCCTATTCATATTCCAGTCTCTTATTCAAATCAATGCAGGGTTACTAGGGTAATTTGTACCCTAGAAACCAAATTGCTGACACTGCAAACTAGAGAGCTGCTGAATAAAAAGCTAAATAACTATAAAACCGCAAACAATAAAAAATGAAAACCAATTGCAAATTGTCTCAGAATATCACTCTCTACATTATACTAAAAGTTAACTCAAAGGTGAACAACCCCTTTAAATATAACTTACTCTAATACATATATATACATCTTACTTAAAACTTAGTCAAGGAATACTAACAAACAGCATTGAAACAGACTGAAAAAGGTAATAACAATACTGAATTGTAAATGAATGATATATAAGGGTTGTTTCAATCAAGCAATCAATATCATAACATGTACAATGTTAAATTCTGTGTGTTTTTTCACCAGGAAGGATAGACTAAAATAATCAACTCAGACCATCTAAAGGGATTATTGCACATGTGAAGTTAATCGTTTCTGTAGAAAGGGCATTCCCTTTAGCACAATATTTTATGGGATTGTGTTAAAGAGAGGTAATAAGCCAAGATTTGTATAGGGTTATTGGCTACATTTTGAATCGGATGTTCAACTAACCCAGTTAACTATGCACAGCTGTAGGCTATACTGTTAATGGTTAATTGTAGCAAGTGCCATAGCAATATGTTATGAATGCATATGCATATATCAAGAACAGAGAACCCGTCTAAATGGATCAAATTGATCATGTCATTCAGTGTGCAGAAAAACGTTAAAATTTATTCTGTCACTTAATGCTTATGCATATACACACACATTATAATAATAGTAATTATATATATATATATATATATATATATACACATTCATAAGTTCATGGACAGCACCATCTTCTATTAAGCTATGTACAAATATAAATCAAAAACCAGCACCAAGGATCTTGTAGTGTCAGTGTAAAAAACAGCATATTATTAAACAGCACGTACAAATACTATACTAATAATATACTTTTTGACACCGGTGGGTTTTTTTTTTTATTTATATATATTTTTTTATTATTATTATTTCATAAATGTTATTGTGTATGTGGTTGGTTGTGTAACTAACACATTTGTACTGTTTATGTTAATATGGAAGAACTACCTTGAGAAATATGCATTTAACTATCTCCCCAAGCTATACTGGTATATGCAATGGTAACTTTGTAATGACTTCATGATTATTATTCTAATGTGTGTACAGTTATCAAAATGTTGAATAATAAACCAGTAGAAAATATACTTAAGTCCTGAGTGCTCAGCTTGTATCTCTATACATATTGCATATATTGGAAACACATTTGATATGCATAAGGAAAAATGTATATCGTTTAAGGGGTTGACATGGAATGGGGGGGGGGGGCATTTTCCCAGCAGATGGAATTATAGAACATTTATTAACACTTTCCTTACAGTCAGAAAAATGTTCCTGGCAGTCAGGAAAGTGTTCAGTGAATTGGTCCATTGATCAAAGAGAAATTGTTGGACTGCCAAAACCAGTCGAATTCAGTTGTTTGCTATGGGCAGAAATGTAACGAGGCAGAGCTGGATTCTTACATCTAACGGATTCATAAAAATCATAGAAAAACAATAAGCATCGGGTTCATTATAACACAATGAATCTTCATTCTTTAGAGAGTCGTTTCATTAACAAAATGGCGCAATGAAAGAATAATAAATCAGGACCAATTTTTTTTCTTTTCTTTTAACTATAAATAAACTTTGTAAATAAATAAAACTAATACTAAAATAATAAAGCTGCCCCAACACTACCAAACATATAAAATAATATCAATTCCTTAATCCTGAAGACCAACTGAAACTCCCCAAACAACTTGCAAGCGATCAGTGATTTTGGCTACAGTTGGGCAGTCGCAACAGGCAAGCACATAAAAGGCACAGAGCTGTTAGGCGTTACAGTTATTGTACCAATGACAATGCCATTTTTTTTTTAATCCTTCACTGTAATGTCTACAGCAAACGTGCCCTGCTGGTGCATTTATGTTCACAGTAGAAAGGTTTGCAGAGGTTAAGTTTGGGTCACAAGACAAATTAAATTGTAACAACCCAAGTGACATTGTATAATGTCTTCTTCCTCTCAATCAATAGGGCACTGTGAGCAGTATTACCATAGAGATGGCTTGCTCTTTACCGAAGGCTGTCTTTTGTTTGACAAGACAGATTTGCCACTTGAACTGTGATGTTCCCCAAGGACATGTACTTCATCAATTATTTGTATTCAGCATTTTAGAACATTTTCATATTTAAATCTGTAGGGTGCATAGTATGTGCAATGGCTGTTGCGGCAGACAAAGGATGGCTTTCAGCGATGCCACAAAATGATCTGCCGTACTAATAAACACTGATTCGCAGCTCATTTCCTTTTACTATCTAGTCTGTTCCATCTCGATATAGCTATCTTTTCTCTCCATATTTCGCCAAGAGAGATTTCTCTGAAAACACTTCGCAACGGAAATTTCCACCTACATGTAATGAGCATTAATGGAGATGTGTTTAATCTTATGTATTTTAAGCATATTTGGTACTATTTCTATATACGCAGAAATAAAAAATTACAGCACAGTAATTTTGTTGGTCGGAACTAGTAATGCAGATTTGCTCATAATTTATAGTCCATCCACTGCTGGTATCAGTGACAAAGGTCAGCTTGGAGTAACTTTTTAATAGAATATATACAGTGATGTTATACAATTTGGACTTGGTCTTGACTTTCTTTTTTATGTTCTGGGGTTCTTACTATTAACTCTCTAACTGGGAATTTAAAATACTATTGGGTTGCAGGGGTTGGTGACCTGCAACCAAAAAAAAAAAAAAAATTTAAATTGGATTATGCTGATTGGAGCAACATTCCAGAACATATGACTGGAAACGTTGGATGACTGCTGAAAGGTTTTGAAAAATAAGAAAAAAAAACCAGCAGGTCCAGTTGATTTGACTTGTTTCTACAGATTGGATTTGGATTGGATTAAAATTGGATTTTCTCAAAATACTATTTTCTACACTGTACGGTAAAAACATGTGACAAACCACCCTTTAAATACAAGTAATGGTTATCAAAAATAATTGGTCTTAAAAGAGAATCTTTTCTATATAAACCATGTTACTTATATTATTTCATATTATCCCACTGCTTGTGGTTAAAGGGGGGAGTCTACGTGAACAATGGCTTTTCTATTTTGTTCCAGTGAAAGAATTTAATACAGTATATAGGAGTTTAATATTGTTAATGACTTTGAAATTGCAATATGTCCTTTGCTATTTTATTCTCAGTTTTCCAGGTTACTTGTACCCTTCTTAGCAGGAATTACAACAGATCATGCAAGGAATTGTGGGAACTGAAGTCTTGAAAAGCACTAACTATAGAAGCAATTTTGAAATCATATTAATAGTTAGAGAAGGAAGGAATTGTACCAGACAGAAAATCGCTTTCAACAAGATCTACATTAACCAATAATCATTCTGTACTTACTGTATATTGGAAATGACATAACATTATGGCAGTGGGTTCTGGTTTACTCTAAGAACTAATATCCTTTTTGTTTTCATTCAAGCCCTAATATCCAACCACCAACAGGCTGGCTTACCAATGTAACCACTGTCTCCATGCTTGGCTCTCTGCACTGCACCGAGCAAGACCAGGCACTACAGCAACATGCTCAGTGTGACAGCCAGGGAAGAATGAGCAAGGAGGTGTGGCCCTGAAATTAACCAGGGGTTGGGATAAGGAAATGGCTTCAATTCAAAAAACAAAACAAAACACTGAGGAATGTTTTAAGCGATATTAATATGTTCCCATGAAAAAAATGTAATGGGTCAGTTTGGCTTTATTTACGAATAATATTTTACACAGTAAAAAGAAACATGCATCACAGAGAGAACTAGCCTGGCAGCCAGGTATGGGATCTACAATATGAAATGCTTGGAACCTGGGTTTTTCTGGGTAAGGGGGTCTTTCTGTAATTTGGATTACCATACTGTAAATCTGAAAAAAGAAAATCAGTCAAAAAATAAAAATTGTTTGCTAAAACAATGGAAGATAGACTTCCCATAACCCCCGAGCTTGCTGGATAAGGGGTTTCTGGACAACAGATGTCATGTCTGTAATTTGTCAGCACGCTTGTTTTCTTGGGAACCATAACATATCAAACATGTAATTATTTTCTGCAGTAGCAGAACAAAAAAATGTGAATGGCAGATGAAACTGTCATTGATATTTGTTGACAACAAGTACAGTTCAATTAGAAGCTTAGACAATACAAGATTTAAATGGCAAACAATCTGCTATAATCTATGGCCTACTTTGCTCAGCAAAAAAAGGAATTAAAAATTGTTTGTATCTTGCACGATAATCCTCTCAAATATGGGTCAGACTAAGGTTAGCAGTCTGAAAAAGCATTCACATCAAAGCCAGGCAAGGTTAACAAAATTCCAGCAACATGTGATTCCAACTGTTTTCTTTCTGAAGGGTTAGAGGTATGAATGGAATGAATAACTTGTTCAGGAGGAAGAAGAAAAAAAAGTTGACATGTTGCCACAGTTCACATTATCCTTCCTGCAAACAATATTCACCTTAATCTAAAGATCATGGGCAGTAGAATGTTAAAACCTGATAAACACAGACATTTTGTTGCTGGTTTTGTTAAAGGGGAAGCGATAACATGTATAATGCAAAAGAAGCTGCTGTTTCTGGATAGGGCTGGTCATGTGCTGCTATTACAAGCATCATCTGTCTGTTCTTTTCTGTTCTCTGACCTGCTGGTTCTGACTTTTGAAACAATGTAGCGAAGGTCAGTTTGTTAACAGACATGTGAAAAAGCATGTAACAGCTAATTTAGGAAGGTGGGACATAAGTTGAAAATGCAACATTATTTAAATAATATCAATGAGGTGAAACTTACTATAAAAGTAAACAAAAAAATTTTGTATTACATTAATATTCCATCACTGGGTGTATACCCCCCGAGAAAATTACTTTTTTTTGTGGGTGGTCAGGTTCAGATGAAGTTCAAAAAAGTTTTGTTATTCACAGGTCAAATACAAAACACATCACAAAAATATCAAGTCAAGCAGTTATTTTGGTATTGATGGCTGTTTTGGCAGATGGCCGATTTAATAATAATAACCAAAAACAGTTAGTTGTGTCTTCTAATATTTTCAGGGCTTTTAATTGTAAAAATGTAATATACACAGTGTAATAAAAGCTCCCACAGAAGCAACAAATGGTCAAAAAATTGTCTACTAAAAATCACCTGTACTGGCATATTCACATGATTCCCAAAACAAGGACAAGACATTAAAGGGGTGGTTCACCTTCAGGTTAACTTTTAGTATGTTATAGAATGACCAATTCTAAGCAACTTTTCAATTGGTTTTCATTATTTTTTATAGTTTATGAATTATTTGTCTTCTTCTCCTGACTCTTTCTAGCTTTCAAAAGGGGGTCACTGACACCCTCAAAAAACAAATCCTCTCTAAAGCTGCACATTTATTGTTATTGCTGATTTTTATTATTCATCTTTATTTCCTGACCCTATCCTATTAATATTCCATATTCTCATTCGAATCAATGCATGGTTGCTAGGGTAAATTGGACCCTAGCAACCAGATTGCGGACACTGCAAACTGGAAAGCTGCTAAATAAAAAGCTAAAATAACTAAAAAACCACAAATAATAAAAAATGAAAACCAATTACAAATTTTCTCAGAATACCACTCTCTACATCATACTAAATTACCAGTTAGGACAGGGATATAGATATTGATGATCCTTGATTTCCCCTTCAGGTAGGGTAAGATTTTTTATAGTTTTAATCTATATTTTTTATATAAAAAGGTTTTTTCTGAGTATTTTTGTATGTAGGTTTTGCATTTTGTACAATTTATCCTTTTGCTTTTAGATAATTTGGATTTTTTCTACAATGGTGCTCTTACACATTCGCTAAGGATTAACACCACACCAGAGCATTGTTACACTGGACTCTAATTGGACTCATTTGCATTATCCAATGAGTGGCACTGCACTTGTTTAAATGTATGCATGCACCTCCGCATTAAACGTGCAAGGAGATCCCTTGCTTGCATTAGTTCTGTGTGACGTGTATATCTTTTGTTTGTTTATATTCACATGATTCACAAGATGAGCAACGGGCCAAATCGAAGATGTATTGGGGTATTTTGACCCCATTTTATTTTTAATTAGAAATAATATAAGCCAAGTATCTGAAATCACCTCCATGTGCCATTAGTGTATTGCAAAATGTTATTAGTTCCAGAACAAAGTGTATCACAATGAGTAGCCTGTTGAGTATCTTTAAATTTCCTAATATGTATGTCATAGTCAAAGCAGCCATAGCTGCAAAGATTTCAGGGACTGTGCATAGTACTTTATTATTCTTTTGCAGTGACAAAAAATATGAAGCAGAATTTAAGATTACCTAGATGTTGTATAGAACAGAAGAGATGCTGCTGCTGCTCCAAACAGACTGCACAGAAGATTTACCCGGTACGCAGCCGAACCAATGGGCAAAAGAACAATTGCCATTTTAGCCAAGATAGTAAAAAGTGGGTAACCAGGAGGGTGTGCAACCTGTCAGGAGATGAAATGTAAAAGTTACAGACTAATAACTGTCTTTGACGTCCAACTTTGATTCATTCCATTTTTCACATATGGAGAAAGAATAACTGCCACTGTCACAGGAGTGGGGCACAATATAAAAAAATATTCTCATACAATGATAAACTGGTCTGGAAAAAATTATTTGAAAGGGTTTATTTACGAAAGAAGGGAAGATGCAAAGTTAGAAAATTAGTGTGAGAAAAAAAAAGTTGCTTCCAAATGTGAATGTGGTGTTCAGTGATGGATTAATAAGATGTGGGGTGCAGAGGCTACATCCACAGCTCCCCCCTCTAGGCTACTGCAGATCCATGTAGATCTAGGCAAGCCCTCCATGTATGGATGTGCACAAATCTAGACCAGAAACCCATCAGCACAAATAAAAGGAATATTAATAAAGGCTAGATGGGCCCTTGATTACACTGGGCCCCTACAATGTACATAGTGTTGTACAGTAAAATGTATTGCAAATTCTAGAGACATATAATTAGCATTACGTATAATATTATTTGACAGCCAAAACAAAAGGCATTAATACAAATAGGTTTATATTCCCAGCATATTTTGTTCTTCAAAAAATGTCACAACAGACTCTTAGGGATCAGAGGATTGGCTGTACTTTTGACTACTCAGATATATGCTGGTGAAGCCACAAACTAAACTGTGAAAAATATTTAGCAATGCACAGCATAGTTTGAGGGTGTGAAAGTGGAAAAACAGAGAACTAAGGCAGTGTTTGAATGGTACACAGAGCATTTATTAATAGTATTTGTAATGAATCCAACTGTGAACATTTCTGCAGTGCAGTATAAAAATATAAACAAACCAATAAACAAAACGATTGAACAAATTTTTCAATACGGTGTTGCTAAATTGTTTGTGTTGGTTGTAAAGCTGGCCATAGACGTAAAGATATTTGAAAGATCCAATGATTATCGTGAGACCACGATTGTCTCAAAACGATCTGATGTGTCCATCAACTAAAAAGACCATTTCAGGCGATATTGCCAGCAAAAACTGAAGGATCGCAGCCTGCTTGCGCTGAAAACATAGGTAGATTGCATGGGGAGCGACAAAGATTTTCTAACCTGGCCGATCAATCAACAGACCAATGTCGGACGAAAAATCGTGAGACGAACGATCGTTTGTATCCCACTAACCGCACGATAATTTGACAGATTGGTCGGACTTCCCTTAGATCGGCCGTTCGGCAGGGAACGATCGTTGCGTCTATGGGGAGCTTAACTCAGTGTTATGTGTTGATGGATAGTGAGATGGAGGCCTGAGGCCTTGTCCTTCACTGCGGTTTTGTTAAAATCTCGATATCCTCTGAGCTGAATCAATGTAGTCATGAAGTCAGCTACAAGCAGGCCCGGACTGGCCATTTGTGGGTTAGGGCAAATGCCAGAGGGGCTGCTATAAGGTCCCATAGAAAGTCAGTGTTTAGTGGGCTGGTGGGGGCTGTTTGGGCCTCTATGTGGGCTGATGGGCCTCTTGTGTACCTGAAATGCCAGGGCCTATTTTCATTCTCAGTCCAGTCCTGGCTACAAGTCATGGTCTATATTAGTGCAGAAATAAAAGCTCGGTAATTAGCAACCAGGCATATGCCCACTTGGATTCTCACCTGCTTCATCCACAATAAATTGAAAAAGAATCTTGTAGCTGCTCCATTTTGAGATTAAAACATCCAAAGAGAATAAGATGCCATGAGGGAGGGGGATTTAGTCTGACAAGTTTCACGCCACAAGGCAGGGGTACAGTCATGGGAAAACATTTTTTTTCAAAATGTATCAGTTAATAGTGCTGCTCCAGTAGACTTCTGCACTGAAATACATTTCGCAAAATAACAGATTTTTTTATATTCAGTGTTGAAATCTGACATGGGGCTATACATTTTGTCAATTTCCCAGCTGCCCTGGTCATGTGACTTGTGCCAGCACTCTAGGAGGGAACTGCTTTCTGGCAGGCTGTTGCTTTTCCTTTTCAATGTAACTGAATGGAATGCAGTGGGACATGGGTTTTTACTATTGAATGCTGTTTTCTTAGATCTACCAGGCAGCTGTTATCTTGTGTTAGGGAGCGGTTATCTTGTGTTAGGGAGCTGTTATCTTGTGTTAGGGAGCTGTTATCTTGTGTTAGGGAGCTGTTATCTTGTGTTAGGGAGCCGTTATCTGGTTACCTTCCCATTGTTCTGTTAAGCTCCCCATAGACGCAACGATCTTTTCCTGCCAAACGACCGATCTTAGCGAAGTCCGCCCAATCCCTCAAATTATTGTGCGGTTAGTTCGATACAAACAATCGTACATCTTACGAATTTTCGGCCAACATCGGTCTGATGATTGATCGGCCAGGTTAGAAAATCTTTATCGGCCCCCATGCAATCTACCTATGTTTGCAGGGCCAAGCAGGCTGCGATCCTTCAGTTTTGCTGGCAATATTGCCTGAAATGGTCTTTTTAGTTGATGGACACATCAGGCATTTAAACAATAGTTTTGAGACAATCGTGGTCTCACGATAACCATTGGATCTTTCAAAAATCTTTAAGTCTATGGCCAGCTTCAGGCTGCTGGGGGAAAGGGAGGGGGTGAAATCACTCCAACTTGCAGTACAGTAGTAAAGACTGATTGAAGTTTATCAGATCGCAAGTCACATGACTTGGGGCAGCTGGGAAATTGACAATATGTCTAGCCCCATGTCAGATTTCAAAATGAAATATAAAAAATCTGTTTGCTTTTGGATTTCAATGCAGAATTCTGCTGGAGCAGCAATATTAACTGATGCATTTTGAAAAAAAAAAAAAAAATTATCTTTAATCATAGACACCTATGTCTGCTAGTTGCTTTGATGCTGGAACTGGGTGCTTGCAAAGAGTGAGTGCAAACAACAACTATTTCACTGAATTTGCTCCTACTTCTTCTTAGATCTATTATGTCCTGCATGGGTATGCATTTTTATTCAAACAAAACATTTATTCACAAACAAATAAAAACCTGATAATTTAATAAAAACAACTATTGATTATGCTAAATGTAAAGACCACACGGCCTTTGGATAGTTCTTCACTGACAATCATCCAGCCTTACCTAAAGGGATCATGACACCATAATTAAGTATAATGAATACTAACACTTATTAAAACTGTTAACCCGATTTATTTCATTCTCCCCAGCTTAAACACATTTTGGGTTGATAATAAGCCATCCCACTGTATATACAGTAAAAGCTTTGCTTTATAATTTTGTTTAATTGGATTTAAAACTTAAAGTAAATTGTCGCATACTGTACTTATAAGTTAGTAAAACTATGGTTTGAAAATAAATTAATCTACTTTGCTCCATGCTTAATTAAACTTCCCTAATTCCTAAAACTGTTAATGAGAGCATTGATTAAACAATAAAATGAATACTTACTCCAAGCTCATATGCGGCTGTGATCAGCTCCCCTGTGGAAAAATAATGTAAAACCAATAATTACTACTAGGAAATGACACTCCTCCAAAGTTTTCCAAATTCAAAGCCTTGCATTGGGATTTTGCATTAATTTGGCTTGATAAAAATAAATCTATGGAGATTTAACAGCGTGAAATTCTCAGTAAAAATCCACCCACTTTAGATTTGGTTAAGCTGAAAGCATTAAAAAAAAACAAAACCACTGTATATACACACATACACATCTTGTATAACAAGCAAAGCTAACTAGCCCATCCTAGAGGCACTATAATGTTTCAATAATTTTTTCTTTGAGCTGTAGAGACCAATGCTATTTTTGTAATATATATATTCCACTCCCATTCAGACATAACAGTATCAATGAGGTCAGACACTGACGATGGGGCCATGTTGCAGCAGTAAATCCAATTCATCCCAAACATGTTTGGTATGGGCTCTGTGCAGGCCAGTAAAGTTCTTCACTTAGTCCTCACCGGGCTCAATAAACCATATCATTATGGACCTCTTCACACACATTGGAATGCTGAAACAGAAAAATGGCCCTGCCCAAACGATTTCCACACAGTTGTAAGGACACAATGCTCTAGAACAGGGGTCCCCAACCTTTTTTTGCTCGTGAGCCACATTTAAATAAAAAAAAAAAAAGAGTTGGAGAGCAACACAAGCATGAAAAAGTCCATTTGGATGTCAAATAAGAGCTCTGATTGGCTTTTTGGTAACCCCTATATGGACTGGCAGCCTACAGGAGAGAATGTTTGGCAGGCCATCTGGTTTTTATGCAACCAAAACTTGCCTCTAAGCCAGTAATTTAAAAATAAGCACCTGAGGCCACTGGGAGCAACATCCAAGGGGTTGGAGAGCAACATGTTGCTCGCGAGCTACTGGTTGGGGATCACTGCTCTAGAATGTCACTGTATGCTGTAGCATTAGGATTTCTGTTCACTGGGATGAAGTATCCAGCCCAAATTATGGGTTGGAATTATTCCTTCACCAGCAAATGTTCCAATTGGCACTATGCATGCACTAGAATAGGTGTTCTTTGAGAGATTATACAGTTGTTGCCACTGTGTTTATCCTGCCATGTGTTCTGAAAAGTGTTATACATTACATACAGCATTTATCCTGTCATGTGTGCTGGGGTATTATATGCAAAAGTGGCCTGGTATTTAACTTGACATGTGTTCTAGGCTGTACTATGATTTAAATGAGCATGGTATGTATACATGTGTTCTAGGTTATTATACAGTTGTGCTCATAAATTTACATTCCCTGGCAGATTCTATAATTTCATAACCATTTTTCAGAAAATTTGAATGACAACACAAAAACTTTTATTTCACTGGTTAGTGGTTGGCTGAAGCCATTTATTGTCAAACTGTGTTTACTCTTTTTAAATCATAATCACTACACAAACTACCCAAATGACCCTGATCAAAAGTTTACCTACCCCATTGTAGTGAAGTCTTTTGTGGTAGTTATGGATGAGGCTCTTTATCTTCATGGTAAAGCTGACCATTCTTCCTGGCAAAAAGCCTCCCGTTTTCATAAATTCTTGGGCTGTCTTGAATGAACTGCATGTTTGAGGTCTCCCCAGAGTGGTTCAATGATATTGAGGTCAGGAGACTAAGATGGCCACTACACAACCTTCACTTTATTTTGCTGTAGCCAATGACAGGTCGACTAGGCCTTGTGTTTTGGATCATTATCATGTTGAGATGTCCAGTATTTTTTTGTATTTCACCTGAAGTTATTTGTGGGTTTTTCTTGCATCCCGAACAATTTTTCTGGCAGTTGTGGCTGAAATTTTAGTTGGTCTACCTGACCGTGGTTTGGTTTCAACAAAACCCCTAATTTTCCACTTCTTTATCAGAGTTTGAACACTGCTGATTGGCATTCTCAATTCATTTGATATTTTCTTATATTCATTTCCTGTTTTATAGAGTTCAACTACCTTTTCCCACAGATCATTTGACAATTCTTTTGCTTTCCCCATGACTTACAATCCAAAAAAAACATCAGTGCAGCACTGGATAAAAGATGCAAGTGTCTGTCATTAGTTCAGAGAGTCATTGACCTTTTATACACACCCACTAATTACAAGCAAACAGATCACAGGTGAAGATGGTTACATTTAATAGCCATTCTAACGCTTTTGTGTCAAGTTTTGTGCATGTTATCAGGCCAAATCACTAGGGTATGTAAACTTATGATCAGGGTCATTTGGGTAGTTTGTTTAGTGATTATGATTTAAAAAGAGTAAACACAGTTGTTTGACAATAAATGGCTTCAACCAACCACTAACCATGAGTAAAAGAAAAGTTTTTGTGTTATCATGCATATTCTCTGAAAAATTCTGTCAGGGTATGTAAACTTATGAGCACAACTGTACATGAATCTGGGGGCTACATTTATCTTGACATGTGTTCTATTATAATTGAGAATTGGCCCAGGGATTCTGTACAAGAATCTTTAAAGAAAATGTCTTTAATTAGCCTGTACAGAGCTAAGATCTGAACTCTGAACATCAGGATCTGACCTCACTGATGCACTGGTGTCTAGATATTGTATTTAAAATCTAGTGGAAAGTGTTTCCAGAAGCATAGAGGATGTATCAGTTAAGGATGGACCAGCGCCTTATTAATGCCTGTGATTTTAAAATAAAAATTTTGTGTTATGCGTCCACATACTTTTACGATGTAGATGCTGCCTGATTATAGAAAATGTACGAGAGGTACGAGAGGTAATTCTACAATAGCTGTACTTTCATATTCCAAACCCAGTAAAACCAGGACATTTTATGAGCTTCCACCACTTTGCATCATCTGTAGAATTTCCAGAAGTGATTTAATATCAATACTTTATCCATCCCCTCTACAGAGAATCCACTATAGCTGTTTTAGCCACTAACATGCTAATCTCATATACATCCCTACAAAATAGAGTCAATTTACCTGAATCTCCGCCGGGCACTGACGGGTGTAACGTTTTTATGTATACCGCAGACACACAAGCGAACACGGCAAGGCTCATGATCCCATAAGAATGGATGGAAGGCGTCACTAAAGTATTGCCTTCAGGTGCCATTGATTTTCTTTTCTTAGCGGGCATGGTGATTCACCAGAAAATATTAGGCAAATAACTGTACAAAGCACACAATACAAACAACAATACCTATGACAAAAAGAAAAAGAGATCTGTCACACATATAGCATATTATATGATTTTAAAATCTGTTTGTCAGAATGGCTTGCCTGTGTGATGAATAAGAAAATCTGATGCCGCTGGGACAACATGTTAAAGCGGTGGTTCCCTTCTAAGTTAACTTTTAGTATTATATAGAATAATCGATTCTAAGCAATTGGTCTTTATTTTTATTTTCTCATTTGCCTTCTTCTGTCGCTTTGCAGCTTTCAAATGGGGGTCACCATCTAAAAAAAATTTCTCTGTAAGGCTACAAATGTATTGTTATAGCTACTTCTTATTACCCATCTTTCTAGTCTGTCTCCTCTCCTATTCATATTCCAGTCTCGTATTCAAATCGATGCATGGTTGCTAGGGTAATTTGGACCCTAGCAACCAGATTATTGAAATTACAAACTGGATTGCTGCTGAATAAAAATGATAAAGTACTTAAAAAAACTCTCAAATAGAAACTGAAAACCATGCCTCAGAAGATCACTCTCTACATCATACTAAAAGTTAACTGAAATGTTAAAAAAAAAAAAAAACCTTTAATGGAGTGGTTTATAAGTAGCAGCACTCACAGACACTGTATCCCTCCTTACAGAGCGCATGCGTTCACTAGCAGGAAGCCTCACACTACTGCTGGTCACATGACTTGTTGTCTGGGCAGCAGCGTCTCTACTTTACCCACGTGTGCATAGGGATAATCCTTGCTCTACGGTGAGCTGAATGGGCCAATATCAGAGCCAGGCACAAGAGCAAGGCATCAGGCCATCAGCTGGATAAGGCCCCCGAAGTTGCTTTCTTCAATTCTGTACAAGGCTAAAATGTAAATGTATGGACAGCAGTCTGTCACAGAGGAGATGCAGGGCTTCCTGACAGCAGCTGCACGTTACATCTCTTCCATTACAGTAAAACCCACCAGAGCTCAGACATAGAAACATGGCATAGTGGTAATGTTTTGTTTAATGCCTGCAGTTACACAAAGCAGCTGTGGGAACCAACTTAGACTGGGATACATTTATCAACTGGCCAGAATAAAACAAATCCAGACACTGACTGACCGTGTGGGAGAGAGAGAGAGGCTGCAGGCTGAGGAGGCTTTATCAGCATTACTTGAATTACAGCTTGCTCACTCCTTGCTTCTTCTTTACCCGCCCGACCATATTGTAATACAGACATGGAGCTACAGAAGGGTGGGTGGGCTTTATGCTGATCACCAATCAAAGCTCTTCTCAGCACTTCTGCTAGTGTCTTTTAGCCTATAGGCGGCTGTGTTATTTGACCTCACTAGCTGACTGCATTCAGAGGAGAAGGGAGGGAGGGAGTGCAAGCACAGGGAGAGCTGTGCCTGCGTCACATGCATATTTAAAGGAACAGTCGCTGAATTTTTGAAGTTGATAGACTGGTACTAGAAACTTATGACTCTACAGTACAGATCCGGGACTGCGAGTTGAGCTGTCAAAAGCGAGACTGTCCCGCTCACAGTTGGGAGTTATGCAGCGTTCCAGAGCTTAGCGGGAAGGGAAAGATGGTCATATGATCATCAGCCTGTCTGAGGGAAAGGTGACTGAAAGATACTTAGGTAGAGAAACCCTGAGAAGACCTGCTTTGTATGCTGTACGTAGAATGTTTTGTGTTTGTGTATACCGTAAACAGGGCCGGATTTAACTAGCGGGCTCCCCTAGGCCCGCTGTTGTTTGTCACCCCTGCCCCCTCCCTTTTTTTTGCTCAAATTTTCATCATTAGGATGGAGCAATGGGAATTGGCACACAGGAAATTAAAATTTCTGAATCAATGTGGGTGTGGTTGGGCAGCATGCCCCCCCCCTAAAATCCTGCCACCCTAGGCCCGGGCCTAGGTGGCCTCTCCACAAATCCAGGCCTGAGCGTAAATATGCATCTATAGGAGAGTGTAGATAATTCATACCTCACAACTGTCACGTTTTGAGCGGGACAGTCCCGCTTTTGACAGCTCAACCCGCAGTCCCAGATCTGTACTGCAGAGTCCCGAGTTTCTAGTACCAGTCGACCAATTCAAAAGTTCAGCGACCGTTCCTTTAAATGTGCACATGACGCAGGCACAGCTCTCCCTGTGCTTGCACTCCCAGTGGCGTAACTACCAGGGGTGCAGAGGGTGCAATTGTACCAGGGCCCCCACCTCCTTGGGGTCCATTGGATCCATGAAAATGGTTATGGCAGGTGGTTATTTAGAAGGAGATTTTACAGCACCTATGCTATCAACACTCCAGCATGTGCTTTATAGAGGTAAGGTGCCCATCCTGTACCAGGGCCCACCAGGGAGTAGTTGGGCCACTGTGCACTCCCTCCCTCCCTTCTCCTCTGAATGCAGTCAGCCAAGGAGGTCAAATAACACAGCTGTGATAGGCTAAAAGACACTAGCAGAAGTGATGAGAAGAGCTTTCATTGGTGATCAGTATAATAAAGCCCACCCTTCTGTAGCTCCATGTCTGTATTACAATATGGTTGGGCGGGTAAAGAAGAAGCAAGGAGTGAGCAAGCTGTAATTCAAGTAATACTGATAAAGCCTCCTCAGCCTGCAGCCTCTCTCTACCTTCAACATAGTCAGTCAGTGTCTGGTTTTGTTTTGTTCTGGCTGGTTGATAAATTTATCCCAGTCTTGGTTCCCACAGTTGCTTTGTGTAACTGCAGGCATTAAACAAAAAATTACCACTATGCCATGTTTCTATGTCTAAGCTCTGGTGGGTTTAACTGTATATATGGAATTGCCTCTGTCATGCTGGTTTGAAATTTGGGGGTATTATATGTGGTATTGCCTCTCTACCATCCTGATATGAGTTATGGGGTATTTATAACTTTCATAACCTGCTAAATTTTGTAAAATGGACATCGTATGGGGAGTGGCTATGTGAGGTTCCGGAGAAGATGTGCTTGACTGGAGCTCCGGATAGAATCCATCCTGCAAATATAACCCACAACTTCTGTCACACCGAAAGTGAGCATAAGCAGGTTTATCGCTTTACTAAAGATGCCCTTATGAGCGGTAAGAACCACAACAGATCCCAATGGGCTCATCGGACAGCTGACAAATAATTACACAGAGAAAGGTCC
This sequence comes from Xenopus borealis, assembly GCA_024363595.1. Lineage (NCBI taxonomy): Eukaryota > Metazoa > Chordata > Amphibia > Anura > Pipidae > Xenopus > Xenopus borealis. The sequence continues at coordinate 88,382,376 of CM044445.1, forward strand.
GATGCCATCTTGAACATGCCAGAAACCTCCAAAGACGTGACCTCCCACATAAACCCGGCAGAGACCTCAGATGCAGATCCCATACACAAGGATCTCTTGCCGGAATCTACTATGCTGCTAAGCGCCATCCGGGAGTCGTAGACAGTGCTGTCCTCCAAGATGAACGACCTCCACATGGAGATGCAAACAGAAATATCTCTGTTCCGCACTGACCTAGATAAGCTGCGGGAACGAGTGGAGGAGATGGAGCGCCGTGTGGGAGACACAGAGGATGGCCTACAGCAGAAACAGCAGTCAATCTCCGAACTTCAGCAGCTAGAAAGAAGGGGGAAATTAAGTACCTCAATTCTACACTCCACTTCTACCCAGATTTTACAGCAGAGATACAGCGACAATGTCGCACCTTCCAAGAGGTTAAAAAGTGGCCCCGGGAAAAAGAAATCACCTACAGCATGTTATACCCAAGCAGGCTACAGGTTGTGGATCGCACAACTACTCAATTCTTTACAGGTCCTGCAGAGGTCAACAACTGGATTGAGAATCACCAACGCTAGGGTCAAAGAGATCAGCTAGTCATGGATGTGCAGAATATGAAAGCAAAAGGCAACAGCACCTTGGGTAAGACAATAAGGCGCTACAGTCAACAATCCAACCTAGACTGTACCTAGATAGTTATGGGTGCCTCCCTAGTTAGTCAGTTAGGTTTCAGGGTTAAGGGCCTCCAACCGTAGGTCTGGTTCGACCCGGAAGGCCAGGGGGGGGTTTTAAGGGACTGGAAGACAACTGCCCGCACAGGTTCAGTTTCAAAGCTGTATATCCTGATATGGTTCTGACACTGCATATTTTCAGTAATGCTAATGTAAGGTATATGATAATGTTTGCCAATGTAAATAGTTTTGTTTCTGACCTTTTCTTTTCTCAACCTTCACTTTCTACACTGCTCCCCTTTTCTACTAGGGATGAGGGGGAATATGCCTGCTATGAGGTGGCAGTCGGATGGCTCCATAGTACAGGATCTAACCATGGCAAATTAAAAAATACTTAGGGGTGTATTTATCAAAGAGTGAAGTTAAGAGTGAAGTTCCGCCACTAGAGTTAACTTTCACTTCAACCATTGATAAATACGCCTTTCAAAATCCCATAGAATTGAATGGAGATTGGGGGAATTTAACTCTAGTGGCGGAACTTCACTCTTTGATAAATTTACCCCTTAGCTGGAATGTACAGGGACTGGGCACCAAAGAAACATGTGCCCTAGTGTTTCAATTCCTTAAGAAATATAAACCAGATATTTTGATGCTCCAGGAGACCCATCTCAAACAGGCCTGGGTTGGAAAACATTCTTGGGGAGTGGTGATACTGTTCCATAAAAATGTAGGCTGCTAAGTTGAACAAGTCAAGCAGGACCATAACGGAAGATACAGTACAGGCATGCATTAATGGAGTTAGCCTGATAATAGCGTCAATATACGCCCCACCTGCAGTAGACAATAATTTCTTGCCCCTCCTCACAAGACATCTAGCAGAAATGAACCTATATCCTATTATCCTGTTAGGTGACTATAATGTTGTCCTAGACCCTGCCATGGACACGATTACAGGATCACATTATAGCAAGCTACCCTTGAACAGCTGGGCCACAAGCAATGTATTTACAGAGGCGTGGAGATGGAAGCACATGAATAAAAAATAATTCTCCTGCTACTCAGCCACACATAAATCCCACTCCTGAATAGACTTGGCTTTTGTGTCCCCAGATTTCCTGCATAAATTGAGTACGATAGAATATCTACCATGGGGAGCCTCGGACCATTCCCCCCTTGTCCTCACATTAACTATACATGTAGACCCGATAGATAAGGTGTGGAGACTTCCTACACATTGGATAGGCACCACTAAGATAGAGCCCGTTGTACAACCTACAGTACTGGCAGGTGAACCCTGGCACGGCAGATCCATACATAGTCTGGGACTCATTTAAGGCCACGGCAAGGGGAACATATATCTCAGCAATAAACCAGGCAAAAAAATCAATAAGGGTCTGATTGAAAATCTAGAGATAGATACCACTACCAAAGAGCAGGAGTATTTAGTTAACCCCACTGAAGAGACTAGAAACACGTGGCTACAATCCTCCCATTTACTGACAGTGGCCAATATAGAACAGGCGCAGGCACGCATTCAACGGCAATCGCACAGGCTATTTGAGCTTGGGGACAAGGCAGGAAAATTACTGACCATACTGGTGAGAGATGAGCGCAATACAGCTTCAATTCCCTGCATAGAGAACAACGAGGGGGACCTCATTACACAACCCTGCCACATTGTAGACGTATATACCTTAGAATAATACCTGGAGCTATACGCTTCTAAGGTGACATGTACAGCGACACAGCTGCTGGAATATTTGGAAACCATCCCACTGCTATATCTGTCTGAAACCACTAAGTTGATACTAGATTGACCTATCACAATGGAGGAAGTAGAGAAGGTGATTGGGTCCCTCCCCCACAGGCAAGGCACCTGGCCCAGATGGCCTTCCGAGGGAGTTCTAAAAACACCATAAGATGTTGGTAACTGAAAATGAAAACCCGGAGGGGTGCTGTACCCGAGCCCATGTCCCAGGCATATATCTCTTTAATACCAAAAAAACTGAAAGATCTGCAGAAATGTGCCTCTTATAGGACAATCTCTCTCATAAATTGCGATGCTAAGATATTAGCTAAGGTCCTGGCCAATAGGTTGAGACTGTACATGAAAGATCTCGCTGCTGTTTTAGTGACGGTGAGATGGTGGTTTGAGTCAGATTGCTCTAATGCTACTTCGATGCTGGAGGCAGGGATAATTGAGGCTGCTACCTTATAGAGGAAGGGAGGCACACCCACAGATAACACAATCCATGAACACCACCATTCGAGCCTGGAAAGCGGCTCAAAAATCATTGACCCCAGCTGGACAGTGATACCACTCACCATATGCCCCTCTATGGTGCAACAATTCCTTTCCTCACTTCCTTCCTAACCAGGATTACAAAATTTGGGCAAGTAATGGACTTAAAAATGTTAAAGATCTCTACGACATAGTGTCCTGGTCAACACGTAACTCCGGTACAATCAACTTCGACATGTGGCTCTGGCACAATTCCCTAATCCAAAAGACACCATTATGGTTACCACTCTGGAAACAGCTTTACAGCTTAAAGAGGTCTCTAAACCATTGTCCTGTATATACCAGACTCTGTCGACACCAGAAGAAAAGCACCCACTCAAATGTTTCCAAAAAGGGGCCGAGACACTGCAGATTTAAAGGAGTTACATTGGTCAATGATCTTACGCCAAGTGCTAGCCACAGCAATATCAGCTAGAGATAAGTTGATACAACTGAAATTTATAGATCGCTCCTACTTTACTCCAGAGCACCTTTATCACATGGATCCCACCAGAGATCGGCACTGCACTAGAGGATGCGGACACCCCAGAACATGGTTCCATATGGTATGGATGTGCCACAAATTAACCCGCTATTGGACAGATATTTTTTTCCTTTATTTCCAAAGTAATGGTACTACCCATACAGGCCAAACCCACCTTGGCACTGTAGGGACACACAGGAGGGCCAGTGGACTCTGTTGAAAGCAGAACTTTGCTCCGATTGCTTATGTTCTATGCAAGAAAGCTAATTGTCCTCAGGTGGAATAAGCTGGTCACTCCAATGATGGAGGAGTGGAAGGAACTGGTAAACAGAGCTCTACCATACTACAAAGTGGTCTACATGTCTAGAGGGTGTACTGACAAATTCATAGCTATTTGGATGGGTATTGAACTCTAGAATGAATATCCCGACTGGTGCCTGACCCCTCCTCACCCCATAACTCTCTTGCTCGCTTCCTTTCTTTCTTATTCTCTACTTTCTTCCTCTGGAGCCTCTTCTCGTGAGGTTCCCTTTCCTCTATGGTATCTAAAATTACTTTCTAATTCTTGTATTGTATTGACACGATTATGTTATGTTTGAATCAAAATTCAATAAAAACATCTTTTAAAAAAAATGGACATGGTAATTAGGGGGTTTGGCCACAAAAAATGGGCATGGCCAAATAATTGTCATGGGAAAACATGTTTCTTTCAAAACGCATCAGTTAAGTGCTGCTTCAGTAGAATTCTGCTCTGAAATCCATTTTTCAAAAGAGAACTGTGGCATTTAAACAGCAGAAGGATTGAAATACCAGAGATTTAATAAGACTATAGTATACATGGGATGCATGCTGTTCCAAGGAGTTAAACTTTTGTATTAGTATTTGCTTGTCCTTAAAGGAGAAGGAAACCCTTTCGGCGCAAAACCCGTCCCCCCCCATAGGCCCCCTCCTTCCCCTCCCCCCAGCTTACTTCCCCTTCCCTCAGGCAAATGCCCCTAACTTGCTACTTACCCTTCTGCGCAGGTCCTGTCCATGGCGTTCAGAGTCGCTATCTTCTTCCGTGCAGTCTTCTTCCTGGATCCATCTGAAAGTCACAAAGTTGAAAGCCTGTGGGTGTCACTGTGCATACACAGGACTTTCTGTACAGCTTGAAAGTGAAAGTAAGAGTTACTGCTGTTATGTAATGGCTGCATGTATCTGCTAATAAAGCAGAGTTATGCTCTCCTCATCCTCGGCTACCAAACACAACAAAAATTTTGTGACCTTCGGTGTATGCGCAGTAGGAGCATTTTCTGGTTCAGATCTACTGCGCCGAAAGTTACGCCGATGGATCCAGGAAGAAGACCGCACGGAAGAAGATGGCGCCTGTGAACTCCATGGAGAGGACCTGTGCTGAGGGGTAAGTAGCAAGTTAGGGGCATTTGCCGTGTGGGGGGGGGGGTCTGCGCCGAAAGGGTTTCCTTCTCATTTAAAGAACTTCTATGAAGGAGGATATAGCAGAAACAATTCTGTTTCTAAGAAGAAAAAGTAGCATAAACAAATTAAAGTGCTTTAAAGTACAGTAGAACCATATTTTACGTTTTTCAGGGAACCGGAAATAAATTGTATAAATTCCAGGGAAATGTATTATGAAAAATATATAGGTGGGACCAGAAAACAACAATGTAAAATCAGGGAAAACTTAAAATCATGGGACTTAAAATGGTTCTACTGTAATAAAAATATAATGTTGTCCTGCACTGGTAAAACTGCTGTGTTTGCTTCAGAAACACTACTATAGTTTATATAACTAAGCTACTGTGTAGCAATGGGGCAGCCATGGAAGGAGAAAAGGCTCAGGCTACACAGCAGATAGCAGTTACGCTCTGTAGTACATATTGGTGTTATCTGTAATCCACTATTTAACCTGTGCCATATAGCCTTTTTTCAATTTCCACCATTGCTACAGCAGCTTGTTTATATGAACTATAGTAGTGTTTCTGAAGCAAACAGGTCAGTTTTACCAGTACAGGGGAACAGTACATGATATTTTTATTACTTTGAAACATTTTAATTTTTTGATGTTATGGTTCCTTGTAGAGACCCATCTAACTGTGTGGGTAAGGGCCCTTACACACGGGCGTTTATACCTTGTGTTGCAGTTTCATGCATTCAACCTAGTGTTGGACTGGCCCACAGGGATACCAGGAAAAATCCCGGTGGGCCCTGTTGTCAGTGGGCCCTCTTGCTTCTAACAATTTGGTCTATTTCATGTAGAAAAAGAGGCTTTATAATGGTAGAATAGAGTATAGTAAGTAGATCTAAAATTATAGGAGAATAAATAGGTTAAGTGAGGAGAGAAGGAATAATAGTTTGGAAAGTTTTCCAAGGTTTTCTGGTGGGCCCCTGGTCTAAGGTTTTCTGGTGGGCCCCTGGCATCCCAGTCCGACATTCAACCGCAGGGGAGCTCAGTAGAAGAGGCACTGAATTATTGTCAATGCAGCTGTACTCACACAATATTCAACCATATGTTTGCGGCGCACTCCTGGTATCAAGGATCGCTTCAGTCAAGTAGAAGTTAAAATTCCATCTTTATTGTTTGCATAGATAAAAAGGAATAACCAGTCCTAGGTCTGACGCATTTCATAACCCACGTACTTCCTCAGAGACCTATGTACTCACACCTACCTGTACACACACAGACGCATGCATGTATGCAGAATGTTGCGTCCCAACCTGCATTCGGTGCTTACATGCGTCATTGTGAGTACAGCCCCCTTTAAAATAATTGACTGTGTCTACTCCTGCGCTCCCTTGCAGCTGAATAGAAGAAAGCGCAAGGCAGGGGAGCGCTGGTATAAACGCCCGTGTGTAAGGGCCCTAAGGGTGATGATCTGTTCCAGATATTTTTGAGACCTTATTTGTTACTATTTATTGTGAAGAGGATTTAGGTTTGAATATCCTAGGGCTTGATCATTATCACCCAAGTGGAATCTCTGTAAACGTGACATTGTTTTATGTACAAAACAAAGATAAAAATGGAAATATTGCATGAAAATTATTCAAACACTCTTTTATGGGAGATCTGAGTTCACACAGGTGAAAAACAGTTATTTAAAGGGATGCTGTCAGGGGAAAATGTTTTTTTTCAAAATGCATCAGTTAATAGTGCTGTTCGAGCGGAATTCTGCATTGAAATCCATTTCTCAAAAGAGCGAACAGATTTTTTTATATTTCATTTTTAAATCTGACATGGGGCTAGACATATTGTAAATTTCCCAGCTGCTCCAAGCCATGTGACTTGTGCTCTTATAAACTTCAATCACTCTTTACTGCTGTACTGCAAGTTGGAGTGACATCACCCCCTCCCCTTTTCCCCCCCAGCAGCCTAACAACAGAACAATGGGAAGGTAACCAGATAACAGCTCTCTAACACAAGATAACAGCTGCCTGGTAGATCTAAGAACATCACTCAATAGTAAAAACCCATGTCCCACTGCGTTATATTCAGTTATATTGAGAAGGAAAAACAACAGCCTGCCAGAAAGCAGTTCCCTTCTAAAGTGCTGGCACAAGTCACATGACCAGGGGCAGCTGGGAAATTGACAAAATGTCTAGCCCCATGTCAGATTTCAAAACTGAATAAAAAAAAATCTGTTTGCTCTTTTGATAAATGCATTTCAGTACAAAAGTCTACTGGAGCAACACTATGTTTTCCCATGACAGTATCCATTTAACAAGGGAACATTTGACTTCCAATTTGCCTCCACCTATCTGAATATTTAAAAAAAAAAAAAATTGGGGTAAATGCCTCACAATTATGGGGTTATTTTTGAAGTTGTTAATCAGAATGATAGCTATTAAATGGAGGCTAAAGGGTATTCCAATTATAGACAGAGATAAAGTAATAGGAATAAATATATTAGAAAAAGGTACAACACCCCCGCAGCCCCCCCCCCCCCCAGCAGATAGTGACTTGCTGCAGCCGGCTTCAGTTGGCTGCAGGAATTTTTAAAAATCGTCACGGAGGGGGGTGGAGAGATGTTGGGTTTCCACATACATTTGGTAATAAAATCTAGTCATATTGATACTATTATAAAGCAATATACTGGCTGATCGTTATTTCACCTAATTGGTAGGCTTGTATCCCCTTGCATGTGGCACACACCATCATCAACTTTGAACATTCTACCAGTTAAGGGCCACAACAGCCAAATGATGTGGTCCTCTCCTATTTGGTCACCATAGGCCCAGCCATTTTGGTACAGCACTTAGGCAGCCAAACTGGGTAAATATGTGGTCCCTTTGCAGTCTTGGAAAGCAAGAGAAACTTCTGATAAATGGCCAGTTTGGTCCTCAAAAAACTTAGAAAGTACTTCCTAGATCAAGCAACCTCTTATCACAACTCTATATAACAATTACATTTCTAAATGTCAGGAAGAAGCAGAAGGCTGAGGGCACATGAAGTGTTGACACCACTGCCCTCAACCTGCATTTTTTTGCAGGCTGAGAGAAGCAGATACGCTCCCATATGTGCCTCAGTAAAACTGCACTGACAAGTACAGTGTCTGCTACACAAAGCAGAGCCAAGTGGTGATCAGCCTGAAAACACAAAAGCAGGCACTTTTGGGCCTATCCCCACTTGGCTCCTCTTCTCTCAGCCTTCAAAAATCCCAATGTGTGCCTCAGCCCTAAAGCTGGCCATAGATGAAAAGATCCATTCGTTTGGCGACATCTTCCCCCTGATATGCCACTAACTGGCAGGGCTATATCGGGTTAATCCGAGCATTTGGCCCTATGGCCGAACGATCAGATTACGACTAGCACAATGGACTTCCGATGGGTCAGTCAGAAGGAAATCTAACCTTCCCGATCAATATTGTGTCCAGATATCGCGAAGACCTGTCAGAAGCCCCCATACACGGGGAGATAAGCTGTCAAATCGTTCTAAACTACCGATATCGGCAGCTTTATCTGCCCGTGTATGGCCACCTTAAGTCAGCACAATGGCCCACTGGTTAGATTCCAACCTTGGAACTACCTAACTGGTTTTGCCATTGGCCACTTTGGATAAGCTTTGGAAATCACTGACACATGTTGATATATATCTCCTAGGGTGCTTAGAGCTTTCATATAGTAAATACATACATTGTATTATGTATATCTGTGTCTTACATATCGTGAGCAACTGGAGGGCTGTTTATTTGTTAATCTCCAGTCCCATAAAAAGCTCAGTAAGTGTCTTTACTAGAAAGCTTTGCATTGTGGGAGCTTAATATAGGCTTAGTTATATTACTGGAGTTACTATACTTGTGCACATGGGGGAAGGGATAAGCTGGTTGGGGGAAGGCTCAAATTATCTATCAAGAACCTGGACCCCCTGCCATTCCATCTTTGTGTCACCTGATCAGTTTAGATCAACAAGAATAGCTCTATTGTATAGTTTCAAACAGCATTGGGTAACAGATGGCAGTAGACAGAGTGCAAAAAGTAGCAAGTCTATAAATAGTGTATCTGGAAACTCATAATGCAAAAAAAATTATATTTTTTGATTACGTTATTTTACCGTTGTTATTATTATTATTGCAGTTAATTCATTTCAAAACAGTACTATAAAGTGTTTTCTATCAATTGTGTTATTGAATGCCTGACAGACTCATATAATGTCTTTGTTAGTGGTTTTCTATGTTCTTCAGTGGCAAATATGTAGAATGTGCTACTTTGCTGCATAAATTGTTTCATTATTATTATATTTATATAGATATGAGCAATATCTCAGAAAATGTTGTTGAAATGCATTGGGGTCAATGGGAATGGGACATTGCATTGAGGTTAAGGTGTTTTTAGATCTGCAAGAGCATATGTATATATGTTGGCCTACATTGCTAGAGAATCCTATGCTACAACTGTTCTTCATAGGAAAAAAATCACACCGTTTAGATATCCTTCCACCCACTTGCTCAGGCCAGAAATTCTTCCAATCAGGTTGACCAAAACCACCTTTAAATGTTCCATTAATTATACACTATAGGAAATGCAGCTGTCTCTCCAGAGTGCAAAGAGACAGCAGATGTGGAAGGGGTGGACTGTGGATTAATGGCACCCGCTGAGAGCATTTTCCCCCTTGGCAAAACTCCACATGAAGAAATTCTAGCAAAAATTTGCAAAAAAAAGTTTGCCACTGGGGAAACTACTAATTTCACTGTTAAACTATACCAGAAAAAAAGCTTGCACGTCCCTACTGACATAATCTGCGGTGACTTACAACAAATTCACATAAGTGAGCTTTGACATTTTTATACAATTTCTGCTCCATTTTTTCTTTAGTTAATTTATGTATCTGTACAGATGAACAATAGAAGCAGAGGATCCAGCACTTGTGTTTGTGATGGTGAAGGAAGGGGGTATGAAAGTTTCTATTAGAGACACACATTTATATACAGTTTCAAAATAGGTGCACAAATAACGAATAAAAAACCAAACACAAAAGTATTGTAGAAGTGATACCTATATTAGAGTCCTGCACGGTTCCATTTTATGCAACCCGTACCCAACCCGCAACCCACATTCTTACCCGCCTGGACCCACTACCCGACCTGCATGTACCTTATCTGCAACCCGCTGACTATCAAGAATCAGGAAGTGCTGTCATTGTAACCGGAAGTGACATCATTGGAAGTATGCATGGTCAGAAAAATTTGTAAAAGATGAGAAGATCCGTGGCCCTACCCGTAGAACCACGACCTGCATCTATAACCGGACCCGGAACTTCAACTCACAGGGTACCGCAGGTTTTTGCGGGTACCCGACCCGCTGCAGGACTCTAACCTATATTGGCTAACAATAAAAATACATTGCAAGCTTTCGAAGCACCAAGGCTCCTTTGTCGGGCAAAATGCAAACACGGTAAAACAGTTTTTGTTTTGTGCTTAAAATAGGTACACAAAACAAATCTTTCCAAAATTTCGAGGGAGGTAGCCCTAAAACGATTGTGCATTTAAACCTCATAACTTCAGTGGGTTCCACTGTTGATTTTATCAATTATTATTTTCAGTAATTACCAACAAATTGAGACAAGCTGTTATTCTATACTTTACAGGTTGACCCAGTGAAATTATCTCTGTAAAGTGAATCAAATTCTACCTTGTCACCTGGTCATTTTCATAGATAAAAGTGGTAATCACTCATGGAGTACAAAAACGATTATAATACAGTAGAACCATAAAGGGATACTGTCATAGGATACTGTCATCAGTAAGGAGTGATTGAAGTTTATCAGAGCACAAGTCACATAACCGGGGAGGCTGGGAAATTGACAAAATGTCTAGCCCCATGTCAGATTTCAAAACTGAATATAAAAACATTTGTTTGCTCTTTTGAGAAATTTATTTCAGTGCAGAATTTTGCTGGAGCAGCACTATTAACTGATGCATTTTGAAAAAGAACACGTCTTCCCATAACAGTATCCCTTTAATTTTCACGTTTAGCTGTATCTCATATCTTTGGCATTTTCTTTGGAAATGCTAGGATTCTCTGAATTTGTGACTCCAGTGGTCTCTCTTTATCCTCTGCTTATTGTTCTGTCTGCCTGAATCACTGATAGCTGGGCATTCACCTGCCATAAATGCTCCTTTTCTAGTGAATCTTAAATCAAGTCAGGTGCCTGACCTGCTCCAAAATGATGAAAATAGATGTTAAAAATGTAAAAGACACCTGGCTCAACCGGAGTAAGGGAGCTTAGACAGATACTTGCTTAAAGGAACAGTAACACTTTTGCATTGAACGATTTTCCCAAAAACATTTTGATTTTCCAAAACTTTGCAAAAAAAAAAAAAAACTCTGTAAAGGCTATGGGAGGACCCAAAATAGCAATTCAGAAGGTTTAAGGTGGTGAATGGTCGAATTTGAATTTTTTAAAGAGACGGTACTTCGAAATCCAAGTTTTTTTTAAGTTTTTTCAATTAGAATCTAATTTTGGCCTATTTGATAGTCGAAGTAGCCAAAAAAATTCGAAATTCAAACTTTTTATTTTGAATTTAATTTGAATATTCACTTCGACCCTTAATAAATGTTCCCCTAAAAAACAAAAGTATTTTAAAGGAAAAAATATATAATGTACTACTGTTGTGCTGCCCTGGTAGTACTGGTGTGTTTGCTTCACAAACACAACAATAATTTATATAAACAAGCTTGCCATTCATGCATATGAAACATAGAAGATAATGGATAAGTTCTGAAGAATCCTATTACAGGGTCAGACTGGGGGCCCAGGGCCCATGGCATCTCTGTACAGGGACCCCCTCCTGCCCCCCCCCACTGACTCTACTGCGATGCGCATGAGTGAAGGTGCAGCGCACATGTGCAAACGGTGGCGCGCTTCTGCAAATAGCACCATGCCAGTGCCAAATTTCTTTTTTTTGTACACTATCTGAATATTATACGAGGACTCCTCTATCTATCTATCTTTGCACCCACAAGTATACATATATATATATGTAAAGCAAACAAAAAACCGCACACACAGGACTTATGAAGTGCAAAAAAATAAAAAAGATTTTTTTATTGCAACGTTTCGGCTCCTGTACTCGAGCCTTCTTCAGGTGGTGTGTACAGTGCAAATAACCATCAGTTTTTAAACAAAAAATGGCGCAAAAGTCACATTGCTTGTTGGGTAGGTACATATATCACGCTCCAGCATATGCTATGGCACAATATGACACACACATCTCTTAGGTCTCGCGGCCTTCTGATGTAAGGTTTTATACACTCTCATAATGATGCACAACTGACCCCATGACGTCACAGGTCGTGACTTTGGCGCCATTTTTTGTTTAAAAACTGATGGTTATTTGCACTGTACACACCACCTGAAGAAGGCTCGAGTACAGGAGCCGAAACGTTGCAATAAAAAACCTTTTTTATTTTTTTGCACTTCATAAGTCCTGTGTGTGCGTTTTTTTGTTTGCTTTACCTATTATTGATTATAACCTGCACCCAGGCAATTGCCCAATGGATTGAGAGTGCTCCAGCTGCTAACATGTATATATATATAGATATATATATATATATATATATATATATATATATATATAAAATCCAAAATATATATATGCCAGCCATAAAGAGTGACTGCAACCTATATACAGAATAAAAAACAGCAGATCTCTAGCCCATCTCCACACACTCAACTTATTTTAATGTATGCTTGCTTAATCTGTGCAAGCAAAGAACCCAGGGGTCTGTGTAAGTAACTCCCCCTAAAATATACCACACGCTGAGTTAAGACAAAGCCAGCTTACATCATCTTTACTTCTTTTCTGGTGGTGGAACTAATTACAACTAGCCTAGTAGGTGGCATAATAAACCTACCAACGGTATAACTCACAGCATAATCTGAGGAAGAGACTAATCTAGACGATCAAGGCAAAGTCATACAATCAGGTCTGGACTGGGAGTTGAAATAGGCCCTGACATTCCAAGAACAATGAGACCCAAACAGCCTCCACCAGCGCACTAAGTAGTGACTTTCTGTGGCATCTTACAGCAGCCCCTCTGGCATTTGCCAGAACCCCCATATTGCCAGTCCGAGCTTGCATACAGTACATCAATATATCAGAGAAGTGTTTTCACTGGATGATGACAATTAAAATATTGCTCTGTAAGCCATGTTAACTAACTAATGAAAGGTATGAATGAATCAGAGCTAGACAACAAAAGGAAATCCTTGTACAAAATATATAGAAAAGGCCCATTGAAGACCACTAGGATTATCAGTCCATAACCAACCACATAGACAAATATTGTGTGGTCGGACTGATCAACTACTCTGTAGTCACATTGTTCTTAATTATTTCTTTGGTCACCATATGTGGATTGCCAATTCAGTGCAAATCAGTCCGTTATAGGATCCAATTATACTGTACATAATCAAAAATTAGAACGTTTTCTAAACTGCTATTAAATGGTTAGACTATATGTGCTTGGAGGTGCCACATTTTTTCAGATATTTCTTTCATTGGGAGATTGTGTTTACCTCCTACTTTAAGCTCCATTCAAAAACAACCTGACTGACCGGAGAGGATGTCCCCAAAACTGCTACTATATAACTGAAAATATATTTGCTTAGGCGCACCACCCCGACTAGGGCTCCATTCACAAACATCCGGACTTGCAGGAGAATTGAGAGCATCTCCTGAACTGCTATTATATAATTAAATAGATGTGCTTGGAGGCACCACATTTTTCAGATATTTCCTCCAGTAAAATTTTCATAAATAATATTTCCCTGCATTATAATTATGATCGTTTTTTTTTTTTCAGTTTTTAATTTTGGCCTACTAAGAAGCCCTTTAAAGAAAATGTGTTGTAAGTCACCTTGGTAATTGTGACCACATAACAAAGGGAGTGGGATATGCAGCAGGGGTCTTAAAAATCTAAACAGTGATAGAAATTGGCAGTTGTTATAGAATTAGCAGGTCAGTCCCATAACAGTGCAGACTTTATTAATCGGGTAAAAGCACACCGACTCTATATACATTCCCAGTCAGGTTTGAGTTAATGGGCCATAAATCTAATAACTACTGCCTTAGATGCAATGCAGCTGGCTCTGACATTTGCTGTGGTCTTCACAATATATACACTTTCCTCTGAACTATTTCTATGATTTTGGTCTAAGTTTCATTGTAATCTTCAATGCATTGGCACTCTGTTTATTTGCCTCCACAGACAACTTTTACATGTTTACTTCCTTTTATCTTTATTAGTACTGGTATGGAACCTGTTATCCAGAATGCTCAGGCCCGGGGGCTTTCTGGATAATGGATCTTTCTGTAATTCGGATCATCATACCATAAGCCTTCTAGAAAATACTTTGAACTAGGGATGCACCGAATCCACTATTTTGGATTCAGCCGAACCCCCGAATCCATTGCGAAAGATTCATCCGAATACCGAACTGAATCCGAACCCTAATTTGCATATGCATATTAGCAAGAGGAAGGGCAAGGAAGTGCGCGGCAAAAACATTTTTTTACTTCCTTGTTATGTGACGAAACGTCACATGATTTTAAGGATTCAGTTTGGCCAGGCACAAGGATTCGGCTGAATCCTGCTGAAAATGGGCGAATCCTGAGCGAATACCTTATTGAATCCTGGATTCAGTGCATCCCTACTTTGAACATAAAAAAACCCAATGCTGTTTTCTCCCAATAAGGAATAATTTTTTGCATTATTGTTTGCAACAAGTTTGTATTATTTGTATAATTATACTATAAAAGTTTGTTTGAAGAAAATTTTAAAATAAAGAGAAATAAAAAAAAGGTAAAGGGATACATTTCCAATTATACAATAATATTATATATGATATTGTGCATTGGCATAATTCTTTATTGCAATAAACCATTATGATATGTAGCTCCATTCGAAAGAATACCAAATTTAATTTTTCTATTGCTTAACCATGTCAGTTTGTCCCTCTTTTAGCCCTCTGCACCCCCCCCCCCAATTGTATACATTGTAGCCTACATTCTTTGATCTTTTTGAGCTCAGGATTAGACCCAGAATGTAAGCTGGAATGTAATGTATAAAGCAGAGTAGATTTTTAGCACTAGAGCATACTCTAGTGGTGTATAGAAAGTCTGTGCAGTTTGCCCATTCAGAATTCCCAAATCCATAGTCTATGAATGATGAACACATCTCAGGATAAATAGCCATAGACAATATAAATGGTTACATTTGGATAGGCTTCTTTATCATGGAATTGTATATACTAGTTTCAAAGTGAGTTGTATTTTGCCTATGGTAATACTATTTACTTGAATGTCAATTTCTTTTTCTCTAAAATCCAAATTTATCTAATTTTTTTCAATAAAAAAAACACGACCAAACTCAAATACCTGATTTTACCTTATTAATTATTAAAAAAGCTCGATTGAATCGGTTCTGGTAAAAAGTCGATAAAATCGAGGGAAAACATGATTTTTTTCATGTTTTTTTCCCCCCAAATCTTTACATTTTTCCTGGCCCTTTTCCTGAAAGGCCTGTTTTTTTTTCATATTGTTACCCAAAATGGTCGGATTTTCAGGCTAATTCAAGCAAAGACAACAGAAACTTTAAAATAGGATAGAGACCTCTGTCACTGACTTATACACAACCTCGGCAGGTGTGAGATGGGGGATTTTCAGATTCGGGCTTATTGCAGCATCGGGTTTTAAAAAAAAAAAAATCCAAAACCGAATTTAGTAAATAACCCCCTTAATATGTGGTGACATTTTTTGTTATTAATGAATAATTTTGGGCACCCTTGTGAAATTATGTTTATTTGCTGACAGCTTGTGCCTGTGTGACAACTGCAGTCCATTGTTTATAAAATATTCAGCAGACATCAGCACTTTCACTGATCTCTCGGTAAAGTATCTTTATTAGAGGGAAATGTATTTCCCTATAATAAATACACATCAAATTCTCCCATGCATTTAAGAGGCTATGGTATTATAGTATTTCCAACCATCTGCACAGAAAATGTGGCACATATAGCAATGCTGTAAAGAACACATTCATGCAATGATTTGCAGGAATTGTGTGTATGTCTTTGCAAATCCCTCTATCACCTGAAACATATATGTAATATCTGATTAAAAAGTGACCTATTATATACATAATGATTCTGTAGGGATTCAAGAATCAACAAAACCGACAAAGAGAAAATTAATAAGATATATTCGGAGGTGTTATTTTTCAGAATCTATAACATTTTTCCTGAGATAAACTGTGAATGTGTGAGCTGGAACTCATACATATTTGTACCCCTAAATGAAGGGACACTGGCTTCATAATTGGCTATGCTTCTTAATACCCTCAATGGCCGTGACTGTGTCTAATGCATACGAACGTCGAAAAGCAGCTGAGAAATCATAGGACATAGACCCAGTAGATGATGTGAATTGCGGATGGATTCTCAAGTAAAATAATTTAAACAAAATGGTTTGCTGAACCTGCTCCTCTGATGCTGCTGGAGCAGCAAGCGATAGCAGTGAGTGAGGTACAGAATATTAAGAGATAGTCTTGGTGGCAATACATAAGCAGATCCTCTTGTTTGGAAGGGTCACCAAACAAGTGGATCTTGCACCTTGAGTTGGCAATATCAAGCTAAAAACTATGGGTAAATTTATCAAAGAGTGAAGTTCCGCCACTAGAGTGAAATTCCGCAGCTCTCCATTCATTTGTATGGGATTTTGAAAGGCCTATTTATCAATGGGTGAAGTGATAAATACGCCTTTAAAATTCCCATAGAAATGAATGGAGAGTGGCGGAATATCACTCTAGTGGCAGAACTTCACTCTTAACTTCACTCTTTGATAAATATACCCCTATATACCAGAAATGCATGTAGTCAGGATTTTTAAAGGATAAAATTGTGTTTTTGAAAAATATAGCAAACATTTTGGCAGAGGGTATTCGGCACAAGGAGACATATTTAGCTGCCTAATAGAAAGAAACCATATAAGACGGTGAAGCCATGGCTATTCTGCCATGTAAAAATCTCCCAAATAATTGTATTTAACTAACTGAGAAACACAGTCTCTAAACACTTTATTATCTCCAAAGCCTTTGGTCTCATGCTTTTATTTGGTCATGAAAATCCTCTGTAACTTATAATATCCTTATATTTTACAATAGGGGGTTCTTTATATACTAATACTGTAACTAACTTTTGTGATGATGTAGAGTACTGGCTGTAGCCATGCAGCATATTACATGGCTGTTTGAAGCTGCTAAAGTGTAACCCAATTCACAAAATGAACTTAGTGCTAAAATCTAAAATATTAAACTGAATTCATAAAAGATAACAGAGGCAGAACAGGTTTCTTGAGTACTGGGCAGATATAACACACCATGGGACAGGCAGAGGCCATTTCAACCTCATATAAAAAATAATGTATCCCCTGTTGTAAAACATAAGGATATTAGATCAACAAGCATATTAGATCACCGCTCCATCACCAAGGAGTTCCACAACAATATAAAATCATGAGGCTAAAGTTCCAATGCATCAGGACATAAATTACATTGCTAAGCACCAAATATAATTGATGACATCACTAAGCACCATTTATAAATAAAAATATTTTACAGGGTATTCATGGCTCTTGTCTATTATATATGAGTATATGTCTATATGTATAAGTGACATTTCAAATGATATGCCTCTATCCACAGTAAGATCAGGCTAAAGGCTGCAACAGAGTTGATATCCCAGAGAGGGCTGCCCAAGTGAGTAATGATTAGACAGCTGGAGAAATGGATATGGATGCTGGATCTGGAACTTAAAGTCAAAGTGAAACAATTCAATGATATGATGCTCACAAGCACTAAGGAGGATGAAGATCTGAAGGTAAACAAATGTGGATAAACAGTAGACAATGGCTATAATTAAAGAACATGCTGCTGGGTAATATTGAGATGATAGGTCTTCTTATGAATGAATTCCCATATTATCCACTAGGACTACTCATAGGGTTGCCACCTGGCCGGTATTTTACTGGCCTGGCCGGTATTTTAGATGGTTGAGCCCAATGTTATTAATGGAAAAAAAAAGATAAATATATAGGAAGACCGGTATTTTTTTCAGGAAAAGGTGGCAACCCTAACTACTCATGTGCTTATAACATCATATAAGGAAAGCCTTTCTTTCCGTAATTTGCAGTTTTTGGAAGGAGCAGGGGGAGGTGAGATATAAACAAAATATACAGATATATGGAAGGATTTAACAATTGGTATTAGGAAAATGTTGATAAGAGAAAAAGATAAAGAGAAGGTATTCTGAGCGTTGCTACAATTAGCTTTGGATTGTCATGGCTTTAATTTAGCCGACAGCACAGGGGCTGTTTAATTGTGGGTGTGAAGCTTCTCCAGTTACTTCCAGTTGCCATTTTAATTGGATTCCAGGAGGGCGTGACCTACTACAGTGGATTTCTGCAGGTGCTCTGGTTTCCTCCACACTCCAAAAAAATACAGGCAAACCTCCTGATAAAATTGAACATGTTGTGTTTGTGGTTGTGACCTTAGATTGTAAGTTCTGCTGGTACAGGGACTGATGTGAATGATGTTTAATCTCTGTAAAGTGCTGCAGAATATGTCAGCACTGGAATACTCACAATTAATGCAATTAATAATTGGTGCTACACTGAGCCTTATGTAAACAGTAAACATTAAAAAAAGACGGTTACTTTAAAAACATTGTAGAACATAATAGGAGAGGTAATTTATGAGGGGAAGGTACTAGTTAACTGCAGGAGCTGTGCTGAAAGATAAGGGCTTATTCTGTTGCCCATATTTATCCATGGAATTGTTAGGGTTGTCTCTGAGTACAAGAAGGGGTGTCAGCTGCAGGAAAATGAGAATTGCATGCAAGAGAACAGATACAGAAATAGGAGAATCTCTTTGTTCTGTTCTACCATATACAGTAGATCTTTTCTTTATGGACCAAAAAAACATACAGAATTAGTTAATGATTATATTATAGTTAATGATTATACTTTAATGTGGATTAGGGTGGTTTGGGAAACAAAAGTCCATATGCATTCCCTGGCCTATGAAAAATGCAATAATCTGGTGCTCGATCCTCTGTGGAGACGGCACTTCCCTGAATCGACAGTAAACGAACAGTTGAGGAACCTGCACATATATATGACTGCAAAAGGGGATAACCCCTATGTGTTTATTGTGTCAATCAAAGCACAGAGTTTCAGGGGCTGGCCCCTTTGTCAGCCCTTAAATAGCCTAAAAATGCCCTCCCACCAGTAGGAAAAAAAATTCAAAATACAAAATGTAACACAATTAAGTAAATGACCAAGCGCAATACAAGTCCGTATAGTTCAATAAAGTCCATCCTAGAAGGTGTTTCGCAAGAAGTCCATATTTAAAAAAAAAAAA
>CM044445.1:88403968-88444736 GCA_024363595.1 Xenopus borealis
TTGAAAAGGACTTTTATTATACAGATTTTTGTATCTGGGTGATGGGTCCACTTTAATAACTGGCCCTGCCTGCTTAGCTGGAAAAACACTGTCTAATAAATGTAACACTGCAGTAAATGTAAGCAATTATTGTCAGTGTCATTAAAAACATGCTTTCTTATCTCTAGGATAGGGTGGTCTCATCCTTGGGAAAGGTATAAGTTAGACTCTGATATTCTCATACAATCTGCAACGGTTTTCATTTTGCATATGAGGTGGGGGTTTAACTGTTTACCAGGCCCGGATTGGCAATCTGTGGGTTCTGGCAAATGCCAGAGGGGCTTCTATAAGGTGCCATAGAAAGTCAGTAATTAGTGGGCTGGTGGGGGCTGTTTGGGCCTCTGTGTGGGCTGATTGGGCCTCTGTGTACGTGAAATGCCAGGGCCTATTTTAATTCTCAGTCCGGACCTGCTGTTTACCTTTCTTTTCTGACTTTTATCTGCTTGCCAGTACCACAGGCCCTGGCAAACAGAAATCAAATTAATCCTGAGGCTAGATGTTTATTGTTAATACTATTTCACTGTATCTTTTAAGTCAGGTGCTCTATTCACCTTCCAGTCAGCTGTTGAAGCTACTGTCCAGTTATTAGACTGAATTAAACGCCAGAAACCAGGTAACTGTTTTGTTTCCAAGCTGGACAACTGCAGAATGAAAATTAAAATCCTTCAAAAGCAACAAGCAATACAAATAAATTCTGATTCGATTGAAGTACCCCTGTCTACATCATACCTAAAGCTAATGGAGAATTTACCCTTTAAATACAGCATTTTGACATTGTTTTAATATTTTATTGTTAGCGTTTAGCTTTTATAGTCTGCTTCTTTCCAGTCTGCCACTGAAAATGCTATCTGTGTTTTTAGGGTCACTGTAATTCCCCAGCAGGAGGCATGTTAACTACATAATCGAACAGATTATGTTCTGTGAGTAACAATTTCCAAAGCCTAAAATGTCCTTTGACATTTTGTCAGTTGCTTGCAGATAGGGCAGCACCCAAGTTGAATATCTCTGAAGAAACTATGTTTAACCCAAAAAATAACACTGTTACCTTACATATAGTACATGATATACTATATACTGTATATCAGATAAATAGGGGATAAATGGAGGCTTGATCCCGGAAACATTACTATGCTTTCTCACTTTCTGTTTGCTAGAAGTGAATCTTCGGACAAGAATAAAATAAAAAGTGAGCAATCTAATCTCCCTAAATCTTTACACAATGATTGCAATTAGTAAAGAAAGAGTGGGATATTCCTGGCTCATGGCTTTTCCCAGTAGTAGCAATACCGCTGTTTGAACTAGTATCGGTTCATTTTAGCAAGGGATTTGTAAAAAGCAAGCTCACTTTAAAGATTCATTTTCCTTAGGTTCCTTAAATATGAAAATGAACTTTTATAAATTCATGAGAAATATTGCTGATGACATAAAGAAACTGAGGTTGATAATCCTTAGTCATTAGTGAAGTGCTTTTTTAATATGCCGTTTCGCATATTTACCCCTAGGAGACTTTATTTGCGTAGTAATACTTAAAGCAAATTCTGCTCACCCGTGTCAGTGTCATTACAAACTTGAATGAACACCGTTATTGTAAATAAATAAAAACAATGTACCAGAACCAATTCTAACTAGGAAAATACTGTTCAATTAGCGCTAAGCTTTAGTTAAACTTTTTCTTTGGCGTCCTTATCCATAAGGGTAATAAAAAAAAAAAGAACTCATTTACAGAAGTCATTTTTTTTTTTCCACAGTAGATTTGCTTAAATGCATTTACATACATGGCTGTATTATTGCAAGGGATACAGAGAGAAAAGCTTTAATGAGTGATTTTGTATAGAGAAATCTATTCTTTTAGGCCTGTTGCAAGATAGGTTCTTTTTGTGTGTGAGTCAGTTGGCTAAGAAGAAAGGAAAAATGCATTTTATAATGGAACATAAAGCAATAAATTACTTTCAACCTTATAGCACTTTCATTTTCAAATTATCTTAAACTAATGTTGGATTGTCTTGGATGGACTTTACTCAAATACAGAGACTTATGCCGATGTATCACATGGGGGATGTTTCCCTATCAAAAGACACAGCAAGAAAGCAGCAAATATTCTCTTAATGGACCATCATGTTGAGTTTTCAGGAATATATAGGAGAGCATTACTATGCCATGAAACAATTTGGGGAGCACTGCTCTAGCGATGTTAAAGGTGGCCAAGCACGCACCGATATTATCATACAAAACAAATATTTGTACGATATTCCGTGCATGCATGGCGGGAGACAAGCCGAGCGATACCGCAAGAAGGTTTGGATATTGTCTGGCTCGTCAACCAGAGCTGAATGAAAGATACTGGTAGAATTGTATTGTTTCTACCTTTATATCTGACGATTCAGCTCTTCATGCGTGTGTATTGAAATGAATGAACTTTCCGGGAAAGCTCTTTTCCTGGTAAGTTCGTCATTGTTGCATCTATGTCCATCATTAGACTCTGTACAAGGGCTTGTGTTGGATCCCCTGACTGTCTCTATGCTACAGCTCCTGCTAGAACAAATGCAATCTTAATGCTGTCTTAGTGCAACAACTCACCACTGAGAAAAACCTGGGGTTGATTCACTAAACAGCGAAGTGGCTAATGCTAGTGACTTCTCACCAGCGTTACCACCTGCAGGGACATCGCCAATTCACTAACAGGCGCAGGCGCCAATTCGCTAGCGTTCATTCGCACTCCGCCAGATAAACTATCGTTACTCCACAATTTCACTAAAGTGCAGATTTTACTGAACGTTACCACTTTTACCAGAGTTGACTTTGCCACCTCAGACCAGGAGAAGTGCTAAAAAGAAGCTCGATCTTCCTCAATCTTCTGTCACTTACATCATATCCTTTCTGCAGAAAATGCATTTAAGTTAAAAAAAAAACGCAGGCGACTTTTCCTTTTTGTAAAAGTCCTAACTTGAACTTTTTTGGGTACCCTGTTTTCTCGAGACATTTTATAACATATGGAACATTCATTTTCCACTGAGCTCATGTGTAGGGCATTATACTAACTCTCTTGTCTTTATTAAGGTTCCCTGGACATTTGTTATTGAAACCGGTAACTTAAACCATTTGCACCACATTTATAATAAAGACCTCCATACAACTATTAAATTTCCCAGCGTATGTAAGATCAGTAGTAAATTTTCACTAGGCACAAATGAACTTCGCTATGAAATGCTGGCACAGCCGAAGTAACGCTAGCGAAAAGTCGTCAGTGTTCAACGCCCGCAACAAAACTTCACATTTTAGTGAACTAGCATATTCTTAGCGAATTGCGCCTAGCAAAGTGGTGCAAAGGGTGCGGAGCTGACGCTGGCGAAAATTAGCTCGTTACTGAATCTGCCACCTGGTCTTTTGTGAGATTGGACCATATGTTTTGTAGAATAATTCTAAGATTGTTTTACTTTACCATTGTGTTTGGTGATTTTAAATCAATATCCACATTTTTACAATGATTTTACATGCATGCACATGGCATTGGTATATTAATTAACTAATAAAGTAGAGTATTGCCTACTAGTAACGACCTGAGTCTGTGCAAAATCAGCAACCAGGAGTGTGTGCACTATCTCTAAGTGGAGCATGTGTCAGATCAAAGAAATGAGTGCCACAAGGTCAGTTTGTCACTTGTCTCCAAACAATTCTTTAATCTCCTGTCCCTCTAATCATTTTCTAAATGTCCATCAAAGATTTCCCTCGCATCTGGCTGGTGGGCATCAATAAGCCGTCCGTTCCCTTTATCTCTATAGATTTTTTTTTTTTCCGGTTTGCTGTCAGTTAGAAAGTTAGCATATGTTTTACTGCAAAAACACAAAATCTCCCAGCGTAATGTCTCCTTAATGGAGAGTAATGCATTAAATATTACATTTAATGCTTAGGTCAGATTATTGAATATAATCCTTTCTGTGACTTTTAACATCTGAACGTGTTTAAGAGACCTTCTGGATTGGTAGTACCACATTTCAGGTTGAATGGAGCTTTAGTGTTATTTTACTGCTAAACAACAGGGGTCATAAAACTACAACATCTCTAGAAAAGCGTAATCTTGTGTAATGGACCAATATTTAGTTCACTATCCTAGCTATCAGCTCATAGAAATGGCTAAATATTGAACACACAGCTATGCACGTGAGCTGCTTCATATCAGGCCAATCTATTATGAAATAGACAAACCCTTAATTTGGCAGATAGATATCATAGTAATCAAAAAACCTATAAGGGCTAAATACCTGCTATTGGAATTTTCTTTTCAATAATTTTCATTGCAAATTAAAAGCATGGTTTACAAGTCGTGTTGTAACATTCAATATCAGTTATTTGCTTCTAGATTGATCCAGCGAAGCGACATCAAATGCAAAGAACGCAACATCTTATTACGGTCATGTAACAAACCAGATCAGCAAAATATATAAAAAAGAACAAAAACAAACAATTCAAGTGAAGAGTGATATTTCTATATGTTATAGTACGTATGTATATATCTGTGTTGGCCCTATTACCAGTCTTTATTGCTTTAATACTAGGGTGCACATTTCCTAAGGGTCGAATTTCGAGGGTAAAAACCCTCAAATTCGACCCTCGAATTTTGGTGGAATGAAAACCCCTCGAATTCGAGGGGTTTTAACACAATACGATTTTTCGAATATTAAAAATGCAATCGATCGATAAAATTGTTTGGATCGATTTGAACAATTTTAAGCATTACACAGAATTTTTTTATTCGATCAGAAAAACTTTGAAAAATCCTATGTGAGCTTCCCGTAGGGATATATAGTAATTCGGCAGGTTTAATCTGCCAATTGTTATATCGGATTTTTTTTTTTTTTTTAAAGGGCCAGTACTTCGACAATCGAATTCGAATTTTCGAATTTGACCAATTCAAATCGAATTTTGGGCTATTCGATAGTCGAATAAGCCCAAAATAAATTAGAATTTCGAATTTTTTTCATTAGAATTTGATTTGAATTTTTACTTCGAATCAATTCGACCGTTAGTAAATGTGCCCCTTGGTGTGCCCTTGGACTGTAGAAACCAGTGGTTTCCAGACCAACTGCCTGCTATTTTATAATGGGTGTGTTTAACTCTTTCTATTTTATCTGTCATTTCTGTAACAAAACTAAAGCCCTGTGAGCTCTGCTGCAAAATTTATATCAGCCTCCTTCCCCAAACACCCACCATCCTCCTTACTATTCTCGGGTCCTGGTCCATTTGCAATAACAGTGCCCCTTAGTGGAAAGTTCAATTATCTTCGAGGGAAAAAAACTTTAATTTTTCTAGGTTTATTATACACCAAAGCTGCAAAAGACAACGATAGTGCTTTTACAGTTGTATCATTGTGCTTGGTTATATTGCTTCCTCTTCCTCGTGGCTTAAATTGTAAGATAAGGCTATTTTTCCTTTATATTATAATTATTTTTAAATGGTCGCTAACAGTTCTGCAAAAAAAGAAGACTATAAGAATAGTGTATTTTTTTTGGAGTCACAAAGCAATGGATTCCCCTCTGTGAGGTCGTTATATCATCTGGAGGGATTGTCCGCTTCCTCTGAATCAAATTGTAGAGGATTTTGCAGAAGTTTAACCTGAGAGACTTATGTCTTTTATTTTCACCCTAACTTACTGTGTAACTAAAATATTAAAAGTCTAGGGGAAAGTAGATACCTGGTATGTTTAAGAAAAGTTTGTAATTCCTCTGGAAAAGCAGTGACATTTTCCACAGTGCTGTATAGAAATGATACTAGAGAATGATAACAGACAAAGGAAATTACAGATACAGAAAGAAAGCAATGGTCAGAGGTCCCTACATGCAACACAAAGTCTGCACTTAAGCTGGCCATAGACGCAAAGATTTTTGAAAGATCCAATGGTTATCTTGAGACCACGATTGTCTCAAAACGATCGTTTAATGTCAGATTTGTCCATCAACTAAAAAGACCATTTCAGGCGATATTGCCAGCAAAACTGAAGGATCACAGCCTGCTTTGCCCTGCAACATAGGTAGATTGCATGGGGACCGATAAAGATTTTCTAACCTGGCCGATCAATCTTCAGACCAATGTCGGACGAAAAATCGTAAGATGACCGATCGTTTGTATCCCACTAACCGCACGATAATTTGACAGATTGGTCGGACTTCACCAAAATCGGTCGTTCGGGAGCGAAAGATCGTTGCGTCTATGGGGAGCTTAATCCTTGTTTTTGCTTGCTGCTCCACCTGTAAGATTTTAGGGGGTATGTTGTGACCTCTACACCCATTGTTTGTTTCAGCGATAGCAAAGAAATATAATTAAAACAGCAGGGGCTACAGTATTGGTGTTGCATCTCTATCAAGAGCATGCTAAGAGAACAACACATACCAGTATTAAAGGAAAAGTGCTTCCGCTCTCCTGCATACTCCAAATGAAGTCAATCCAATGAGGATGCATAGAAATCTGTGCCCTCATTGGAATTTACAGACAAAAATCCAGGGGGTGGAATAAGTGCTTTTATTAAAGCAGCAATATGAAAGCAAACATTTCAGGGTGGGTTATCATATCCACGTGCAAGCTTAGGGTTTGCAAAAAGAAAAGGAAAAGCTTAGGGTTTGCAAAAAGAAAAGGAAACAATTATAGATAAACCCTGAAAGCATGACTATTGCTTGAAAATAAAAGAAGTGGTGAGCAGCAGGTCATGGGTAGACAATTGTGAGCAGTTACAGCAAGTGCAGGATATATTGATGGATCTGGTGTGATATGAGTCAGTGTATTCTAGCTCCCTCTTGTAACAAATGAGGGTTTAGTGTGGAGCAAATTATATATTAGCCGTATATTAGCTTTATGTGTTTTATCAACACATAAAGCTGAAGGATGTTGCATGTAACCTTTAGCAATAGTAAAGTGCAATAATTGGGTTGTCCCCTAAAAGCCCAGGCCTAGGTGGCCTCTCCAAAAATCCGGGCCTGGCTATACACATACTAAGCCATGCCCCTGTTGTTCTCTGACTAGATGCCCACAAATAGCCCGACCCTGTTCATTTCTCAACAAGTTTAGCCCCTTTCATGGCAATCAAGTCTTTCCCACTTAGACCAGACCCCTGAAAGATCTCTTACCTTTTTCTCTTCTGGCATTCCTCAGTAGAAGCTAGTTGTGTGCATTTTGGGCATACACAGCATGATTTGCTTGGTTTCATCAGAAAGAAATGTTAAGCCGAGTGCAGTAATAAAGTACTTAAGGGACAAAACCCTCTGAGGAAATAGCATTATTTGTAATATAATGTTTTGCCAAAATCCTAATTCTAGTTCACAAGCACTGCAGGGTTTCATTAAATTGCAATAAGTGAGGGGTCTTATTTTATTCCCTGAGCACAAGTGCTATAGTGCCAACAGGCATAAGAGGTTGCCGCTTATGAGTCGCTTGCCAGCAACTTGCTCCCAGGGAAATGCTGCTCTGTGCACCAAGTGTCAGTTCAAAAGTCCCCAATTCTGTGCAAAGAGCAGGGTCCGTAGCACAGTGAAATGCAGCACAGTGGTCTTGCAGAAATTCATCCAATGCAGACCACAGTGTGCAAAGTGCAAAGAAATGGCCAGTTAGGGCCTTTATTGCACGCTGCATCTTGCATTGTAAATGACCCTTGTGATCTATTTTCATCTAACTACATAGAAATAAGACAAAAACTTGGCCTCTGCTCATTGAATCACAGCAAGGGTTATGAACAGATCAGATCCCTTGATTAAAATGGTCATACACAATTAAAGCTGCCAACTTTGTCCCTCCAGACTGATACTGTATGTGGCCAAAATTGTTCATATATCTATCAGGCAGGTTTGAAAATCAGATGAGACTACATTGGAGCATCAATGCAGTCCTTATCCGATGGGCCTCTGAAGGCTAATTGAATTGATAGCTCAAGAGACAATGATCATATGACCATAATTTGGTTCAACGTATGGATGAGTAGAGATCCACTCATTTGGTGACTTCATCAGAGATCTCTGATCTCAGCATATGCCCAACGTTTCTTCCATTAATTTTAATTTTTTTTTTTTACATAGAACTGTGTTGAACTTCTCCTCTAACTATATCCTTGTTGGAGATGTGGTATCATTTTGTATTTCTTGACCTTATGGAGACATAATCTTGGTTCTGAACAAATGGCAGGTAGAAAATATAGCAAAAGGCTCATCTTGTGGACCCTCGTACATCTTTAGATGATAACTGTAACTCTAGCTAGATGTAGTTTCTTCCCTTTGCTCTATATGTTGGTGTATTTTTCTAGCCAATAATGTATTCTATCCTAACCACTAATTTAGCTCAACCGCTAATGATGGCAGGCCTTGAATTTGATTTCTTTTGCCCAACAGACAAAGGAAAATAGTTCTGTCAGTGTCTAAATTATTTACGTTTTATTATTTATAGTATGCAGGTGCCCAACATATGCATATGTGCACTTATATAGGTAATTGACTCTGTTTAACAAATGATTATTCTGGCAAGTATAATGACAGTTGCAATACATATTTAGTCTTGTACATGGAGATATAATTTCTCTGCAATATCATATTAATTCTGGCAGGCATAATAACTTCACAACAATTAAGTCTGCAAAATGCACACAAGGGATTTGCCTGATGTCATCCTGTTATAAAAGACATCTTCTCCCAGCATGCTCTCTGTCCTACCTTCCAATAAGGTGACAACAAAACAGAAAACTCATTAACGGCCAGCATTATATCAATGATAAGGACTTAACTGTTGTGTTAATTAAAGTAGAAAACATTTCCTCTTGCTGTGGTATGCATTCCAAGTTAGAGCAATTAATTCTCTCACTTACTTAAACTGATCAAGATTTAATTACCATCACTTTGTGCAATTACTCTATAATTAAAGTAATTTGGATCATTCCACTTACTGACAGTGTCATTGAACAGCCATTTATAACACCAAAAGGAGAGATAATTAACTTACTACCGCTCAAGGCTGTATTAAACAGAAAAGCTCACAGTAAGTTATTTCTAAATGCACATAACAAAATGATAAGGACATTACATCCAACTCTGAATACCATGAAATGTGATCAGAAATATCATAGGAAAGGGCAAATATTCATTTCATAGACATCACTGTGAAATGTATTTTGGACAAGAAGCATCTTACAGATATCATTTACAGACAACCTGAAATATATGCATAAGATATGTGTGGGTCCTTAAATGGCAACAAAGACCAAAAAGCTTTAATTAGTATAATTGCCTGAAAACATCAGTGATGCTAAAGCCCCTCACAAAGTAATATTATATTATAATTTATAACGGCTTGGGAGAGGATGATAGATAATGTGCTGCCACCCTTCCTCACCAGTAATACCAGCCTTTTGATGAAGGATGGGGTGGGAATCAATAATTCTTCTAGACAAAGTCAGTGGGAAAAAAGGTTGCAACAAATTTGTGCGTCCGACTTTATCGACTTTCACACTCCAAAAACTCAACTTTATCAACTGACGCTCTGAAAACTTGGATTATTCAACAATAACCAGCGCAAATAACAATGTCAAGAAACATCTTCAGGGACATCTGCCTTTGACTTCTAGATGACCTTGACAGGTTTGAGATGGCGTATTTTAGCAGCTTTGGGGTATAATAAATCTCTAAAAATGTGAATTTTTTTTCCTCTAAAAATTTTAGATTTCCCCTTAAAAACTTGACCAGAAAAAAATTGAAGTTTAATAGGTAGGTCTATAAAAGTTAGTTTAAATGTGAACAACCCCTCTAAAGGAGAAACAAACCCTAAAGTAAAAAAAAAACCCTACCTCCTACCCTACATAGACCCCCCTCCTACCCCCCACAAGCCTAGCTGCTACCCAGCGCAAATCCCCCTAAGTCTTTACTTACCCCTCAGTGCAGATTCAGGGCATCGGTTCATGGTAACCATCTTCTTCTCCTCGGAAATCTTTGAGTCTTCTAACAGCGCTTTGGCAATTTCTGCGACTTTCACCGCATAAGCAGTTATAGCGAACCGGAAGATTGCTCCAACTAGACATGCGCCGATACCTTGCTTTCATTCTAAAGATTAGATAAGAGAAGAACATGGCCAGGGACTCTGATGCCCTGAATGTGCAACGAGGGGTAAGTAAAGAGATAGGGGCATTTGTGCAGGGGTAGCAGCAACGCTGGGGGGGAGGAGAGAGGGGGGTCTATGTAGGATAGGGGGATAGGGTTTTTTTTTCCTTTTGGGTTTGTTTCTCCTTTGATGGAGCTGGGCCTATGCATTCGGTATTCAAATGAACAGCCTCAGGCCATAAGGAGGGATACCATAAAAATGCCGTACACAGTATGAACATTGTTCTGGTGCTGTATTCATTCAAGCTAACAGCCTCCGGAGCTCCTGCTTCTCTTATGGTAGAGCACACTGGCAGATTCGATGGGATTTAGTCGCCTGGCGACTAATCACCTATTCTTCTAGGCGACAATTTCCCCGAACTGCCTTTGCATGTCTTCCTGTCAGCTATAATGAAAAGACCCTGCGCAAAGCACACACGGCACTTACTTTTTACCTGAAGTTGCCTCACAAGAAAACTTCGGGCAACATCAGAAAATGAAGCGTTGCGTATGCTTAGCGCAGGCGACTTTTCATTATTGCTGCCGGGAAGACATGTGAAGGCAGTTTGGGGAGATTGTTGCCCAGAAGAAATCTCCCTGAATCTGTCAGCATGTCATTACCCTGAAAGGGTTGGTTCACCTTAAAGTTAACGTTTAGTATGTTATAGAAAAGTTTATAGCTTTTAATTTATTTGCCTTTTACTTCTGACTCTTTTCAGCTTTCAAATAGAGGTCAGTATAAAAAACAAATGTGTGCAGCAATAATTTAGTTTTCAAACATACAGATCCAAGCAGTAAAACGTATGGTAGGCTCACCAGGGTTTGGAAGAAAAGGTACAGGCTGTTGCAGAGGTAGAAGAGACATCTTGTCGCCAATTTGTTGTGTTTTAATAGCCGAGGATGAGCAGAGTATAGTATAATAGTGCTTTATTAACAGGTTCATGCAGCCATTACACAACAGTAACATAAATTCCTTCTTAAACAGTATAGACAGTACAGTGTATACACAGCATAACTCGTGTGCACAGTGACCTCTGCAGGCCATTTGTATAAACATCACACTAGGGTAATTTGGACCCTAGCAACTGAATTTCTGCAATTACAAACTGGAGAGCTGCTGAATAAAAAGCTAAATAACTCAAAACCACAAATAATAAAAAATGAAAACCAATTACAAATTGTCTCAGAATATGACGTTCTACACCATACTAAAAGTTAACTCAAAGGTGAACAACCCCTTTAACTTACTCATCTTCCCATGAACAGGAAGATGTTATTTTTAAACCTGTCTGTTTGATGAATCAATCGATATCCTTAGTACATAAAATTCCAGCCAGCATACGCATACCACAAATCTTATGAAACTGATTTCATGTGCAGGTGTACCCTGAAAGGTGCAAAGTACACTCCCTAGCTCCAGAAAAGGATGATAAGTACCAAGAAGAGAAGGTTGGGGGGTGTGGGGAGCTAACGGTCTGTAGCAAATTAATAAGCACAGACTTTGTGCTAAAAAGACAACATTTAAAGACCTCTAGCTTATTAATTTTCTTTTTGGAACAGTCAAGCAAATACATTTTAGAAGCTGGAGTACCTTTAACCTTTTAAATGCCACATAGATATTCAATGCACTGCTGGTTGATATGTGATTAAATGACCCTGATGGCACTTCTGCATATCACAGAGCTCCACAAACAGCTCATTCTGTAACATGTCCAAGTGAAACAGTTGTTCTGTATGGTACAGTCTCAAGCAATTAGGCCTTGAAAATATCCTGGATGCATGCCGACATCCACAAATAGTCCTTGTAAACTCATTAGCATTTTAATTAGGACCCAACGTATAATGCAAGAGATTCTAGGAGACTGATTTAAAAAAAGAAAAAAAAGATCACAGGACTCTGGTCACTTTGCCATGGAATATTTCAGATTCACTAAAGGAGGCAGCCCAGTGTCTTTTCTTAATATAGAAAACAGCATCACAATAAGGCTCTTCTTCACTCTTCACTTAATATACACCTCTTGTCTCGGCAGGTGGAAAAGAATCACGTGATTTTATTTTCTAATTTATACAACTCAATTAACCAAGAGCGGGGTGTCTGTGAATGACTGACGGTGTCTTGAATAATTTTAAAAACAGCAGGAGTATAAAAAATAAATATTTGCATTTTTAATACATTTTTTCAGTAAGTATACGTGCTTGCATGCCAGGATGACCAACTGATATCACTAAGTATTGTTTACTTTGTAAAATTTGAGCTACAGACAAGTTTTTAGGTGACAATTTCCAGAAAGATATCAAATGTCTGTTAATGGCACATGTTTGCATTAAAGGACAAGAAACGTTAAACTACAAAAGTAGGCTAGAAATGTTGTACATTATATTTTGGGCTTCTGTACCAGTCTAAGGCAACGACAGCCCTTTAGCAGTAAAGATCTGTGTCTCTAAAGATGCCCCAGTAGTTCCCCATCATCTTTTCTACTGATTCACTGATTCACATGCTCTGTGTCAATGTCCTTACCTTAGCTGACTTAGTAAGATACTAGCTAGCCTGCAAAACCACAAATTCCAGAGCCCTTAATAGTGTAAAAAGATTTGAGAGAAAAGGGTATTAGAACTGAGGCAATGAGTGATCGAGCAAAATGCTTCCAAAGTATAAGGTAATTAAAAAATAACAAATAAAAGAGTTAATGCTAAAATGGTTTCAGCTGTTAATGTAAAAGTCACCACAAAAAATGGTCAGGTATCCATTGGACAGGTTTGATTTTCCCATCTGGATAAGGAATACATTGTCGTGTTAATGCGTTCCTCTCCCTGGCAGCTTTCATTGCTGGACTATATAACCCAATCTAGGGCAAAAGGTTCAGATCAGACCAATATCACCCACATCTTTACATGTATGGCCCTTAGAGAACCTTAGAGAACCTTAAAGGAATTGTTCAGTATAAAAATAAAAACTTGGTAAATAGATAGGCAGTCATTGTGAAACATCACCAAGCCAAATGCAAGGCTTATACTGACAGAAAACGTGGTGCAAGAGAAGTTCACTTTCAGCCTGGATCTTTAGTCAGAATTAAGAAACCAGGAATACTGAAACAAGGGCAATCTAAATTTACTACACCACTTGAAGTGAGACGCCAGCGAGGACCATACACATATGAACTGTCTGATGGACGCATATGGAATGCAAGTCGTCTTGCTCCTGCTGGATATGACTTTGAAGATGTTCCATTTGATGAAGGACATTTCCCTACTCCTAATGCCAACTGCAATAGGGCAGAAGAAAGTGAACCTATAAGGCATACTGAGAGAATCAGAAAACTACCTGCATGGACCAAGGACTATGTCATGTAAAGAATGTATATATTGCTTTAAGATACATACAGTTTAATTGTTACTGTTTATATATTTGTCTAAATGCTTTCTACTATAGGGGGAATATGTGGTGTTTATACAAATGGCCTGCAGGTGGCACTGTGCATACATAGGACTTTCTGTACAACTTGAAAGTGAAAGTAAGACTTACTGCTGTTATGTAATGGCTGCATGAACCTGCTAATAAAGCACTGTTCTACTCTCCTAATCCTCGGCTACCAAACACAACAGCAGTGCAAAATGCTTTTCATCTCTCTTGTTTTCCATTGACTGGTTACCCTGGTTACCAGGCAGTAACCAATCAGTGACTTGAGGGAGGGCCATACAGGCCATAACTGTTGCTTTTGAATCTGAGCTGAATGCTGAGGATCAGTTGCAAACTCACTGAACAGTTATGTCCCATGTGGCCCCCCTTCAAGTCGCTGACTAACTCAAAGTTAGAGAGCTGAAAAGCAGGAAGTTGTGTTGTATTCTGTTATTTTACACATCCAGTCACTCCAGCCTTTATACATTACATTTTCTGGCTATTATATTAGACATCCAGTCACTCCAGCCTTTATAGTTTGCATCTTTCCCTGACTAACTATATTGGAAACATTTTTTTTATTTTGCACAGCCTATCTTTTAATCCAGTTTTTATTTTTACATTGAACTGTTTTTAAGATAACCTAACCGACTGACAGACATGGAGGAGGCCTGACTCCATTTTACAGAGAACAGAAAGGGATACTGCTTTCAGATGCAGTTATACTGTATATACAAATAACCACTGAATCTTTTGAATTTATGTACATTTCATTTTAATTTATTTTACAAGAAGTAGCATCTCACAAGGTTATACTGTAGGTTAAAAATGAGCCAGGTTTCCTATCCCATAATTACCAACTTGCTAATTACTTTTTATAATTATGTCTGCAATGGGTTGATCGCTGATTATTTTAGAGGGGCACATTTCAACCCATTATTATTATTTGTTGTAGAAAGCTTATGTTTTATAACTTTATGACTACTTGTGCTGTAAAGTGAGACATTTTGGCATTCAGTAATACACTTTAAATAATATTATAATTTGCCCTTAAACTATCAATAAAAACTAAATACCACCTTCATTTTTTTCCCCCTCTGAAGAATACCATTTGTCGAAATGACCTTTTTGTTACACAGTCATAGTCAGCGTTAATCCTATTATTTCATTTTTTTTTATCAAGGCAAAGCAGCTGCCATTTCATCTTGCACTAAGTGAATTGAAACTCTCAGCTGGTGCACATCACACTCTCAGATGTGTGGAAAAACTGCTACCCACAACATAAATCACCACTTGGTCTTTCTTTTCTCCGGGGACCAGGCACTTTCTTCATTATCTTCATAGAGACTGCCGAGGCATATCAGCTCATTGTGAGGAATGTAAACCAACAACATCTCAAAGGCATTAAAGCATGTTTGGTGATCTCATTACTGATGACTCCAGGAAAAAAAAAGACAAAGAACAAAGGAAACTGATTGGTCAAGCTCATAAATAGTAGCTGTGGTTTCCCACCTCTCTTTTAATATTTGAATACTTATTTAAAAGGTTGTTTTTTGTGTTAAATGTAAATGAGAAAAGAAAAAAAAAATTGCAATTTTAGATATCATTTCCATAGATTGTATTTTTGGTGAAACGCTTTCTAAAGGTCCATGCTTTATTATTCTATTTGATCCCAAGTAAGATATCATTAATTCTTAGGAAAACAATCTTATTGGGTTTATTCAATGATTTTTTAGTAGACGTCAGGTATGAAGATCCAATTGTACAGAAAGATCTCTTATGTGGAATGCCCAGGTCCTGAGCATTCTGGATAACAGGTCACATTTATGTATTACAATTAGTGATTTTATTTGCCAGGCGCGAATTCGCCACTGGCGAATAAATGCGCGAAACGGCAGCAAAAATTCGCCAGCAAATAAATGAGTTGCACGACAAAAATGTCAAAAACGACGCAACACGCCGAATTTGACGCGCCACGTATCAAACTCGATGCGTCACGCGTCAAAACGTGCCACGACGTGCCAATTCGCAAGTTTTGCTGGAAATTCGCGAATTTTTCGGCGAAACGGGATAGATTCGCCCATCACTAATTAAAATGTATTTAATATTGATGCTGTTGTTATTTCAGATAAGTAGTCATTCTGTAATTGGGATCACCAAGCCTCCAAAGCATTTAAACATTAAAGGGATCCTGTCATGGGAAAAAAACATTTTTCAAAATGTATCAGTTAATAGTGCTGTTCCAGAAGAATTCTGCATTGAAATCCATTTCTCAAAACAGCAAACAGGTTTTTTTATATTTCATTTAGAAATCTGACATGGGGCTAGACATATTGTCAATTTCCCAGCTGCCCCAAGTCATGTGACTTGTGCTCTGATAAACTTCAATCAGTCTTTACTGCTGTACAGCAAGTTGGAGTGAAATCACCCCCTCCCTTTCCACCACCCAGCAGCCTAACAACAGAACAATAGGAAGGTAACCAGATAACAGCTCCCTAACACAAGATAACAGCTGCCTGGTAGATCCAAGAACAGCACTCAATAGTAAAATCCATGTCCCACTGCGTACTATTCAGTTACATTGAGAAGGAAAAACAACAGCCTACCAGAAAGCAGTTCCCTCCTGAAGTGCTGGCACAAGTCACATGACTGGGGCAGCTGGGAAATTGACAAAATGGCTACCCCCATGTCAGATTCCAAAACTGAATATAAAAAAATCTGTTTGCTCTTTTGAGAAATGGATTTCAGTGCAGAAGTCTACTGGAGCAGCACTATTAACTGATTTAAAAAAAAAAACATGTTTTCCCATGACAGTTTCCCTTTAAAAAAAGGAAAGGATTGTTCTGCCATCAACACAGTTATGCTTGGGAACTTTAGATGTATGGGTTTTCCAGATAACAGATCACAGGCCTGTGTGCTAATAGTTCTTTCTGATTTGTTCGCTTCATGATGAATTTTTAAGTAAATAAAACTGGTATTAGAAAACGTGCGTAAGCAAGCAAGTGTGCAAGTATGCAAACACTCATCATGAGGTTTCAGGCCTTCCCAACCAGAAATAGCACCACAAAAGAAGCCTCGCTGGGAAAATTGCCCATTTGATATCGTCTGCCTCGCTTTATCCGCATGCGAGTTTTTCAGTCCTTTCCGACCAATATAAGAGAAATTGGAATTGGCGCATCAACTGGCCAGTGCTCTGATATTCAACCTTCTCTCATAATTCAACACACTGCACAACATTCATTCTTGATTAGCAAGCGCCTTTTGTAATGCAGATAGAAGCCATCTTGTCACAGCAATACTATTTAAAGATAACAAGCAATTTTAAGCTCCCATACATTTGATGGAAGAGACCTGAATATGAAGACATTACTGTGCCTACTCTTCCACATTACAACTATCCTCAGAGGCAGAGATAAGTTATAGTTTATTTGCCAAGAATGTACTCTCTACAGTCGAACAAACACAGCCGCCTCTCATTTAAGTTTTTTTTTTCACTCTTGCAGGTTCTGTGATTTACAGGAATGTGCCTTAAATCTCCAGCAACAATCAATTTATAATATACAGGTTCGACTATTCAAATGACTTTTCCAAAAAAAAAAAAAAAAAAAGTACTTTAAAATGCATTAAGTTATTAATTGCCTGCTGACACTTTAATCAAATAGCAGAATTGGCCTAGCCAGAAGCATGTTATTTTTGTAGAAAGGAAATTTATTTGAGGGGGGAAAAAAAAAATACCGGTTCATACTGCTTCATTTAAACAGAAGAAACTGTCGAAAATCAACCGCAATGGGAAATTAATAAAACATTTCCAGCTGCAAACAGTGACTAATTGTACAAGATGAAGACTGTACTAGCATTAATAACTCCCAATCTTCTGTGTCCAGGACCCCCACTGGCTCAATTTGCAGAGAGATTAAATGACTTCTAAGTTTGCTGTTTTAAAACAGAACATGAATACAATTTTAGCCAAAGTACGTCTATTATTTGCTGTCTGTGATACCGATAATTATTTTCAAACAACACAATAATGTGACCGGTATTATTTCAGTTATGTACCTGCAATGACACCTGTCAGTTTAATTCTATAATCAGTTATTAGTGTAGAGCTGTAAAATATGCCTATTTAAATGGCTAGCCATGGGGGCTACCGAACGGACTACAGCTGCAGTGTATGCTGGCCATACACGGGCAGATAAAGCTGCTGATAACGGTCGTTTAGACTGAATTGACAGCTTATCTGCCTGTGTATGGGGGCTTCAGACGGGTCTTCCCGACCGATATCTGGACATATCGATAGGGAAGGTTTGATTTTCTTAAGACCAACCCGTCGGAAGTCCATTGCACTAGTCATAATCCAATTTTTCAGGCATAGGGCCAAACTTTTGGAATTACCCCAATAGGTCGCAAACGAATCTATGGCCAGCTTAACTCAGAGCATTTGGGGGCAAATTCACTAAACGGCGAAAATGCACTAGCGTTGCCTTCGCTAACGTTCGACGCACTTTGCCAGGTGAATTTTCGCCAGCGCTACGCTAATTCACTAAAGTGCGAAGTTACACTCAGGTCAGCGAATGGTAGCATAGTTGCGCTAGTGTTACTTCGCCAGGCAAAGTGCATTTACGCTAGCAATGCCTAATTTGCATACAGCGTGAGTTTCAAAGTCTAATAGAAGTATATGTTACAGCCACTACATTACACTACACAAGCCCAGGAAAACTTAATAAAAATAAAGTTGTCCTATTGCCCTAAACATGTGCCCTCTGTATGGTTTTGTTGCCATATGTTAGGAAATGTAGGGGGGTAATGAGGGTAACCCAAAACATTTTTTCGCTCTTTTTCAGACTATCACACAACAAAAGGTAAAACACGCCAGCATTTTTTGGGACTTCAAACTCCTATCTATTGTATTGAAGTTCGCCAGGTCTGACCTGGTGAAGTAACGTCTAGTGTAAGAGGTAAAATTTTCATCTTAGTGAATTAGCCTAGTTACGTCCCTTCGTCAGTGCGCAACTTTGCCTGGCGTAAGGGTGTGAATTTGCGCAAATTGATGTCCTTCACTAGTGAATTTTCGCCAGGGACACTGTTAGTGAATCGGCAAAGTTGCGAATTGACGTCACGCTGGCGAATTAGCGCTAGTGTTAGATGCTTCGTGCTTTAGTGAATTTGTCCCTATGTGTCTATTTGATACATTTTAATTTTATTAGAAAAACACCATCTTATGTTGTGGGTTGATGTTACAGGTATAGGATCTGTTAAACAGAAAGCTCAGAATTACAGGAAGGCCATCTCCCATAGACTCCATTTTATCTAAATAATTCAGATTTTTAAAAATGATTTCCTTTCCTTTGATCTGGACTTAGTCTCAGAAGCCTATGGGAGTGCTTCCATAGGCTTCTATTGCAATTCTGTAGGTCCAATCTGCCGAAGTAGGCAATCGAAGAAACTTAAAAATTAAAATCCTTCACTGGTTGAATGATCGAATATTGGGTTCCAAAGGGATACTTAAATCATAACAAAAAGTCTGAAAGACATCCGATGTGGACCTTTGAGCAGCTTGAGCTTCAAACATTGAGAAACTCTTGTAAATCTGTCCAGTATACTCAAATGAACTACTAAATTGAGTCTACATAAATTGGCAGCGAGATCTTCTACATTAAAATGTGACATTAAAACCTTTCATTTGCTCTGCTAAGATAAAGGATGATAACAAAATAGTCCTAGTTACAAGATTTTTTATAGGAAGCCATGAAAAAAATACTGACATTCAGGCAACTGTAATTGTACAAGCCAGATAGATCTGCAGAATCTCATTTTTAGGTTATATTTGCAGTTTTTCAATGAACTTGGTTGGTACTAATTACAAATACACCAAAATCAGCCTGACAAATTATTATTTTATTATTTTTAAGTGACAGGCTTAAAACTTTCTATTATTGTATTGTTATTGATTTTTCCTTATTTTATCATTATATTTTAACAGCCCAGTTTTTTGAAGGTGGAAGAGATAATAACATTGGACAAAGAATTTTAAAAGGTATGACAAATACTTCTCCTCTACACCCTCAAACACACACATGCACTCAAACGCAAGTTGCTACTTCATCTGAATGAAAGGGGTCATGTTACTGATTCATACTGACATTGGTGAGTCATATGTTATTATTTAATAAGTATAGTGGTATAATCTACCTACACAAATTAATACAAAGACATGGGCGATTGAGCTTATTACTCCTGCTCCTCAAATGGTCAGGTGGGAGTTAAGTTAAGACTTGTTGCACAACTTTATATTTGGGTTTATTGGAACATCATTGGGGAATCACAGGCGTTCAATGCCCTACCTCTCCTACATTTCCTCAGTAACCGATTGGGTATAATTTAGGAGGAGTGGAGACCCAATCTCCTTTGACTATGGGGGGTATAGAGGGAACACTTGTTTTTGTAAACATATGCACTTGCATTTAGACTAAATTACTCAGACAGGGAATCAGAGAATGTGCACTGATTAAATGGCCAAGTCAGTAGCACTTCCATTATACTTGTATACTTTACTTAGCCCTAGGAGTGCATCCACAACCCCCTTTTTTGTATAGAGGGACCCCAGGACATGTATTCATTCTACCAATCCAATGTGTGGGGTGTAAGGGGGTAGGAATTCTAGCTGAGCAATGCACCCCTCACAGAAGAGGAGGCATAGGGAAGGGGAAAAGTACCAAAACGTGAATAGTGAGAAAGAGCCCAGAAGTCCCTTACAACTTATGTAAATGTGTATACAGTATTAATATTGTTTAAAAAACAAGTGCCAATGCCAGAGTTAAACTCAAGGCCCATTATTATATAAAAGACCTACCATATAGCCTTTTTGTATATTAAATAGTGTTCTAGTAAATTTATTCACCCCCCCCCCATAGACGGTGGGGGCATAAAGTTAGGCAGGTTGCTTCTGTCATACAGATTTTTGCAATTTAGCACTTAAATTAGTCTCAACAGTGTACAAGGTACAAAGATCAGAGAGCATGGGGAAGTCCAGAAATAAGTCTTCTGCCAAAAACAGGTATGGGACCTGTTATTCAGAATGCTCGGGACCTGGGGCTTTCCGGATAATGGATCTTTCGGTAGTTTGGATCTTCATACCGTTAGTCTATAGAAAATCATGTAAATATTAAATAAAAAAATAGGCTGGTTTTGCTTCCAATAAGGATTAATTATATCTTAGTTCAGATCAAGAACAAGCTACTATTACAGAGAAAAAGGAAATCTTTTGGTTTATTTGGATAAAATGGAGTCTATGGGAGGCAGCCTTTCCGTAATTCAGAGCTTTCTGGAAAATGGGTTTCCGGATAACGGATCCTATACCTTTAAGGTGTATACAATATGGCAGAAAAACTGTGCAGGCACCTTGCAAGCAATGCCCATTACTTGTGCCCATGTTTGTGATTTTATTTATATTCCTATTATTTGAGGATGCCCACTATCATGCTTACATTTTGTGGAACAAAAGCTGTATTGCGTGTATTGGGGATTTTAATTTTTGTGTTCTGCACATTGCACATTTGTAAAAACTTAAGGGTCTGAATATGCATTGAAAATGTTGTAGCCCAGAGTGTCCCTGGGGGAGTAATAACTCAAGCCATTGCATCTGGATGTATCATGCTAGCACACTTTAAGGTGGCCATACACGAAGAGATCCGCTCGTTTGGCGATGTTGCCAAACGAGCGGATCTCTCCCCGATATGCCCACCTTGAGGTGGGCGATATCGGGCTGATCCGATCGTGGGCCCTAGGGCCCAACGTTCGGATCAGTATGGGCGGTCGGATCGCGGGACCGCATCAACGAACAGATGCGGCCGCGATCCGACTGGATTTTTAATCCTGCTCGATCGACATCTGGCCGACTTTCGGCCAGATATCGATCGGGAAAGCCCGTCGGAGGGCCCCCCACACGGGCAGATAAGCTGCCGACACAGTCTGTCGGCAGCTTTTATCTGCCCGTGTATGGCCACCTTTACCTATAGAATAAAATTCCTAACATTGCTTTCCTGGAATGGGAGTATAATATAAATATCTTGCAGTTCCGTCTCCGTTGCTATTAGATCAAATGACTGCTTGTTCTTCTATCTCTGAAACAACAAGACAACATCTTCAGTCTTATGCAGTTATCCTAAACTTTGCACCCATGAATGAACCTCTTAATTCAAAGTTGAGCAAACTGAAAGTCACAGAGGGGGTGTGCCTGAAGGCAGTTATAAATCCACTTCCTTTGTCGTAACAAGAACAAATCCCGGCTTTGAAGTTTTTTCCCTTCTTGTTACAAGGGGAATGCCTTTTGTTTAATCCATTTTAGCTCTTAATACCTGACCTGGATCAATCTTGTTGGTTAGATTACACAGGGCTCACGCAGACTCCAAACTAACCCACAGGGGCTTTTCTGCCTCGTTGGTGAGAAAATCAGAAGACTAATCAGCAATCTAGCATTTTTTCTGTACTGTACTTTGAACAGCAAAATTGTCCTTTTCAACAAAATAATATTCAACATATAATTAACTTGTTTCAGTTTTTTTCATGGTGATTACTTGCAAATTATGCAAACAACAACATCTTATCGCATGAAATACACTTTGCCTTTTTCGCATTTAAATGCAAAACGAAATGCAGTAAAAGTAGGTGAAATTGTAGCAAATGCCAAGTAAATTTTCGTCAGGGATTATATAGCTCATTGTGATCTGAAAGGGACAAAAACACCCAAAGCAAATCTTTGTTTTTATGTTGAAAATGTTATAGTGAAGGTAGTGCTTGAATTGGAAGCTAAGATCCCATTACTCATGTAGTTCTTTTCCTTTTTTTCAAAAACAGTATCTTTATTCCCTTTATTCTGTATTGTGGCCCTCTCAAGAAGAATCAGCAGATCATTTTTCCAGTCACTAGAATAGGAATAGCACATTAAGTCAGTGTACCATAGCAGGGACATAGGACAAATTTCCAAATTTATGTAATTGATATCTGTCTGATGTTTGGCAACTTATTGTTTGGATAGGCCATTGTTTTGATCCCATACATGGGTCTATAAGCTACCACTGTGGTCTGTAGGGGCCAAGTTGGCAGCTAAAATCACACATGTATGACCACCTGTGTTTAAAATAGGGGTCCTTGACCAT
Source organism: Xenopus borealis (assembly GCA_024363595.1). NCBI lineage: Eukaryota > Metazoa > Chordata > Amphibia > Anura > Pipidae > Xenopus > Xenopus borealis. The sequence goes on from CM044445.1 coordinate 88,426,660, forward strand.
ACGAACATGCAAAAGGTGTTGGGGAGCCACACAAGCACTTAAAAAACTTGGTAGGTGTTGCCAAATAAGGGCTGTGATTGGCTGTTTGGTAGCCCCATGTGGACTGTCAGCCTGCAGGAGATTCTGTTTGACAGTAAACTAGTGTCTTTATGACTCCAATCCTGGAATTTTAAAATGAGAACTTGTTTTAAGGCCACAAGGTTATAGCATATACAATATTTAGACTGCTTGTGGAGTTTCAGCTTTAGTACTAGGTAGGGTTGCTACCTGGCCGGTATTTTACCGGCCTGGCCGGTATTTTTGATGGTTGATCCCAATGTTATTAATAGGAAAAAAAGAAAAATATATAGGAAGGCCGGTATTTTTTTCAAGAAAAGGTGGCAAACCTAGTACTAGGTGCTGGGAAAAGCCACCTATGGTGCAGTCTGTTCAACTGTATGTGGTCAGACTGGGCAAGTGGAACCCAGTGGGCCCGGCTGACCCAGACCCACTCCCTGGCTGAAACCCTATGAACTACTCCCTCACTTCCCCCAATGGCCTTGATCACGGCCACAAGAATTAAAAACAAGGTATGCAGGGGGATGATGGGGGGGTGTTGTGGGTGAAGGGCCTGAGAGAGGGTTTGTGGCTAGGTGATTGTGGGTGTCCCTGAGGAGGCATCTCCATTGGGCCCTGGACCCCAGTCTGACAACGTGAGGATCTCAGGGGCACCACTAAAGTAGAGTTTCCTGTTTATTTTAGAATTTAGAGCTAAAATTGATGGGAGTAGGCACAACAAGAAGCAATATGAAGGGTTATCTCTCTGACTCCCAAAAGCATATGTTTGGTCTACTATATCTTCTTTAATGGAATCTGTAATATGAACATACCCTAAACCATGCATCTCATTAGAAATGGCAAATTGCATTTTGAAATAATAAAAAATGTAAACACCAAAGCAAGCCAACCAAACTATTTATATGTAGCTGCTAGTTTTGTCAACTGTTGCTGAAAATACACAGGCTAATGCTGCATGGGCACCTTTAGCATACCTCCACTGTTTTTCTCAGGACAGTCCCAATTTTGACAGCTCAGCCAACAGTCCTGGATTGTCCTACATAAATGTCCTGTGTTTCTCTTTGATCTCCTGCACAGAACAACCAGGAAAAGATTCAATGTTTCTAAGGGCTCTTCCAGACGAAGAGATTGCAGGGAGATTTGTCGCAGGCCACAAATCTCCCTGCAATCTCTTCGTGTGGAAGAGCCCTAAAACCTAATTAAACAAGAGGCGTTTTGGCAGAAAGCCCAGAATACTCAGCACCTGCAATTAAATACATTTGTATTTTAGTTAAGCAAGTCTCTTGGGAGAAATGAGATTTACACCTTAAAGGACAATTCACCTATTAGCAAAACGATAATAGCACATGAAACATTGTCATAAAACCTTCAGAAATGTGTTCAAACTTTCCAAAAACTTGTCAAATTTTGTAAAATGAACATGGTATCTAGGGGGTGTTGCCACAAAATGGGCACGGTCAAAAAAGTTTTTATGTGCTACGTGGGCCAGAACTTTTTGATTTTCAAATGCTGGGGGTTAAGCATTTAATTGAACACCGTGACTATTTTCATCATTGCTAATGAGCAGGAAAGGCCCAATTGGATTGTTCAAAATATAAGTTTCATGGCAAAGAAGGAAGAGGAAAAAGAGTAAGTGCTAAAGTAGGTACGTGTCCTATTGCAATCGTTTTCTAAACTTATGTCAACCTTTATCTGCTCCCTCTCTACCATTGGCAAAAATCAAGGAGAAAGTAATGAAAAAAGACATAAAGGGCAGAATAGTCAATTAACAAGAAGGGGTCAGGGGGAAGTATCCTTTTCAACCTGGCCTGAGGATGGATGGGACTTGAAACATGGCCTGAAACCACAGCTGAAGGTCAAGTGGTGTTTTGGAACACTATGCCACACATGCTAACGTCAAAAACTTGGGTTTTTGACCAGACCACACATTATTACCAGCTACATCATACACTGCTGCAGCCCATAATTATGGCCACGGTGAATAAGACCCCAGAACATTAAGCAACCTGACGTAAGCAAGGATACATCATTATAACATACTGTACTACATTATTAATTGTGCTATACCTAATCCCTAGTCCAACTCCACCAAGTAAGACACACACTAACAGCAAGCAACTCAGCATCAAACACTATACATATATACTCAGCTTTCTTCCCTCTATTTCTTGTTTTTTGTGTGTCTTCTGTAGTGTGATGCTGACCTATTTATTTCATTCCTTGGATACAACGAGGTTGCTTACAGCATATCTTTGTTGTTTTGCCTTAGTCAAACACAGGATACACAATCAGGGTCGGACTGGGCCATTGGGACACCGGAAAAAAAACACTGTGGGTCCCAGTCTTCATGGGCCCCTGTTGACCCAGACCCTATCTCCCGATGTGTCTGCCCCACACAAAAACTATTTGTGGCACCACACTCCTGCTCTTGCACCATTTGCGAATGGGCTCCACGCAGCAATGTTTACACATTCGCACGGGGGGCCTCAGAGATTTTGTAACCTAAAGGGCCCCCCCAGCGTCCAGTCCGACCCTGTACACAATAGATAACAGATATGTTCTGAAGAATCCCATTGTGTACTAGAGAGCTTATCTGTTATCTGCTGAGGATACTGTGCCTTTTCTCTATTTTTCAACCTTGAATGGCTGCCCCCCATTCAGACCCAGACTGGCAATCTGTGGGTTCTGGCAAATGCCAGAGGGGCTGCTATAAGGTCCCATAGAAAGTCAGTATTTAGTGGGCTGGTGGGGGCTGTTTGGGCCTCTATGAACCAGAAATGCCAGGGCCTATTTTGATTCTCAGTCCGGACTTGCCCCCATTGCTACACAGTATCTTGTTTACATAAACTATAGTAGTGTTTATGAAGCAAACACACCAATTGTACCAGCACAGTACGTTATATTTTCATAATGTGAAAACACTTACTTTCTTTTCTGTTACTGTTCCTTTCAGTGCAAGCAGTGTTGGACTGGCCCACAGGGATACCAGGAAAACTCCCGGTGGGCCCAGGTGTCAGTGGGCCCTCTTGCTTCTAACAATTTTGCCTGTTTCATGTTCATCCCCTATTTCTTTATGTGGAAAAAGAGACTTAATAATGGAAGAATAGAGTATAGTAAGTAGATCTAAAAGAATAGGAGAATAAAGAGGTAAAGTGAGGAGAGAAGGAATAATAGTTTTGAAAGATGGGTCTAAGGTTTTCTGGTGGGCCCCTGGCATCCCAGTCTGACACTGAGTGCAAGTCTGCTCATATACGGTCTATCCCACAATATATATATGCTCAGTAAGAAACTGCTGCAAACCACAGGGTAATCACAGCTATGAGAGTACACACAGGTTACACATGTCAGTATGATCTAAAAAAGTCTGTTCGTAGTTTAAAAATGTATGAAGTATGAAAGCAGGTAGATCAGAATCTGATCTTCTAGAGGAAAAGCATTCTGCTGGCTACTATTATTGATTTTAGGAAGCGCATATAGATCATACTGACATTTTATTTTTTGGGGTGGAATTCCCATTACTAATGCAAATCCGTTGACTGAATAATTTTTGCGCAAGGTGTATATTTTGTTTATATAGGTCAGTGATTTTCAACCTTGTGCCTCCAGCTGTTAAGGAACTACAAGTCCCACTACAAGAACCTAGTAAATGGCCCATCCGGAGTCAGGCAAATGCATTGTGGGACTTGTAGTTTCTTAACAGCTGGAGGCACAAGGTTGAAAATCACTGATATAGGTTACATATGCAAGCCTGGCCACTTAAAACAAGAGAATGTCCCATGCTCAGCAAGTGGGCCCCACATACAGTTTGTTAAAACACTCAATTGGGGCAAATAGATGCCCTTCAACAAAGCTGAAGGAGACACTGGGCCCCCTAGTGGCAGTGGTTTTCCCATTTGTGCAGCTGGCAATCACATGAGCCACAGAACTTACCTCTCTGTACCAGTGTTTATAATGTTACTGATCTTGTCTTCTTATTAAGCAGTATTTTATCAGAAACTGATGGGTGAAGTAGTGTACAATGTGACGCATATTGATTAATTAAAAAACTCAATAAAAGAAAATTATTTTTGCAAGTTCTGGAGCTCTACAGCTGAATTTCTCTACCCATAGAGACAGTGTCGGACTGGGACACCAGGGGCCCACCCAAATACCTTAGACCAAGGGCCCAGCATAAAACCTTAGACCAAGGGCCTACTCTCAGTACTAAAATTCTTCATCTCCTCAATCAACCACTATTCTCCTAGTTTGTTTTCTTTACATACTATAATCAATTATTCCATCTATTTAGCCTCTTTGTTCTCATAGAAATAGACAATGGCCATGAAATAGGCCAAAAGTTTAGCAGCATGAGGGCCCACTGACACCTTGGCCCACCGGGAGTTTTCCTGGTATTCTGGTGGGCCAGTCCGACACTGCATAGAGACTACGCTATGCCTTTTGCCTAACTGAAAATACCCCTGTTGCTGCAAGGCAGCCTTTTACTTTGACACCTGCCTGGAGCAGATAATGTGCAGGGTGTATTCAAAGTTGCTCATTATGGGGTGTACCCCATGTGTCACCCACACTTGTATGTTTTTTTTGCAATTTGTATCTTTTCTCTCCCAATAACTGACATTTAGCATTGTGGCCTGTAGTTTCATATTTTGGCAGTAGGTGTCAGCTTTGGCTTAGGAATGAAATGGATGATGCTGAATAATTCCAAAGGCAAGAAAAGGGAAACCCCAAGGTGCCTGTAGGAAAATCTAAGTGCTGACATTAACTCACATGCAAAATACTAATATTATAGGGTGTATTGGCGGTGAGGTAGGAGCAGAAAAACACCCCCTTGCTGTTATTTGTCAAAATGTTAAAACTGAGCACTGCCTGGTAGAGTCCTCCAGTGGGTCAGGTACCTGCAGGTTACCCAGCAGGTTGCAGGTGGAGGTTTCGGGAGCGGGTATAGACGCGGTCGGTGGTTCTCTGAGCTTGCTGGTCACAGGTCGGGTCACAGCTCTTCTCATTAGCGAGCTTTACTCCTTTTTTTCTGATCACGCCTACTTCTAATGACGTTACTTCCGGTTTACAATGGCATCATTTCCTGTTTTTGAAGATCAGCTGTTTCTGGGGCTGCTGCTGTTGAAGTCAAGCCACAGCACCCACTGACAAACCAAGGCTGTTGTAATATATATAAATAATGACGCTTTGTCTGCGATTGACATTTAGGGGCTGATTTATCAAAAATTGAGTTGGCGTTTTTTTTCTCAACTTGAGAAAACTGCTGAGTATAAATGCAGATGTGGAAAACACAACTTATTTATTTTCCCAGTTCATTAAAACAGTTGAGATTTTCCGCCTCATTGAAAATGAATGGGACAGCGAGATTCTCACCAGGACGCAAACATTTTTCCAAAAATAAAAAAATGAGCACACAGGAATATTTTGTCATGTTTTCTCTTAAATAAGCTAGCATTTGAGAAAAAAGTTGCACCAGTTTTGTAGGCAGTTTAATGCATCTGCGTTTTTTTACCCACAAACTTGTATGTTGATCATCCTGCCCCTTATTGCTGCTACAACTGTCCATAAAGGTTATACAGTATGTGTTTGACATCTCTGTTTCTGCTTAAAGGAGAATGCAACCCTTCCTCAAAAAACTCTATTCCCCTCTCCCTCCCAGCCTACTTGCTACCCCGGCAAATGCCCCTAACTTTTTACTCACTTCTCACGGCAGATTCAGGTATCAGAATTCACATCAGCTATCTTCTTTGGTAATTTTTGTGTCTTCTTTCAGTTTCAGCTTTTCTGTGATCCCTGTGAGTTTCAGCGCATGTTTAGTTCTCTGGAACCGGGAAATTGCTCCAACTGCACATGCAGAAAAAGATGGCTGCTGTGAATTCAGACGTCTGAATTGCTGGGGGGAGCGTGTCTACGGTGGGGGTTTTTTTTGGGTTTGGGTATGGGTTTAGTTCTCTTTTAAGGCTATAGAAGATCATGAATGTTGTCCCAGTAATCCTCTAATATTTTGAAACATTTATCATTAAAAGTTTTTTTTCTTTTTCATTTATCTGATGTGCTTGGGATTCAACATGTAAAAGCCTACAAGGGCTGCATGCTAGATACTGAGTATTGCAAAGAGTGTCATGGGGTGAAAATCCTCAGTCTGTTTTTCCTGGCAAACACTTTCCTAGAAAGTGCTGCAAAATAATCAGGAGCTAGGAAACGCTAACATCATGCCATTAAGCAAATTCTGTCTCTGCTGCAATAAGGCTAGAAATGCAGTATTTTGTGTACTAAACATAAACATGAACTTACTGCACCACAAGCCTCATCAAACAAATGATTTATGCTTTCAAAGTTGGCCACAGGGGACTGTCATCTTGTAACTTTGTTATACATCTTTGCAAGACCAAGACTGCGTACATGCTCAGTTTGATCTGGGCTGCTTAGGGATCATCATTAATTATCAAAATAGCACAAGTCAAATAATATCTGCCAGAAGCCGATACAGCAAGACTGATTAATAATCAGAATATACAGACTGCACTGGGTCCTGTGTTGTCATGTATTCTAATGTGGATTTTATAGTTTTTGTATTGTTTAATTCAAACTTTCTCCAACTCTGCAGAACCAGTGGCTGCAGCAAAATAATCCCCTACAATTCCAGTTTATCTGTTTAAATCTGGCTCCATGTTCTTTGTCCCTCCAGCTGGAGTTAGAAACAGTAAAGGGGATGTAAAGGCAAAAATAAAATCCAATACAAATGTCTACACAGTCACCGACTGCTCTACAGGGAAACAAACAAAGCTGCTGGAGTTCTGCATGGCTAGGTAGTAAGGTGGGGGCTCCCCCTGCTGTTCATAAGTATGATTGTATCTCTGCACAGCAGTTAGGGGCCGTCTGACAATTCCTGTCCACAGAAGGAAATGAAGGGAGAATTTTTTTTATAAAAATGGTACACATTTTTAAATTAAAGTATATTGGAGATAGGTTTCTTTTTCATTAAAGAAAGTAAAAATTGGATTTTTTTTAACCTTTACATGCCATTTAATAATAAAACCCAGCCTAGTCTTTAGTATTTAAATGGAAAATACACAGCATACATGGTTCAAATGTATTTCAGAGGTGAAAGTTGTGTCCTTGCAGGGCAGATACATAATGAAGTCTGTTCTGTCAGTATTTTACTATAAAATTCAAAGACAAATAACAAATGGTGGTATAAATATAATATAATCATTGCAAGCTATCTGAACATTTTAGTTCCTTTTTCAAGCTGTTCTGAAAGCTTGCTATGGTTGTATTAGTTAGTTATCCAACAGGTATCACCTTTATACCACCTGTTTGTTATTTTTATTGCCCTGTGACTGGCTGACACAGTACAACAACAACTTTACCTGGAATGCTATAGAATCCATGGATCTGGATTGTCATTTGTAACACACAAGATTGGCCACATGATGTCAGTGTTTCACCACTAGAAACTGTTTTTGCAAGAGGCAGCAAAGAGGGCTTCAGGCTCAAAGGAGTTGTTCCTTGTTCACCTTCCAACACTTTTTTCAGTTCAGTTGTTTTCAGAAAGTTCATCAGAAATAAAGACTTTTTCCAAGTACTTTTGTATTTTCTATTTGTTGCCATTTTTCTAATATTAAAGTTTAACATTTCATTTCTCACCTTCTTCTGTCTTTCTAAAGCAGCTCTGGGAGGGTGGGGGTCGCAGAGTCTGTAACTGTTCATTTAGTTGATACATTTGTTGATACATTTGTTATCTTTGACCCTGCACAGCAGAATCCCTGAGATTCATTAATTGCGACTTGGGTACCAAGTTATCTGGTGGACCCAAAGGGAAGAACTCCACGGTGCGGCTCGAGCTGACATTGCTAGGGAAAACCACCCCTCTATGATGTAATTTGCCTATTACTCATGGAAACTGTACAAGTAGGATAAAATGTACTGGGACTCAGACAGACAGAATACAGGTATCATAAAAACAGTTCCCAGCAGAGAATTTAGCTGCCGGATCTGTGTGTCAGGCTTACCGGAAGGTCAGGCAATGGATCTTCTTAGAAGATAGGACCCACAAGCGGCTAGCACAACACAGAACCACCTGGGAGTGATACAGGGGAACCGTGAGTGGAGAGAAGCCTGTGAGGCGAATCAAACGAAGTACCGAGGGATGAAGAAGAGGCGTAGTCAAATATCAGATCCGAGTACGGGGGCAGGCAGCAAGTAGCAGGAATGATAAGACAGGCCGAGGTCAGGAGATGAAGCGAAGGCTTGAGGTCAGGAACAGGCAATAGGACAAAAACACAGGAATCAATTCAATAGGTTTCGAAGCTAGGTAAATCTAGAAGAACCACGATAACCAGGCACAGTTTATAGATAAACATAGGTTTAAATACCTTAGTGTTGGCGCCAATTCTCCAGCGTCGGAACGCCTGCGCAAACACGCCAGCGCCACGACGCTCCACGCCGTAACGCCTACGCAAACACGCCAGCGTCACGACGCTCCGTGCCGCGACCCACACACGCGTCTGCGCCGTGACGTCGGACCCGGACGTGAACAGCCACGAAAGGTATTCTCACACAGTGGATTCCACTGATGATTGTAATGAAAGTGCCTATTTTAGTGTTATAGTCCTGTTAGTACTTAGCGCTGCTATATACAGCACCACATAGGATTACATTTCACTTGCTTCCACCAGACCAGATTCCCTGTATATCCCAATCTGGCACAGACTGGCAATCTGTGGGTTCTGGCAAATGCCAGAGGGGCTGCTATAAGGTGCCATGAAAAGTCAGTATTTAGTGGGCTGGTGGGGGCTCATTGGGCCTCTGTGTACCTAAAATGCCTGGGCCTATTTTGATTCTCAGTCCAGGCCCGATCCCAGTGACAGATTCCCCTAGTGACCCATCATTTGATTTTTTTTATCTATCTATAACCCTCATTTTCTGAGATTATTGAGATGTTTCTATACTGATTTTGTCCTGTGAGTTTTGTGCAACTAAAAGTACTGTTACAGTGTCAAGCACAACTAACATATTAACATGAAGTTACTGGGCCCTAGCACCAGTTTATTGGCACAGCAGAAAGAGCATTCAAGTGTTCCCATCATGAAAAAGATATATAAACAACAAATAAACACTGTGTCCTCTAGCTGTTATGGCTTTACCATAGAAGCCATTATATCCAGCACAAGGATCAGAGAGCATTGCTGGTGGGACAGGTGGTAAAGACAGGTCTCCATTGTATCCTGCACCTGCCAGGAACCCTTAAAGCTGAACATACATGAGATGTACTCATTGTGCAAGGCAAGGCCAAACAAGCAGATCTCAGGCCTCCCATTCTAGAGTGCAGTGTAGGGTGTAGAGGTGCAAGAAACATGTAGGTTTGCACCTGTTTTTGCTCTTGACTTCTTTGATCTCTGCACAAGGCATGTTAAAGGGCAAGACAACCCCAAAATAAAAATTTGCCTAATAAAAGAAAACATAATTCTAAGCAACTTTCCAGTGTACATTTATAAATGCATTCATGCAATTATGAAATTGCACAAAGTAATTAGTAAAAGATAAAGTTAATTGTAAAAACAAATGTTATTGAAAGCAGCAATGTTGCAAATGTTTTAGTTCCCCAGCAAATACAGGCCTGTTAATCAGCTGCTTTGTCTTACATTGTATCAACAGTCTGAGTCACCTGGGCAGAGAATAGAAAAGGACAAATACTGCTTTCAATAGCAATACATACTGTATACAAATAGCTTAAAAACCATAGGAAAGTTGTAATTCATTTGTAATTAATGCATATTGCAAAGTTGCTTAGAATTATGTTTTCTTTTATTAGGCAAAACATTATTTTTTGGGTTTACATTCCCTTTAATGTTTTATATATATTCCCTCGGTCTTCCTGCATAGGATGTAGTAAGCAATGGGCCAATCAGATGGATAACTGACAGGAAATACTTCCCTTCTTGTTGGTTAAAGATTCTATACAAGTGTCTGAACACTCACCATCTTGTTTTATGCTTTGCCCATTATGGGGCATTTCTCAGCAACTGTTTCTTGGAGGGCCCACACACGGGCCTGCAATCATCCAGTTCAATTGGGGATTTTTTGGTTCTGTGGTATAGTACCAGTATTAGGCCATAATTAGAGGATTCACATTGGGGAATGACATGACTAAGCTGTAAAGGAAGAGATCATGTGAGAGCACAGGCAATACTAAGAATAATGTAGAGCATTGCATTAAGAGCCTCAGAAAACAAAGGAAAGTGCAGAAAAAAAATTACCCTCTCTTATTTGCCTCCATGTTCTGTGGTTCACGCTAACCACACCCTACTTTATAGGCGTGCCATAGGACAGACTTAACCAATCAGACTTTCAGAGATTAAGTCTCCTACCTATATTCTGTCTTCATTTAAAACAGCCTCGAGCTTCCGTGGTTCTTTGCAAGTCATTGGTACAAATTGTTCCTGCTCTATTAAAGTATTCAGCAATGCATTTGTGCACCTGAATAACTGAGCCCCAGGCATCCCATTCTAATATAACTGAAGTGCCACGTACAGCTCTGCATAAGCCTTCATTTAACATTACATGGTAATTGTGCCTTTCAAACCATACACGGCAAAACTATTCTCTTTACAGTACGTTCTGTACCTTTTGCCCTAAACTGTGGCTTTATGTATCATTTGCTAGTTAAATGGCGGTGCTTTCATGGTTAAAAAGTCTTTGAAAGTGTACTGCATTGATTCTACAAATAACCATTTATGAAATAAGCAGGTCACTTACTGATATGGTCTCCATGTGTATCACTAATACTAGGATTTCTCTCCTGTGTGTATGTTTGTTGTGATCATATTGGACTTGCAGCCTCTGCAACATTTTAGGATGCAGATTATTATCATTTAAAAGTAATTTTGGAGCATTTATGTTGCCAGCATGCCAGGGTATTATATCTCATAGTCAGTAGTGATACGTGTAGCATGCTGAATAAAACTGATATATATGGGGATCTAAGCTGAGCCTATGCTGGGGGGTCCCAGACCCAGTCCTAGGGGATTGGGCAGTAGCTGGGCTCCAATTCTGTAATAGGGTTCAGTCAGGCTCTAACCCTCTATAAGATTCCTGAGAAACAACATACAGCCACATAACAGAAGATTTGGGGGCAATTTTAGCAGGAGTAAACTTGGAGTTCAGGGGCTGAATAGAAATCAGGTTAGGATTTGTAGTGAGTCTCGAGGAATAGATGATTTTAGTGAAAGATAAATAATAAAATACTAAAAACTAAAAACACCAGTTTAGGGAAAGTTGCTCAGTCAGTCTTGGCCTCTACCAAGCTGTTAGATAAGTTCTCAGTGCTGAGATCAGGGGCTTCAATATCCAGGTGAGTGTACAGACATAGATACACTGAGAGTCCTGTTGCTCATACATGCGGGAAGATCCATTCTATTGGCAGGGTCACCAAGCAATCAGATCTTTGCCGGAGTTGGCCACTAAACATTCACATCATGCAGGAGGCCCATGTAGAACCAGCTGGAGAGGGCTGCATCCATGGCCCCTTGGGGATAACAACTAAAATATTTTCCAGAAAGCTCAACTCAGCTCGACTCAACAGAAAGCTCAACTCAGTCAGGAACAGCCACATTAGCATGATTGGTTTGTATTTCACGAGCTAGGTCAGCCTTATTGATGGTCACTCTACCTGTGGTAGTTGTTCCTATTACTATTTGTTCCGGGGCTGACACCTCAGGGACTCCAACACCAATCCCCCTGCCACAGCCATCAGGTTTTCCTCCAAAGCTGAACCCCCCTCTCCCATGCATACCTGTTCTCTGTTGCAGCCATGATTGGGAGAGAAAGTCAGGGGCCCTCACACCAACCCTGGGATCTCCACACCAACCCCAGGACCTCTGCTGCACTTATTAGGTCCTCCTTTGAAGCTGCATTCTCACCTAGTACATACCTGTTCTTTCTTGAGGGAGGAACTCTGGGAGGTCTTGTCACATGTCCTGACTTCTCCCCAACTCAGCCCCCTCCTTGGTCCCTGTAAGACCAGGATAAAAATCTGTATATTGTAGGGACTGTTGTAAGATGCCATAGAAAGTCACTATTTATTGGCCCTGTAGGGGTCTGTTTGGGCCTCTGTGTACTTGAAATCCTAGGGCCTATTCTCTCTGAACCAGGTGGTCCGTGGTGGCCCCTTTCCTGACAAGATGCAAGACTATTTGTTCATAAAGTACAAGTGTCTAAGGGTTTGTGGTGTTGCTGGAATATTTGTATAGTTAAACTTCCTAATATACAATATACCCACAGCAGCTTGCTGCCAAAGTGAAAATAATTTTGGTTCCTATCTCCAGTTACAGACTCCAGCTCTGTCAAGTACAGGCACGGCCAGGGTTAAATCATCCAGATCCCCCACCCACCTACACCCCACACTAAAATGGGCTGTTCTCTAGATAAGATACTGTAAAATAAATAAAGAAAATTGGTAGAGCTGCAGAAGAAACTATTAGGAAATTAAAGTTCTTGTTTGCCAACAATGCGACTGGGACACTAGGGTGATAAACTCATTCCTCATCAATTAATCATAATGAATTGAATACCTCGTTTCATTAATGTAATTACTGCGCGGCTTAGGATTTGCAGGGGAAAGCTATTTAAAAGTGCATGTTAACAGCAGAAAACAGCTCCAATTGCTCACTAAAGATACAATTTCCAGCAGGTCCAGGCAGACAGAACTTCTTACCGGAGGTTTTGCTTTGTGTTTCTCCTTTCAAATTACAGAAAACAGAAACAAGTGTTTTTTTCACTAAACTTTACATTTTGCATGGTTCTTGTAGTCATATATATTGAAGTATTTGTTTTCTGTTTAGTTTAAAAAAAACCCAGAGAGCTTACAGTTGTTTTGTGGTGTGAAGTTGTCTACACTACACACTACAGTGAGGCCCAAGGTACCCAAATCTACTTCTCGGTAGGAGAGCCTGTAGGGGATTTTTTCACATCACAGACATTTTTTCACATATCTGCCATTACAATGGGGGCCAGGGAAAAAAATTTGCAAAGGGGGCTGGGCCCCCAAAGTTACACTACTGTTGTTTACATTACCCTGGGATGCAGGTACTACTGTGCCCAAACGCTCATCCCTTAGTGCTCAATTTACCACTACAGTCTCATTATCATGATTCCCGACAGTGTCAGAAGGAATAAGTTAGGGCATGGGTAGAGGACAGGAGGAGGACACCTATGGGAGCAGAGACTTGCAACTTTATGCACAGAGCCTAAAGTGCGCAAAGTGCAAAAAAAGGCAGTAATTTTTTACACTCAAGTGACTCCTTGGGGCAGATTTATCATTGGTTGAATTTCGAATTAAAAAAAATTCGAAATTCGACCATACGAATAAAAATTCGAAGGATTTTACCGCAATTCAAACGATCAAATAAAAAAAATTAGATCGATCAATATCGATTCGAACGATTTAATCGAATCAAATTTTTTTTATTCGACCTAAAGTAATGATTCCCAAATCGGTAGCTTGGTTCTGGTGAAGTAGGCGGTCGAATAAAAATTTAAAGGGAAAGTAATTTGACCATCGAATATTCGAAAAAATTTAATTTGAATATTTGAATTATTCGAATTCGACTATTTGAAGATTTGAATTCGAATTTAATTAAAATTCGATAGAACTTCGAATTATTCATGTGAATTTTGTAAATCTGCCCCCTTGTCTGTCACATTGCCAGGTTGGGTGACAGAAGTGCCACCATAGCAAATTTAAATGATATTGAAAAAATCCTGAAGGTTGTCAATTTATTGAATTGAGTGCCGCAAGTTGGTTTCTCTCCTTCTAAAATTCAAATTTGGGTGACAGGAGTGGTCAGACTCTGGAGGCCCTGTTGCCATTCAACAAAGGCACAACACAGTGTGCAAAGTGCTGTAAAACCCCAATTTTATTTTTTAATGGGGACCAGAAAAAAAATGCTGTAAAATCCAGGAAAATGTAAATCCTGGGTAATGTATTATGGATGATATATAGGTGAGACCACATATCAACAATATAAAATCAGGGAAAATGTAAAATCAGCTGATGTAAAATTGAGGTTTCGCTGTATATAAAGCCGAAGACTTCAAAAAACAGTTTTTCTGTTATTCCTTTGTACCCTTAAGTAGTTTCCCTTAACAAATGAAATCTAAAATTGCACTGGCAATAAGCACTTGTATTGATTTTAGTTTCCAGAAAAATCAATGAGGCTGGTGCAAGCCAGGGCCCGGAGCTGTTTCTTATGGTGGAATTGCAAACCATAAAATGAACAGATGCTGAGGTCAGCTAATTATTCCAAATAAACACTCACTAGCAAAGGCAACAGCTACAGGGTTAGAGGATAGGAGAAATATGCTAAGTACAGTTTAACCCCTTCTCACTCTTGTAGAATAATGCCCTTCCATGTTACTAGTATATCAAGGGACTGTAAATACGTTACCTTGGAAAACAATGGGACATTTGATGGGGTGGTCATTTAGCAGCAGTTAGACAGCTAGACAATTTGAGAGCGATGGACACTCTTCACTGACTAATACCCCCCCAACATAATATTTGAAATGAATTTAAATGTTAAAGGGGTTGTTCACATTTGAGTTAATTTTTAGTATGGTGTAGAGAGTGATATTCTGAGACAATTTGCAGTTGGTTTTCATTTTTTATTATTTGTCGTTTTTGAGTTATTTCGTTTTTTATTCAGCAGCTCTTCAATTTGCATTTAAAGCAATGTGGTAGCTAGGGTCCAAATTACCCTAGCAACCATGCACTGATTTGAATAAGAGACTGGTATATGAATAGGAGAGCAGTGGCGTAACTACCAGGGGTGCAGGGGGTGCAATTGCACCAGGGCCACGAAACCACGAAAATGGTTATGGCATGCGGTTGTCTAGGGGGAGATTATACAGCACACATGCCATCAACACTCCTGCATACCATTTATAGAGGTAAGGGCCCCACAGGGGGGGCCCCGGTGCCCATCCTGTGCCAGGGCCCACCAGGGAATAGTTACGCCACTGTAGGAGAGGCAGACCTGGATTTGTGGAAAGGCCACCTAGGATTGTAGGGGGTGGCATGCTGCCCAGCCACACCCACATTGGTTCAGAAACACTGGGGATACGCAGGAGATTAGTGCCGGGCAAACCTGGCCAGGTGCCCTAGGCAGCCTGGCCAGTCGAGGCACGCAAAAGGCAAGTGCCCGTGCGCGAAAAAGAGTAAGCTCGCATGGGCGAAAAATGGAGCACCCTGCACCAATCCCCATTGCTCCGGTCCCGATTTGAGTATAAAAGGGCAGAGTATAGGGGCGACGAACAGCAGTTGGCCTAGGGGCGCCTGCTATGCAGGGGCGATCTTGGCCCAGCCGCCACCTGAGGCAGCTTGGTATTACTGCCGCCCCCCCCCCTCCCCATTGTGCTCACCTTTTTGCTCGTCCGGACCGGGGGGTCAACAAGGGCGGCGGAGAGGGCCAGGATGGTAGCGCAGAGAGCATAATTGTGCTCTCTACACTAGAAGGGCTGAATTTCCGGTTTGAAAACCTGAAATTCGTCTCTTAAAGTACCAGGAGCAGCATTTTTGCAGGCCCTGGTACCTAGTGGGGCGCTGCCACCTGAGACGAGTTTCTCAACTCACCTCATTGATGGAGCGTCCCTGCCACTATGTAAATCTGGCCCTGAGGAGAGGGACTGAATAGAAAAATGAGTAATAAAAAAAAGTAGCACTAACAATACATTTGTAAGGCTACAATACATTTGTAGCCTTACAGAGCATTTGATTATATAATGAGGTCAGTGACCCCCATTTGAAGGCTGGGAAGAGTTGGAAGAAGAAGGCACTTAATAAAAAAAAACTATAAAAAATACAAAAAAATCCATGAGTTGTGGAAACTAATAACAGGCCGCAAGAACGACCCATGGAAAGCTCTGCTCCTTAAGAAACCCAAAAGCAACAAAAACAGCTCTCCCTTGTTTGCCCTACAAATAACAGTGTTACAGCAAGCCCACAAACTTTTGGAGATAGAGGATTTCCTCCCACAGAGTCCTTTGTGGGGGAATTTAGAATTCCCTGGGCTGATAAAGGTACACCCCTCAAGAACATGGGCTGAACTGCAGCTTGACACATTGGGAGACCTTTGGGAAGATAACCATCCCTTCTCCTTCCAAGCTCTTCATGAGAATAGACAAGTCCCCAGTTCGCTGTGGTTAGAATACTGTAGAATTACTTCAGTTCTAAAAAAACAGTCCAAGAGGAGTACCATAACCCTCGCTAATTCCCCTATCATAGACACAGTGTTGAGTCCATCCCAAAAGGGCAAGCTCTCACAGATTTATAAGCATCTGCATGCAGCGGTGCATGATAAGAAGGAGATCGCAGCAAGGTCCGCATGGGAAAGGGACATAGGCATAATAACTGATGACCAGTGGAAAATGATACTTAACACACCTGCCCAAAGCTCTATTTCGCAAAGGCATAGACTGCTCCAGTTGTATTTCATACATAGGGCATACTATACGATTCATAGATTACATAAAATGAAAATATTGCAGTCTCCCCTGTGTAATAGATGTAATCTGGAAGTAGCTAATCTAGTGCACACAATGTGGAGCTGTGAAAAACTCCGGGATTATTGGGAGAAAGTGTGTTTACGGCTGACTGGAGCTGTACCGGGATGGGGTCTGGGTAGTGCTAGAACTTGTCTGTTGATGCTGGACATAGACACCTCTTTGGATAAGCATACTCTGACCTTCATCGTAAAGGCGCTCTTCCAGGCTAGAAGAATTATCACCTTGCACTGGAAAGATAGTTCCCCTCCCACACTTCATGAATGGGTCAAAGCTATGGATGACCTTGTAGCAATAGAAAGAGCAGCTCTTGATAAAAAAGGTCAAATGCTGAAATTCATCCAAATATGGCGCTGCTGGACAGGGGATTAGGGAGGCATGGAATTTCACAAAAACTTAGGATAACTAAACCTGCACTCATACAGTTTTCAGAGATGGGTTGAGGGACTAAACCGAGCAATTTTAAGTAAAGTTACAATGTTGAGTGATCTCTGTAATGACATTATGACATGCACAAACTGTATTGATTTGTATTTTTGGTATTTATATAACTATGAAGAATACCCAAACCAATGTGTTTTGAAGATGTTTATTACTTTATATCATATGAACACATGTACAGATGTCTGATATGCTTTTCTATTTCTTTATTAATAAAAATGCGTTTTGACCAAAAAAAAAAAAATACAAAAAAAGCCCAATTGAAAAGATGCTTAGAATTGTTCATTGTATAGCATACTGAAAATGTACTTAAAGATAAACCACCCCTTTAGGCTAAAGCCAGACGGGGAGATTCGGGGGCATTTTGTCGCCTGGCGACTTCTCGCCGCGACTTGTAGCCCCCGAACCTCCCCGAATAGCGAAGTACCCAAGCGCACCGGCGTTGCTTGAAAACGCCGGCGCGTATTCACACGGAGCGGCGAGATTTTTGAAATCGCTCCAAATTGCCTCGCCAGGCAAAATGCCCCCGAATCTCCCCGTCTGGCCTAGCCCTTAAAGATACCTGCTAATGTAACTGCTTGCGATAACAGGATACATCAGCCCTTGGCTATTCTCTGCATTGCTGGTTTTGATTCCTGTCCAGCCAAATCTCCAATTACCACAATGCCTTGCATGTTCTGCCATTTGAAGAATTGTGGAATTGCAGCAGTATGCAAGGCAAATACATAGCAACATTGTGCAACATTTATATTTCTGTGTACCATAATTCTGCAATTTTAGAAATGCTGCACATTTTAAATTGGGAAACAACCCCAATAACTTACATCTTTAGAAATTGGGATGGGAGATGTTACTGGGCCTGCCACCATGTACTATAACAGTGCTGTCCAACTTCTGTGTTGAGGGCCAACATTTTTCTGGCCTACATGGTGGAGGGCAGAAAATGGAAGCCAGTGTTGACCATGCGGTGTTTATACAAATGGCCTGCAGGTGGCACTGTGCATACATAGGACTTTCTGTAC
>CM044445.1:88445117-88481294 GCA_024363595.1 Xenopus borealis
GATCTCTTTGCTGCATTAAACCTACAATTAGTTGATGGTCTTATTACTACAGCACCAGTTGTTATACTCTCCTTATCCTCGGCTACCAAACACAACAGACCACTCCCCTTTTTAAAGCACACCCACTTTAAACCACACATCATATCCACATTAACAATGGTAGCACACCAAAATACCAAATGGTTGGTGCTCATTGCAGAGATATCACTCATCACTCATAAGTAAAAAAGTTGTGTTAAAACATACCCTTAAACCTATATGCCTCATGGGTTTAAGGGTATGACACACACAAGCAGCATTGGGCAAGCAGAGTATGGCACACACAAGCAGCACTGGGCAAGCAGAGTATGGATACTCAAGCAGCACTGTGCAAGCAGAGTGTGGCATCTGCTAGCAGCACTGGGCAAGCAGAGTATGAAACACACAAGCAGAGTATGGCACTCACAGTGAGCATAGGGAAGGCAGCATAGAGCAGGAGACAGGGAAACCCATCAGGACCACTCTAAGATGTACTACATACAGTGACACAGTGCTGGTGCGCCATTAGCATTTTGTATAAAGTGTGAACAGGTAAACAATGTGGGCAGTTTCAGTCTGGGTCTCATGTGTGAACAGTAAGGGCTTTAGGGGTGTGAACAATGCAGGGGGAACGTAGGTGTGAATAATACAGGAGATTACTCTGAATTTGAGGTTAAAACAATGCAGGGGCCAATTACTCTCTGTAGTGATTAAAGTTTACATAAGGTAAGCAGCCACAGTAGGCAGAATTTCATATGGGGGCCAAACAACTGCCAGTTGGTTGAACAGCCCTGTAATATAACATGACCATTCCCTTTATCTTGATTTCCCCTTTCTTCAAGTAGCCCCTGCTTTATGACAAGCCAATGCAAAATCTGCTGCCTTGAGTGGGAATAATATAAGACATTAATAAAATCACACATAGGTTAAAAAAACAAAGCTCTAGTTAAAACTCTTCATTTGCCAGATGAATGCACGACTTCTGCTCATTTCACTCCCATCTGGAAAGCCGAGAGAAAAACAAGAAGATCAAGTTACTGCTTAATCCAATGCAAAAGTGTCACAGGTGCCTTCATATTGGCAGAGAATGTGAAAGAAGCAAAGGCCATTGATTTCAGGAAATCCAGTGAAACCACAAATTTGGAAATGTGGCGCTTCCTCTTCTCCATTACACTTTGTATTGTTCATCATTCACGCCAGCCCCTGCCCCAGTGGAGCTCACTCTCTAAGGTCCCTATCACACTCACACACTATGTTTTTATCAGGAGCCAAGCTACATAGTTAAATCGTTAAAAAACTTTGTCTATCAAGTTCAACCCCTCAAACTGTTAACCTGCAACCCCAGTAACCTGCTTGTATGTTTCAGCATGCTGGAGGAAACAAAGGAACCGCAGGACACAGGTGATTTATAAATCGGGATTTTGGATCTTCTAGAGTGAGAGCACAATTAAGACCACCTTCTACATGCTCCTATGCAAAAAGGGGACAGCAATGACTTGCCCGCCTCGGGGTAACATTGAGCCTGAAGAACACAGAACCTCCTTGCAGGTGGTGCTCTGGCTAAAACCAAATCCCAGCACTACAAGGCATAATGCTGTGCCACACTGCTGCATATTTATTTACCTTCCCTATCTTCATTTTTATTATGCTTACTCCCAGATGAAGATTCTCTTTGTTGTTTGCATTGTTTTTTTCCATGTTAATATCAGTCAAAGAGACGCCCCGATCAGGAGATGACTGTCACTCTATTATTATTATAATACAGGTATGGGACCTGTTATCCAGAATGCTCAGGACCTGGGGTTTTCTGAATAACTGATCTTTCCGTATTTTGGATCTTCATACTTAAAGGGGCAGATTTACTAAGTGTCCAATTTCGAATGGCAAAAAAATTCTAAATTCGACCAGGGAATAGTGGGGGAATAGTGGGGAATTAAAAAAATTCGAATTCTAATTTTTTTAGCGCAATTCGATCGATCGAATGATCGAATAGGGAAATTCGATCGAATTCGATTGAATTCGATTCGAATCAAATTTTCAAATGTTTTTTAAACGATCGATCGAATTTTTCCTATTCGATCTTAGGGAATGATCCCCATTTCGGTAGGTGATCGAATTTAAATTTAAAGGGGAAGTATTCGACCATCGAATTTTCTAATATTCAAATAAAAAAATTTAAATTTGAATATTCGAATCATTCGAATTCGAATATTCGATGGTCGAATTTGGTCAAATTTGCCTAATTTGCATATTTGAAATTCAAATTCGAATCTTTTTGAAAATTCCATGGAATATTCAAATCCTTCATGTGAATACATGTGAATTTAGTAAATCTGCCCCTAAGTCTACTAGAAAATCATTTAAACATCAGATAAACCCAATAGGCTGGTTTTGCTTCCAAAAAGGATTAATTATATCTTAGTTTGGATCAAGTACAAGCTACTGTTTTATTTTTAGAGAGAAAAATTGTTTTTAAAAATGTTAATTCTTTGGATAAAATGGAGTCTATAGGAGATGGCCTTTCCATAATTCTGAGCTTTCTGAATTACGAATCCCAAAAATTTTTTTATAAAAGGTCGAGGGTTTAAGTTATATTGGAGATGTAGGTTTTAAGGCAAGGTCCTGGGACAGAACAATGTTTCATGAAGGGAATTTCAAAGAATGGGTACAGCCAGGTCCAGATTGGCAACCAGTAAGTTCTAGCAAATGCCAGAGGGACTGCTTTAAAGGAAAACTATACTCCCAGACAATGTAGGTCTCTATAAAAAGATATTGCATAAAACAACTCATGTAAAACCCTGCATCATGTAAATAAACCATTTTCATAATAATATACTTTTTTAGTAGCATGTGCCTTTGGGTAATCATAAATAGAAAATAGCCATTTTAAAAAATAAGGACAGCCTCCTGGGATCGTATGATTCACAGTGCACACAAACATAGCAAACAAACTATAAAGTTAGGTCACATGAGCCAATTAACAGACAGAGTTGTGTCTTTTGCTTCCACACTTCTTCCTGTTACAGTTAGAGTTGAAATATTTCTGGTCAGGTGATCTCTGAGGCAGCACACAGACCATCATGAAATGGTGGTTCAAGGCAAGAGATGTAAAAGGGCAATATTTATTTAAATATATATACCAGTTTGGTAAGATTCTTTAATATGCCACTTAATTTGATTTATCCTATCTGTTGCTCAAGTATTAATTTTGGGGGTAAAGTTTTCCTTTAAGTTGCCATAGACTGTCACCAGGGCCACCATCAGAGGGGGACAGGGGGGACAAGTGTCCCGGGGCTGAAGGGGGGGTCCAGCAGTGCTGCACTTTTCGAAGAGCCAGGCCCCCCTTGCGAGCGCCGAAGCCGTGCTGCTGTGCCGCCTGAATGTGGAAGTGCCGAACAGTCCTGAAGTGGCGGAAAGACCCAAAGTCATGAAAGGAGCAGACACTGAAGTCCTGAAGTGGCTGAAAGACCCAAGGTTTTTTTTTAAAAAACTATTTTTGGGGCCCCAATTTTTTTTTTACATGTAAGTTTTTTTTAACTTATAAGGGAGCCCTGACCGTTAATATGTGTGGGCGGGATCAGGGTTGGGGCTTGGGTGCCAGGGTGTGCGGGGCCAGCTCCCCCGGAAATGTTGTTGTGCGGGCCCCGTGATTTCTAATGGCGGCCCTGACTGTCACTATATAGTGGACTGACTGTTTGGGCCTCTGTGTCTCAGTTCAGACCTGGGTACAACAGCTGAAATGTATGAGTGTGAAAAGGAACCAACCTGAGGTTAGGGTTGCCACTACCGGAAAAAATGCTGCATGGTGCCAATTTTAATAAAAGGAAAAGCCATAAAAATATAGGAAGGACAGTATTTGTTTTTCCAGAAGAGGTGGCAACCCTACCTGAGGAGGACATGTACAGAAAGAAGGTAATGTCTGTGGATGTACTTTTCTGGTGCAACATTGTTAAGTAAAGCTGGCAATAGACGATTACGAGTTCGTTAATTACAATACACACGTGTAGAGCTGAATTGTAAGATATACAGGTAGAAACAATAGAATTCAGCGCTAAACAGTGGCTGATGCTCGGGTGCCTTCAAAGGCTGATTCACTGCACATGCTCTGTGCTGCTGTCACTTACTGAGTGTAGGGACAAGATACTAAATATATATTATAAAAATATCACAATATAAGGCTTAATCTAATCAGCACTGTAGTGTCATCTTATATGACAGGCAAACCCTATTTTCTGCTTGATATTTTGTGACGACCCCTAAGCTTCAGGCGCTCAAAGTTCAAAGCATGTGCGAGTTGCAGACACTCCTGACACAATGCAGGATGGGAAACTCCTGTGACAACTTTGAAGGCCTGGATCATTACTACTATAGACATACTTTAGACTGGTTCAATCAGTTCAATATATATAAAGCCATATTCAATTTCAGGGTTTAAATTTCCTTTTAGTGCAGGTACCTCCTAATTTTACACCTTCTGTGATCTATATGTTAACTGCTTAATGCAATATTATGACAAATAGTCAGATTAGCCCCTCGCTTATTTTCTGGGAGCCCTTTTCATTTTATCTGTGTTCTGCTCAGAGTCTCCACTGAAGCAAACCTACCAATAATCTGTAAACGGAAAGAGGGACAAAGAAATTTGCCCATTGGTAAATTTTTGACCATGCCTCTTTTTTCAGCCACACCCCCTAATTACCATACCCATTTTACAAAATTTGCCAGGTTATGAAAGTTTGAATACATATCTGTATTTTTTATTATAGTTTTACTAATGAAGGTGATTTGCCCTTTAATCTGTCCAACTTCTCCCAAGGGACAAAACTGTTACAAATGTATCTTAAGTATCTATTCTGGGCTCTCTTTCAAGAGCCAATTAAGTTAGAAACCTGGTATCTTTTTTGGCTGTTCAGTGCCGAGAAATCGGGACTTTCCAGTAAGAATGCAGGACTGTGGGTTGAGCTGTCAAAAGCCAGACTGTCCCACTCAAAACAGGACAGTTGGGAGGTATGCTGAAGGTTTCTAAAATCTGCCTATGCTGCCATTAATATGCATTGAATATAAGTATATAATAAACAAGAGCCGTGAACATCCTGTAAATTAAATCCTTATAAACAGTGCTAAGTGATCGGTTATAATCTGAGTTTTAGCAGTGTAATTTCTGTCAAATGACTCGCTGACTTGTGTATTATAATAAAGTAAAATAAACCCCCTGTTGCAAAAATATGAGGCCTCGTGCTCTGTAACTTATAATATTGATATATTTTACAAAAGGGGTACTTTATTCATTATATATCATACAGGCAATGAGTTTGATTCTCGCTTCCAGTGTTATTATGGGGGGCCAATTATACGGTAGGCAGGACACCCAGCATTACATTGTCCCCTTGGAACAAATCATAGATATAAATTCAAGTTATATTCTGAAAACTTGTTAACTAGTTCATCAGGTATTTGTAGTGTTGAGCTGTTATAGTCAGGGTCAGACTGGGCAGGTGGGAAACTGGGAATAAACCTGATCCGCACACACAAGTATTTGCAGTCGGGGAATGTGCCCCTTTTATTATGCTACCAAACCATCAACGTTTTGGGGGGTACAACCTCCCTTCATCAGTGTGTGCGGATCCGTTTCTACATTCACACGGTTGCTAGGGGACCCGGCCGGGTCAACGGTGAACCAGCACCACAATAGCAGAGGAGTGTAAAGGAGGTTTGCGGTGGAGACACAACATATGTTCTACAAGTTTGCCAATAAACCTGATAGGCCACACCAGATCCACTCCTACCTGCTTGCCACAGGGCTCTCTGGGATCTCTCCCAACCTGACTGATGCAAAAAAGCCAAGTACACACTGGTCACGGCAGGGAAGGAGGAGGCTAGAGGAGGGTATGTGGGCGGATTGTGAGTGGCCCCCATTCTGACACTGGTTATAGTACAACAAGCTCTTAGTTGTTATAGGTTAAAGCTCCATTAATGACATACATTTGTATCCTTAGAATAGGAGCCTAGCCTTATTGTTTTGCCAGGGTCCTTTTCTGGTCTAACACATGTTTAACACATACTCCCCATTCTCAGCAAATCTTTCTAGGTTGCCATTCATGCATTAATTGCCCAAAGGTCCCCAGCATAGGACATGAGCCTATGACTAATTGTCCCTATGGCAGAAAACAAGTAAGGCCTTTTCTGTGATGTTTTTGCTCAAAATAAAAAGACCTTTTAAACTACATCTATTCTTGGAGTGTGATCCAGTTTGTGCCGACCCATCCATACCTACTATCCCCAGCATAGGAGCTTCCTTGACAAACAGCTCAGTTTGACCCCAATCACTAGTGACAAAGAATATTCATCTCACAGTTTAGGACATGGACTCTGGCAGCAGGTTAGCATTCGCTATTGCCAGTCACACTGTCTGCACCGTGCACCAGCCCTTTCCTTCGAGCTCTGAAACCAACATAAATCATCTTCATTCATTGCAGTAATTACTTAGAAACCAGTGTCTGATAATTAGTTCTGCGTGTAATTGGTTTTACATTAATTATAGGAGACACCTCTTTTAATAACTTTTGCTGTATGACATTCAATTGAAGACCATTTGCTGCCCACAAGCTGAGTTCATTGATTATACTGTACCATTCATTAAGACTTTGCTAATGTTATAGTCAGAATTAACCAGAGAAAGAAGTGCTGCAGCAGCTGCTTGTCTCTTGTTCTGTTTTCTTCTATTTATTCTTCCCATATTGGGTTTCCAATGACAACAGAGCCCCATAGAGAGTAGTTTGTTGAATGAGAAATGAAATTCCATGTAAACTGGGGAAAAATGCAATAAAGAAAATATTTGTGTGTTTACATATTAGTTTATATTTGCATAATTGTGGCTTACACTTTTTTGTATAAGTTGCAAAGCACAGGGTGCAAAGACATAATAATTACTTCTAGGGCACCGAACCAGCCAAAAATAATGCCATTTGTACCTGTGTGATCCCAGCAAAAAGTGAACGCAACAATACAAAAGGGATTTCTCAATTACTCCCCTCTGAGCAAGATGCTGCATTGTGGGTAACAAACATGGCTATTTGCCTGTGCTGTGTTCATTGCACCTGTATTTGTGAATAAACCGTGCTCTGTATAACTGTCAAATAATGGCCAAACATGGATTTTCAAATTACTCTTATCCTGAGTCCCCAGGCTTCATATCATAATTGATATAAAATGAATTAAATGTAGTCTTTCATGTATATATGTTAGGCCAGGTTGTCAAAAGAGTTGATTTTTGCCAGGTTCAGCCACCTATTGCTCACTCTGTCCTTCCAGACCTCCATCCAGATGTCAATTGGGCAGGTTTAAAATTTCAGGACAAGTAACACATTGGCTGTCATCCAGACAACCTTTATTTAACAATAGTGTGATCTGATTGTTAGGCCAAACCCTATTGGCCTAAGGTGACCTCACCAAACAAGCAGATCCTTAAAGTGATACTGACAGGTTCCTATAAAAATAGGAATGTGTTGGTATCAGTGAAGAGAATCTGCAGTAAAATATAAGCAGCCAAAGCCACCCTCAGCTCAATTAACCTTATTCATGGCGACCCTCTGACACCATTAAATCATCTTGCTGAGTTTTTTCAGTTACGCTGGGATGGGGGTGGTGCGATCCCTCCATAGGCTGGAGTTGTTTCCATTTGTAATTAGCCTATGGAGGGATTGATCCACCCCCAGCTCAATGTCACTGAAACAACTCAGCAAGATGATTTAATGGTGTCAGAGGGTCGCCATGACTAAGGCTCCCAAAGCTGCGAGGCTTTCAGCTGCTTAATGTCACGTGCAGCTAATTTTCACAGATACCAGCATGTTCCTATTTTTATTGGAACGTGTCAGTAGCACTTTAAGTTTGATTTCAGCTCAAATTGAACACAGTTGGCCATCGACCATATATATTGTTCAGTATGTTACCCACCATACATGGGCCACCTTCCAGATCAAGCTGGTAGCTAATTGACCCATGTATTTGAGCTCACTGATGAGCCTGTCAAACTGATATGTGCCTGAAAATTGACCAGATAGCTATCAGGCTCAGTGGTGTAACTACCAGGGGAGCAGGGGGTGCAATTGCACCAGGGCCCACTCCCTCTCGGGGCCCGTCGGAGAGGTTAGGAGAACTCCAATGTGCAATTCATAAGGGGAGAGCCTGATGGGAGGGGCCCGGGTGCCAATTCTGCACCAGGGCCCACCAGCAAGTAGTTACGCCACTGATCAGGCTGGTTTAAAAATCCCATTGGTGGGCAAGCACCACATCAGCTTGTTGACTGAGTTTTTGCCCCAACAGCCTGCATTACATGCATTGTGATCATTTAGCCTGAGGGCTCAAGGTGGGCATATGTAGGGTTGCCACCTGGCCGGTATTTTACCGGCCTGACCCGTAAATGTTATTCCTGACCCCAATGTTATTAATAGGGGAAAAAAATCTAAATATACAGGAAGGCCGGTATTTTTTTCAAAAAAAGGTGGCAACCCTAGGCATATGGGGGAAGATTTGTAGTAGCTGCTGCATGCAAAACCCCAGATAGAAAAACAATACCACACCAGAGAAAACAGGACAAAAGCCAATTTATATGATTCTGTCTCAATCCCACTGGACAATTCTTGGGTCTCCCCCATGTAATTCTTTTTGGATGCTTCCTTAAAAATCATTGCAGGGTGATGATAAAACCCATCTGCTCCAAGTTAAGGACGATTATGCATGAACTCGTGCCTTGCCCTTTGTTGCAGTATGAATTTGTTTCTATAGCGGATGTCTGTGAAGCACTTGATTTTCTATAACAAATGCAAATGCCAAATGCACAGATGATGTGCTTAGCAGCAGGTGCGGTTTGTCACGTGCAAAATATTTATTTTGGACAAAGCAGAAGGATAACGGAGAACAAAAATCACCCAGGAAAGGGCACCGAGATACAGAAAGATATTGCTATCTATATTTTAATCTTTGTGACTCCTCATTTTTCAAAGTTAAGATAATGGGATTAAGTGTTTTAAAGGATTTACTCTTCTCCTCTTAGATACACAGTTTAAGTTCCTCTTGAGGCTCGGACTGGAATGAGATTGTGGGCAGAATGCAGTCTCATGCTCTCCATTCAAGTCATTTGGTGAAGCCGCGATACATTTTGCTGTATTGCACCACAGAAGCTCAGAGCTGTCATTCTCATTTTAGGAGAAGAAAGTAATGGTCCTGCTAAGGGAAAGCTGGGCACGTGCTGCATTAGTCATTGCTGTGGGCTCTGACTGTCCAGTGATTCAGCAACTATTTGCAGAAATAGACTGACTCATGCAGAGCTTTGAGGGTGTGTATCTAAGGAAACATCTGTATGCTGCATTTGGAATGATGATTACATTAATAGCACTCCTATATGCACAGGGCCAGATGATGTCACCAGTGGGGGAAATGAAGCGAAGGTCCCTCTGACCCCCCTATAAAGAAGGGACAATGATAGAAGCCCTATTCAAGAATGAATGACACCAGATGGTGACAAGGGTGGGAGAAAGTATTGGGCAAAAGCAGAGGGGGCAGGCTGGGGGCAATCAGTAATGAAGAGGTCCCTCTGACCCCCTACTCAAGAAGAGAATATGATTAGTGATGGACGAATTTATTTGCCAGGGGCAAAATCGCGCGATTCACTGTTGGCGAATAAATTCGCGAAACGCCAGCGAAAATTCGCCTGGCAAAAATTCGCCAAAAAAACGAGTCGCGTCGTTGTTGACGCAACGCGGCAAAAACGACATGACGAAAACGACGCAGCGAAAACGACGCAATGAAAATGGTGCAGCGCTCGTCGAAAACGACGCGACGAAAACTCGCAACACGCGGCAAAAACGTGCCAATTCGCGAATTTTGCTGGAAATTCACGAATTTTTCGCCCATCACTAAATATGATGCCAACTATATTCAATAATGAATAATTTACCCAACCATTGCACCTGTCCATCTCTTTTCTAAACATAAAATGGCACTAGAGAAGCAGTAACTTTGAGTTTCTTTTGTTAAATAGACACTAGAGAAAAAGATTCAAATTTAGGAAGCCCTGCCTGTAAATGCAAAAACATAGTCTGTCCCTTTTACCAACTAACTTCCATGGAAAATCAATGTTTGCTTTATAGGAAAAGTGATTATGCTTTCATTTTACACTATGATTTGGGAGGGAAACCCTGCAACTGGGATGGAAACAATGCAACCTCAAGCTCTTGAACTATGGAAATAGCACAGAAAAGAAAAAGCACAACAATTGTGTCATTGGGTACAAAAATTGCCCAAGTGCAGTAACCTCTAGCAACCACTCAGCATGAACCATTTACTAGGGTAAGAATTTATTAAATGGATTGTTCACATTTGAGTTAACTTTTCACATGATGTAGGGAGTGATATTGGTGATGCAACTGGTTTTCATTTTTTATTATTTGTTGTTTTTGAGTTTTGAGTGTTGGTATTAAGCTTGTTATTCAACAGCTCTCCAGTTTGCAATTTCAGTTATCTGGATGCTAGGGTCCAAATTACCCTAGCAACCATGCATTGATTTGAATAAGACTGGAATAAAAATAGGAGAGGGTCTGAATGGAAAGATGAGTAATAAAAAGTAGCAATAACAATAAATGTGTAGCATTACAGAGCATTTGTTTTTTGTATGGGGGTCAATGACCCCATTTGAAATCTGGAAAGAGTCAGAAGAAGAAGGCAAATATGAAAAACAAAAAATTAAACCCAATTGAAAAGTTTCTTAGAATTAGCTATTCTATATCATACTAAAAGTTAACTTAAAGGTGAACTATACTTTAATACAAGAACAAATTCTTTCTGGAAACTGAGAATTTACATGTCTGTGTCTGTAGAAGCAAGCCAAAGAATTTTCCAGGATTTCGAAATATTGTCCCGTACTTGATTGCCAGGTGTTACATCATGAAAGCACAGCGCAGCCTAAATAGCAGAAATGGCTTGTAAACAAAGAAGTGTTGTACATAATGGCTGAAAAGATCCAATAACCTTTGAGTTCCCTAATAAAAACTCCAAATAGCCTAGAAGCAAATTCATCAAAGTCTACTAGATAATCAAAAAGTATAGATAATGTGGTGCAAAGTTAAAAATGGTGTATCATTCAGAAAGCAAGTCAAGGTTAGGGAACTACAGTCTGGTTAATATTAACCATTGCTTATGCTGATTTAAGGTGGCCATAGACGCACAGATAATATCTTACTAAACTAATTTTCGTACGATATTCGGTGCGTGTATGGTGGGAAATGAGCCGACCGATATCGTCAGAGGATTAAGATATCGGTCGGCTGGTTGATCGGACTGGAAGGGAAAATTTTGATCGGATGCCTTTGAAAGCTCCCTGAACATCGGCCATTGTTAGTGCTGAATCGTCAGATACAAGTAGAATTCTATTGTTTCTACCAGTATATTTGACGATTCAGCTCTACACGTGTGTGTTGAAACGAACGATCTTTCTTGGAAAGATCTTTTCCGAGAAAGATCATAATTGTTACGCCTATGGCCAGCTTTACCCCCAGTGGCATAAATATAGAGGAATTAGACCCCGAAGTCCAGGGAGCCCTAGGGAAAAGGGAACCCAGACTGCAGGATCTGCTTTCTCTATAGCTTACAAGAACACCCCCTTGTAGCATGTTGGCACATGGTGGAGAGAGGGTGAAGTCTGGGTGGGGTTCAGGCGGAGTTTGGATGTGGTCCGGTGCGGGGAGTGGGAGAGGTCTGGTTGGAGAGTAGCCGAGGTCTGGGTGAAAAGTGGGCGGAGGCAGGAAGTAGGCGGGAGGATGCGGATCGGAGTGTGTTGGGCCCCTCTGAAGATTTTTTGGCAGGGGTCCTGGCCACTGTTTACTCCAAAGAACATTTTATTAAACAGTTACTTTTCAATAAGATGTACACAAAATCATCCAGCAATATGTAGCAAACCTTGATTACCTCCTAGCTGGCCATTATTTCCCCAGTCATGAAATCCTTGAGGACATGTAGAGTCAGTGACTGGTTAATGTACTGCCAGATGAAGAAAAGGTCAGCTGTTTGGCTAACCAGCTCCCATCAGCCTGTCTTCATTCATATTGCTTTATTGTTGATTCCTTTCAAATAAATAGGGCTTTATCCTGGAAGAAAAGATACTGATTAATATGTATTCAATTAAACTGAACAGGAATAGGGGAAGTTAGTTTTAATATTAACCTGGTTCTATTTGATAGGAGTTTGACATGTCAGACACTCCATAAGGTATTCCCTAAGTGCAAGTAGGGGCTATAGGTTATTTGAATCCTTTGCACTAGTGTCCTTTGCTTCTCAATAAAGACACATGGCAGTACATGGGCCCACGATTAATTGCTTGCTCTTCTTGTAAGTGCAAATTTACCACCACTGTTTGAAGCCTTTATTTCAATAAATTCCAATCCACTTTCTAACCTACAATCCAGTCCTGTAGCTCAGCTGATCAAGTGCAAGGTACTTCATTCTTAGAAATTTGTATTATTTGGATAAAATGAAGTGTATGAGAGATGCACGTCCTTTCCATAAATCAGAGATTTCTGGATAATGGTTAATAACTTGGTAAATAGGGGATCACTGGCCAACCAGATTCCATTCTGAGCCAAAACTCTGGTGTGACTCAGTCCAGACATGCATGAGTCAAAATAACCTTGAGAGTGAGTACCACATGATACAGTCTGTGTGTTTCTGATACAGGATCAGAAGAGAACAAGGTCTATGTTTTTTGGTTTCTGGGGAGCATCAGTTCCTGATGTCTGCCTTGTGAAAGAGGATAAAGAGATACTTTCGGAATGACACATATAGTTTTATAATTTTCACCAATAATCCCCATTGCCCCTGCTAACATCTACAGCAGAGGTTTTATCAAATTTTATCAGTTCAAGTATCGCCTGAAGGTCCAAACTTTGGCCAGGACCCCTTAGCTCATGAACTGGCTATTGTGAAATATCAGCATATCTATCATTTAGCCATGTTTTCAAGAGTATCCAAGACTGCAAACCCATATTTAGCAGGTCTTACACTAACTGAGGAGATTAATGCCCATTCAACCTAAATGGCTTTCAAGCTGAGCCTCCTGTGATACTGATCCAAGTCCCTCCCACAGTTTGGGACCCACATTGTTGGCACTCCTTAACATGCCTGGCAGTATGCACATGAGCACTATTAGTTCAGCTTGAATCGGTTTTTATGATTATCTCAGAAGTGTAAATATTTCTTTTGTATACTTTAGGCCAGTGATCCCCAACCAGTAGCTCGTGAGCAACATGTTGCTCTCCAACCCCTTGGATGTTGCTCCCAGTGGCCTCAAAGCAGGTGCTTATTTTTGAATTACTGGCTTAGAGGCAAGTTTTGGTTACATTAAAAACAGATGTCCTGCCAAACATTCTCTCCTGTAGGCTGCCAGTCCATATAGGGGCTACCAAAAAGCCAATCAGAGCTCTTATTTGACATCCACATGGACTTTTTCATGCTTGTGTTGCTCTCCAACTCTTTTTTAAATTTAAATGTGGCTCACGAGCAAAAAAGGTTGGGGAGCCCTGCTTTAGGCTAATGTCACACAGGGCTGATTCTTGGGCTGCAGTTGTTTGTAGGCCGGGAATCAGCAGCCGATAGCATTAGCCTTAAGGAAAGTGTTTAGTTATTTGCTAATAGCTAAACAATAAAATGAAATATCTCAACCTTGAATGTATTTCCATATATAAACATACTGTATGTATGTAGTAGGAAGTATTGGAAGCACTCACTGGTCTAACGATAAAGAAATTTATTGGAGCTTCACATGCTCTCCCACATGAACGTGTTTCGGTATATATATATATGTATATATATATATATATATATATATATATATATATATATATATATATATATATATATACATATATCTTGCATTATATGTATCTTGGCACAGATGCCATTATTCTTTATCTGGAGACATTCACTCTAACAGAATACTTGTATAGACAGTTCTGTTCCTATCTGAGTGTATCTGTTGAACAGAAATCCAATCTGGGATACAGCGGATTCAGCCTTCTAAGGTCACCTCGAAGACGAGTCAATGAAGCCGTCTTACTGCAGATATAATAAATCCTTAGGGAGGGACGAGCCATTTTAATGTACAAATCCTGTCCCTTATGCTTGGGAATTTCAAGTCCGTGCAAGATTTAAGAATGCCATATGAAAGAAATTAAATGGAGAAAGTCAGATATCTGACACCCAAGCAAACTCCGTTAATTCATTCCAGTTTGTATACGTATCCCCTAATGTATGTAAATTCCTGGAAATCTCTCTGATCTTAGAATTGATTTACTCTTTATAATCTCCTCTTTGATGTAACCTTCATTACCCTACTTTTTTGTCCCTTGAAACTAGTTTTGCCAGTTGCTTTCAAGGAGTTGATTTTTTACAAATGTTGTTTTCTGCAAACATATCTGAAATTGTAACATGTAGGCAGTATATGTCTGTTCCTGCTTGGAACATCACCAAGTGTATTTGGAGTCAGCAATAGAGGGTCACATACACAAAAAATAGTGATGTGCGGGCTGGCCCGAAACCCGAAGGTTCAGGCCAGCTTCTGCACCAGATTGCCAGGTCACAGACAGGTTCAAGTTGAGCTCTTCCTTCCGATCACTGACCTTACTGTTTCCACCTCCGGCAGCCTCTATTTGTAGGTATGCACCTGCCCTGTCTGCTCCTTTTTGTGACATCAGAGGCAAGTGGATCAGAAGTGGGCCTATAAACAGAGCGGCTGTATCAGGTCATGTAGGGTTCAGGTTGAGAGGTCTTTGGTTAGGCTGGGAGTCCAATTTTTTCTGACCTGCACATCACTAAAGCAAAGGTCCAGGCACAAATTTCCCCAGAGGGCCCCCTTCCTCCCACAAGATTGCTCACATGCCTATATTTTATTAGTTGAGCACTAAGTGCCTAGAGCTCCAGAACTACCCCTGGGGCAGGGCAGCATGTCGTCCATTGATTTATGCCCCCGTAGCCCCGGGCCTTGCCACAAAACCGGGCCTGCAAAGGTCCATTCCTCAATAGCAGGAAAACACTACTCTGATATACATGATCAACTGCTTTACTATGGAACAATGGTACTGCAAGAGGAGTCCCTGTAGTTCAGACAATTATTCCAATTCTAAGCTACTCTTATAGGCAGGAAAAAAGGGACCACCAATGCTAAACTACATGCAGCTCTTTTGTGAAATAATCCACTGTAACCATCACAGTGAGACAAGAATGCTGTGGCCCCAGTAGACCTGGTACTGATATAGGCAGACAAATGCGGACCATGAAATGGTCACCTCCAGCGTGAAGATTACAGCCTTATGGAGTCCTGAAACAGCAAGACTGATGCCATGCCACTCATTACGTAGAGATGGGAAAAAGGAAGGCAAGGCAAAAAGAAAAGAAGAGAGCATGCACAGATCTGACAACAAGGAAAGACAGATCCTCCTGGATTCTCAGGATCCTGTTCCAATAGGCCTTCATTCCAACCATGCAGATCTAGAGCACAGTTAGGGGTCAGAAGGTTCATTTATCATTAGTCAGGCCGCTTCTCTGAGCAAAGTAGGTTAGAGCTCCAGGTTCCAGTGCCCGTTAAGGTCAGTCACCACTGCTTAGGTACCAGTTCTATCCAAGAGAAGAAGTGCACACCAACATAAAGTGTTCACAGCAATCAGGCTTGAACTATTTGTCATATGTGGTTACTGTACTGCTTTGTAGTTTTTTTAAGGTTCTGATTTGCATGTTCTTCTGCATTCACTCTCATTATAATACATGAAGTGTGTCATCTTTACTTTGCACCAGGCTCTTAGAGGAACCCATATCTTTGCAGGCTACCCAAAAGGCCACAGATTATTTTGTAGAGTACTTTAGTACATTCTGAACCTGTATTGGTTTTTGAGGCCAAAATCTCTCCAGAAGAGTTCTCAGAAACAATGCTTGGTTCCTGTTTGCTGGCT
This sequence comes from Xenopus borealis, assembly GCA_024363595.1. Classification (NCBI taxonomy): domain Eukaryota; kingdom Metazoa; phylum Chordata; class Amphibia; order Anura; family Pipidae; genus Xenopus; species Xenopus borealis. Next base: position 88,461,125 of record CM044445.1, read on the forward strand.
GTTGGAAGACCCTTTCCTGGCTGTTGGTGGTATAGCTGCCTTATTGCTGCTTATCCCAAAATGTCATGCTGTAGAGTAGAACATGCTTATACTCTGTGTTGGTGGATGCCATCTCATTACAGACAATGACTGCTCTATGTGCTTAGGCCTAGTATGTCCCATCTTTAAAGGAAAATTCATTTCTATGCCCAATTCACTGGCAGGCAAATGGCAAATAAATACCAGAAGACAGATATATTGAAAGCTATATATATACATTTACATTTTTATCACCTGAGGTCTAATTAAATTGTCCTTACTGCAACCATTTTATAACTTCACTAAGCACACAGACGTTGGCTAAAGATCTAACAAGTTTTGTAGAGTTCCTGCTTCCACCAAAGTATCTTTGGGAAATACATGAGACAGCCATGAACTAAATATGAGATAATGATAGTTTCCTTTCATGTAAAGTGAGAGTAAAGAACTCAGCTCAGCTGGCCCGAGAGGCAAAAGTTCCATATAAAGGTTAACAGAGCATGTAATATCCCACCTGGAGGCCTTCAAAATAATCCCTTGCATTGTTAAACATCAGTTTTAAAGGGTCTAATTGCAAAAACATCTTGGTAATGTAGACCACCCACTACTGCTACTAAATGGCTTTATGTTTCTCAGAGTACTATAAAGGGCTATGGAAAAAGCTGACTAAACCTACATTCCCAACTGAAGTGAAATATATAAAAATGCAACATATAAGCTCTCCATTATGCCCTATCACTACACATAACTACACAGTGCCAGCCCGTTTTAAATCTGTATTGTGACAAACCCTACAGCTAATATCTTTCTGTAATTTTCATACCCAAGGGTTGGGGCAGATGGGCAGATATGGGGGGGGGGATTTAGTCACCTGGCGATTTATCACCTCTTCTGCTGGATGACAATCTCCCCAAACTGCCTTCTGTCTGCCTTCTGTTTGCCTTCTGTCTGCTTGAATGAAGAATCGTCTGCGCTAATGCACTTGCCTCACGAGGAAACTTCGGGCGACTTTGGAAATCGATGTGGCGCAAGTGCATTAATGCAGGCGATTCTTCAGTCAAGCAGACGGAAGGCAGGAAGAAGGCAGTTCAGGGAGATTGTTGCCGCGCAGAAGAGACGATTAGTTGACTAAATCTGCCCAAATCTGCCCCAACCCTTAAAGTGAACCTGTCACCCAGACACAACAAGCTATAATAAAAGTCCTTTTCAAATTAAACAAATTTTTATTTTTTATTAAAGCATTCATAGCTGTTTTAAGCTCATTTAAACATCTCATCTGTCAATGAAATATTGTCTGCCCCTCCTCTATGCCTTAAGCAGACAATTACTTTCACTTTCCATTTAGCACTTCCTAGCGGTCACTTCTCTCCAATCATTCCGCATTCTCTTCACCATTTAATTGTGTAACTCCTGCATGGGGATGGACATCAGGTCCCCCCATTCTGGTGCACAAACAAGATTCTGAGACTTTTTAAGATTCTGCCTTAATCACAATGTCCACAAAATGGCTCCTGTCTGCTTGTTATAATTATGAATTTCCAGGTTGAAGGAAAGTACCAGGTTCAAATAATTCATATAGTGTAATTAAAGTTAATTTTGCTTGAATAATGTGATAAAATAGGATTTTTAACTTTAAAGGACATGTAAAGCCTACATTTTCCTCCCATGTATATAAATTGGGCATATCTTTCCCCACCCAAACTGCATCATTTGTACTGCATATACCCCCTCTGTTTGCCAGCACCATCACATTTTCCTAAAACACATAGCAGCTTTCCCCTGGCGGCCATTTTCCCTCTGATACATTATCAGTACTATTGACATCTGAAATAAGACGTATGCTGTAAAGTCCATGCAGTGTGGAATGCAGGTTTACACAGGCACAACATACTTTGATAAAAAAATTCTGCTGGGTTTGAGCACTGTAATTGTTAAGCTGAGCTCAGGAGAGGTGGTTAGGAGAAAAAAATAGCAACAGACCATTTCTATAGCAACAAACAATGCTCTCTCTTCATTGGCTGTTAGTCTGGAGGGTGTGTTTGTAATCGGAGCTGAGAGGAACTGAGCATGCTCCCTGAGCCAAGAGCCAAAGGAAATTCCTGAGGGAGGGGGCAGAGTGGTTTAGTGTAGTAGAAGGATTTGTAGCTGATTAAGGGGATACTGCAGCTTTACTGTTAACCTTTTAATAACCATAGTGGCAGTTATCTAAAGATTTCAAAGAGGCTATTCATTGATTACATTTTTGTGGAGAGTGTTGACATGTCCTACAAGATCTCTGTTAGTTGACCTTGTTGTTCTTCTGATGAACTCTGTAGGCTTGCTATCAGAGAAGGGTGGGGTGCCCGGCTATTTAGTATATTATATGCAGGGAACTTATTGTACAGACATTAACTTTACACTTGTTTCCATTTAATTAGTCTATCTAAGGATACAGTGCCTTACCTCTTCTTGCACTTAGAGAAGCATGGGATTAAATATTCCCAACATTCCCACTGTTCCCATGCAGAGCCCACTGAGCACTGATGTAAATAGATACCTTATTTAACTCTAAACATCCATGAAGGTGGATATTTTTCCTTCACAGTTCTCAATGGCAGGCTCCCATGTAGCAGAGAACACTGCTTGCGCCTCTATATTTAACCTAACATGAAGTCACCTTGTCCGCTTTTTGCTTTCCCTTCCAGGAAATGTGTTGCTTTATTGACTTTCTCTTTAGACTGCCACATGCTCTCACATTGTTTCCGAGCAGTATTATGACCGCCTGGACTAGCAGGAAAAATAACAACATATGGAGTATCAGCAGGGTCATCAGAACCATTTTTGAAACATGTAGAAATAGTTCAGAAAGAAAATGCAGCATATTAAGAGCAAGAGATTTACCGTTCTTCTTTATTCTCTAGGTGCACATGAAATAAAATGATACATAAAGTGTACATTGATTCTATTTAAACTAGGGCTTTTTAGAAATATTTGGCCTTTTCTGCAGTGTGGGTGGTACCTGGAACAGATACAACATATATAATGAATACATGTACAGTACCTTACAATACATGTATGCTGGCCTAACAATTCTTACCAACATCTATGTACCCTGAATATTGTTTGGTTTGCCCTAGGGCAGTTGATTTACTGAATAGGCCAGTGACTAACCAGACTGTGGTGGGCCTTCTGCCCAGGGGACTCAGGTGACTGGTGGCATAATAATGGGCCCCATAGGGGGGAGGGCCCTGCTAACATAGTAGTATGGGGCCCCACAATTACTGAGGTCCTGATATCTGTAGATGAAGAAGTGAAGAAGAGTAGCAGCTCCTTTTCATTTCCTGCTGATCACTCAGGCTGTTGGCCAGAACAAGCATAACAATGGCCATATCGTTATCACTGATCCACAAGTAACATAGGGGAAAATTCATCAAAGAGTGAAGTTCCGCCACTAGAGTGAAATTCCGCCACTCTCCATTCATTTCTTTGGGATTTTGAAAGTCGTATTTATCAATGGGTGAAGTGAAAGTTCACCCATTGATAAATACACCTGTAAAAATGCCATAGAAATTAATGGAGATTGGTGGAATTTCACTCTAGTGGCGGAACTTCACTCTTAACTTCACTCTTTGATAAATATACGCCATAATGTAAGCTACACTGTGCCCACTGCATGGCTTTTAATAAAAAGGTGAGGACAACAGGTGGATTGTATGTCGGCTGCCAATGATGTGGTAGGGACCCTGGCTATTAAAATGCTGAGCTGTGATGCTTATGTACACAGATACCAGATTCCCGTCATTCAAGCTTGTGATATTTGTCAATAGCATCTGAATATTAGGAGACAAAATTGGCGTTTCCAGCATTTTATTGAACTGTGTGCTCACTAAACCCAGGAAAAGGCATCCTACCAGTTTGTAAGGATTTTATTCTTCTTTTAACATCTCTGTTGTCTCTTTCTATCTCTGATCTCTGTCTGTGTAAATATGGGATAATTCTCCTGCTTTAGGAAATTAATCCCTTTCCAACAAATCGGCATGTACCGTCTGGTAATCATTACAGCCGTATGAGATTTGATGTTCCATCTTCTGATTGGTGAGATTTGCGTCCTCCCAGTGCAGACTCGTGAGATGAATAGATTTGTTGAATAGCAGATTAGAAGATGTAAATTCTACACAGATAATGGGTTTTTCTTTCGGGTCAGCCCGGTTTACAGTTTCCAGTCAATGGTGAGATCGATACAGACTTGAAAACAGAAGATACATTGTTAGAAAAAATCAGTCAATGGGGGTATTTGTAACACTCTGATTTCTGCATATTTTTGATTTCTAAAATATTAATATAACTTTATCTAACTAGGGTACAGGCACATGGGAAGATTCGGGAAGATTTGTTGCCCGGTGACTAATCGCTTCTTCTGGGCAAGAATCGCCCCAATCTGCCTTCCTGTGCCTTCCCGCCTCCTTGATTGAAAGGTCGCTAGTGGTATGGCATTCATGGCGCTACATTTTCCAAAACTGTCTGAAGTTGTCACTTCTGCACTGAAATCCATTTCTCAAAAGAGCAACCCAATTTTTTATATTTCATTTTGAAATCTGACATGGGGCTACATATATTGTCAGTTTCCCAGATGCCCCCAGTCATGTGACTTGTGCTCTGATAAACTTAATTCACTCTTTACTGCTGTACTGTCACCCCCTTCCCACCCCCAGCAGCCTAACAACAGAACAATGGGAAGGTAACCAGATAACAGCTCCCTAACACAAGATAACAGCTGCCTGGTAGATCTAAGAACAGCACTCAATAGAAAAATCCAGGTCCCACCGAGACACATTCAGTTACAGTAGGAGTAGGAGAAACAACAACCTGCCAGAAAGCAGTTCCATCTTAAAGGTAAGGTCACATTGACAGATTTGTGGAGATTTACTCGCCTGGCAACTAACCTCTTCTTCTGGGTAACAATCTCCCTGAACCGCCTTCCCGTGTCTTCCCTTCCGCTACAATGAAAAGTCGCCAGCGCTAAAGAACACGCTGCAATTCGTTTTCTGAGGTCGCCTGAAGTTTCCTCGTAAGGCAAGGCAACTAAATCTCCTTGACTCTGGGCGTGTGACCTTACCCTAAAGTGCTGGCTCTTTCTGAAAGCACATGACCAGGCAAAATGACCTGAGATGTCTGCCTACACACAAATATTACAACTTAAAAAATATACTTTTGTCAGGAAAGAAATGTTATATTGTAGTGTGAATTATTTGCAGTGTCATTTAGAAATAAAAACTACATCATAAAATCATGACAGAATCCCTTTAAACATGGGGGCTTAAGTGAGCAGGCCAGGGACTCACCTTAAGAGCCAATTACACTGGCAGTAGATTTGTAATGCTGGCCCAGCCTTGACAGATGTTTCACTGGCTAAACTGGTAAAATACTTGTAAAATACAGGCTAGGTGGCAACCCTATTGCAAATATGGATTCATGTACCTTAGTTAGGATCAAACACAAAGTATTATTGTGCTGTTACAGAGAAAAAGGAAATCATTTTCAAAAATTAGAATTATTTGATTAAAATTGGGTCCATGGGAGATGGCCTTCCCATAATTCAGAGCTTTCTGAATAACTAGTTTCTGGATAACAGATTCCATAGTCATACTTGAAATTAATTCACTGCCTAAACTCTTCATTGTTTCCTCCTTGTGCAGTTAGTGGATAGTGATGGGCGAATTTATTTGCCAGGCACAAATTCGCAGCAAATTCCCACGATTCGCCACCAGTTAATAAATTCGCGAAACGCCAGTGAAAATTCGGTGGCATAAAAAAAAACAAGACGCGTGTAAAAAAAACGCGAGGCACGTCGAAAATGGCGCAACGCACGTCAAAAATTACGTGACGTGTGAAAACACGAGACGCGAATCGTTTCGCGATTTTTTCACAGATATTTCGGCGAAGCAAAATGGGATGGATTTGCCCATCACGATAAGTGGACTGTAGTTTAGAGACAAGCCCTTGATTACCTAAATTATAGGATATTTGTGCATGTGAGTACATTGCTTTGTTATATACACTTGTTTTTTCCAAAATCTTTAATTAGTCAATATTAAGCCCAAATATTAAGCCCAAATCAATCTGTAAGCCCAAATTACTTATTTTGTAGGTTTTCCTTTTAAATTGATGGAAATAAGTGCAGGAGCACTCAATGGAGTAGTTGCAAATATACACAAAAGAGCAGGAGGGCTCATTTGGTAGCCCAGAAAGTTGGTAGGGTTACTGCTGTATGTTTGGCTCCATAACAGAAACGACACATTGTCAGGGCCAGGCATGGCTGCATGAAGCTGCAGTGTACAAATAATGCTCAGCCTTGCCAAAAAGAGTCAACACTTTGGTACATCTTGTGTTTGAACAGATGGCTGGGGAATGGGGCCTGCAACGTCTAAAATGTGCATATTTTCCAATACATAAGGAGATCTGTGCAATTGTCTTGGATACAGGATATTATTTTCTCTTCCATGGGTTGTAAATTGATTTTGTGCTATATCTTCACTGCATCATAAAACAGTCAAGGGCAAGAAGACGTTTCATTTCCACTGAAAGAACAGAGTCATCAGCAGATCACTAATAGCAAGCAGGGAGTCCCACAAATACAAGCCAAGCCCAATATTCAGCGGCCAATTCACATGCCGTTGAGCAAGATATTGAGTATCTGACCTTAAGGAGAGTGTAACATTACTATTCTAATAGATGGATATTTAATTCTGTGGAATGACCCTTGTGCCATGTAAGGCTCAGGAGCATGGAGAAAGGTTTTTGGATACCAATAACTGGTATTTTAGATTAGGTGAATCTGACTATAGAGAAGTTTGAATTAAGTTGTGAGCTTCAGGGTAATGGGCACACAAGGAGATTGTTTTGTTCTTTACTCATCTGAGTGGCAGCATCAAAAGCAAAACTGGGCCAAAATCTATGCGTACATGGGAAAATAAAGAGAAAAACAGGACACACACACTAAAAATGTCCCTTTGTGTTATTGCCTTTAAGGTCACTTAGACGATTGGCTAAGAAGGAAAATTTTGATCGGCATGTTTGAGGGGGTACTGTTGAATCATCAGACATAGGCAGAATTTTATTGTTTCTGCCTGTATATCTGACGATTCTACTCTTAAGATTAGTAGTGAAAATGAAATGGGCAATGGTTGCAGGAAGGATTGTAATTGTAATGTGCATGGTAACCTTTACTATCTTTTCTCGTGCCACTGGCCCTTTAAAAAAATGAATGGGCCAGTAGCACATCTTCTTATCCTTTATCTCTACATTTCCCTATTAATTCCTACCCCTTTAGGGTTGTGACAGACAGGCAGATTCAGGAAGATTCTTCTGAGAGGCGACAATCTCCCCGAACTGCCTGCTCCCTGCCCTGTATGAATGAAGAAACGCCAGCGCCAATGCACTCACTGCGTTTCGATTTTCGAAATCGCCCGAGGTTTCCTTGAGAGGTAACTTTGAGCGATTCTGGAAATCAAAGTGCCGCGAGCGCATTGGCGCTGGCGTTTCTTCATTCAAACAGGCAGCAAGCAGGGAGCAGGCAGTTCGGGAAGATTGTTGCCTCGCAGAAGAGGCGATAAATCGCCAAGCGACTAAATCCCCCCGTCTGCCCCAACCCTTAAACTTGCTCCACACTTTTTTCTTTAACACCAACAGCCCAATAAGCCAGTGAATAGCCAAGCAAGCTGCACTTCAGGGCAGAGAAACAAATCCGAGATTCAGGTGGCGATAAATCACCTGTTCTGCTGGGTGACAGTCTCCCCAAACCACTTTCCCACCAGCTAGAATCTAAACCGGCAGCTGGATGCCACTTGGATCGCTTCGTTTTCCGAAGTTGCCTGAAGTTTCCTCGGAAACCAAGCTCTCCAAGTGCCATCCCGCCGGCGATTTAGATTCTAGCTGGTGGGAAGGCAGTTTGGGGAAATTAGTTGCCCAAAGAAGAGACGATTACGTGTGTCTGTGCCCTAACGTGTCCTATCCAGGGGCATAATTACAGAGGAAGCAGACCCTCCGGCTGCAGGGGGTATAGGGGGCTCAGCAAGGGCACAATTAATGAACAATTGCTCTACAATAGTTGTTTATTAACAATTTTAGAACTACAAGATGGAAACCACAGTAAGAAATATGCATTATTATTTCCATCGATCCATTTGAATAGCAATTTCAATATATCTGGGTATCTTACCGAAATTGAATTTGCAGTGAGGCCCATCTAATCACACCGCTGGACCGTCAATAAGCAGCAGGCGCCGTTTGTACACCCTATAACAGTAGAGTAAAGGATTCATCCATTTCAATAGACATTTGATATCTTGGTAGGAGCTGGAACGTGTTGCCCTAGATTTATTTCCATACTGCACAAAGTGTTCTTAAATGTGGGTATGAAAATGTGTTGCCACCTACAGCAGCCTCTTAGACAAAGATAAAAACGCTGTGTGTTTGTGTTGACATAGGGAGCAGGTGAGCCGATAACCAACATCAGTGAACTTTGTGTTTAAACCCACCAAATACATTGCGTCTTTGAAGTGTTTGCACCTGGGGCTCTGCCATTTGTCCTCTTCAGTACGACTGTCACCTGCCAACTGCCACTTGCCTTTCAGTTGTTTTGACCTAATTGTATATAAATGGATTTATATATTATTTCAGAAAGAAACTGGAGTTGATTTACCTGCATGCCAGTGCTGCTACCCTAGCGACCAATCAGATCTTGCCATTCATTGTCTAATTTACAGTTGTCTGATAAAAACAAAATGTTGATATTTGTAACTGTAAATCAATCCCTACTTAGCAAGCTTTGCCCCAAGTGCCCTGTATTATGAATGAACGTCTCCCAGATTAGCAGGCAGAGCTTTGTGCTTATCCTTCCACTTCCTGCAGACGCAGACTTGGCTTCTATAAAAGACAAACAGATTTAAACTCATGAATATTGAATACCGGGATAAATGGAGTGTGCGATTAGATTCTTTCAGAAGATCAAACGGTGGGACAATGGTGTGGCTAAAGACGACCATTACTTTCTCTTTCCTCATTTATTATTGAAGTGTTCTATAATGTTTCTAAAATTTATTTTGGGCTTTTCTTAAAGAGCAACTAAAACTTTTTTTAAAAAACTTTTTGTGTATACTAATGTACTGGGTTCCTCTACAGCTTCTTAAAGGGGTTGTTTAACATGTAGGGGCACATTTACTAAGGTTTGAATTGATTCGAAGTGTAAATTTGAATGAAATTCAAATGAAAAAAATTCAAATTTATTTTGGGCTTATTCGACTATTGAATATCACAAAATTCAATTCGAATTGGCCAAATTCGAATTCGATTGTCGAAGTACTGGCCCTTTAAAAAAAAAATTTTTGATATAGCAATTCGTCAGATAAAACCTACCGAATTGCTATACATCCCTATGGGAAGCTCCCATAGGATTTTTACAAGTTTTTTCATTGAATAAAAAAATTATCAAATGCTTTTATTGTAATGAATTTATTGACCGATCAAATTTTTTTATATTCGATCGTTCGATAATTCTAATTGCGTTCAAACCCCTTGAATTCGAATTCGAGGGGTTTTAATGTTACAAATTCGAGGGTCGAATTCAAGGGTTGATTAACTCTTGAAATTCGACCCTTAGTAAATCTGCCCCTTAGTCTGATGGAGAGAGTGATATTCTGAGAAAGTTTGCAACTGGCTTCCATTTTTTTTATTTGTGGTTTTTGAGTCATTTAAAATGATACTGTCATGGGAAAATGTTTTTTTTTTTAATGCATTTGTTAATAGTACTTCTCCAGTAGACTTCTGCGCTGAAATCCATTTCTCAAAAGAGCAAACAGATTTTTTTATATTCAGTTTTGAATTCTGACATGGGGCTAGACATTTTGTCAATTTCCCAGCTGCCCCTGGTCATGTGACTTGTGCCAGCACTTTAGGAGGGAACTTCTTTCTGACAGGCTGTTGTTTTTCCTTCTCAATGTAACTGAAGGAGTCACAGTGGGACATGGGTTTTACGATTGAGTGTCTTAGATCTAACAGGCAGCTGTTATTGTGTTAGGGAGCTGCTATCTGTTTACCATCCCCAGGGCTGCTCCGGCCATGAGGCAAGGTGAGCATCTTGCCTCAGGCGACACGGAGCGGCCAGTTACCAGGGGTGGCAAAAAGCCCCTGACCTTCCCATTGTTCTGTTGTTAGGCTGCTGGGGGGGGGGAGGGGGTGATATCACTCCAACTTGCAGTACAGCAGTACAGAGCCATTGAAGTTTATTAGAGCACAAGTCACATGACTTGGGGCAGCTGGGAAATTGACAATATGTTTAACCCAATGTCAGATTTCAAAATGGAAAAAAATCAGTGCTCTTATGAGAAATGGATTTCAGTGCTGAATTCTGCTGCAGCAGCACTATTAACTGATGCATTTTGAAAAAAACACACATTTTGCCATGACAGCATAACTTTAATTTTTTATTCGGGAGCTTTCCAGTTTGCAATTTTAGCAATATAATTGCTAAAATAATATCATACTAATATAATACCCTAGAAAAAGAATAGCTATTGTTAATAAAAATATATTTGTAGCCTTACAGAGCATTTGTTTTTTTTTAGATGGGGTCAATGACCCCCCCCCCCCCCCCCCATTTGAAAGCTGGAAAGAGTCAGAAGAAGAAGACGGCAAATAATTAAAAAACTATAACAAATAAATAATGAAGACATAAATGTGCAGATATGGACATATTTTGAACAAACAATAGTTTGTTGCAAACTCTTGACCTATCATTAACCATTCAGATTAAATAAAATAGTAAAAAGAACAAATCAGACGATTTTCTGGCCATTAATGGACAGTAAGCAAGCGTACGAAATATGTCAGACAAATAGTATAACAGACACCCATGGATATCATCAGATAAGCAATACATGCAGGGATATTATTAAACGGACATAAATCTTCCAACCTGACCGATCGCCATGGTATGAAAAATGTTGGGTCCAAATTTTAGTTTTGTATGACTTTATGTTTCCGTCTATAGCCAGCTTCAGAGTTACTAAATACATACTACATACATACAACATACATACTAAAAGTTCATGTGAAAGTGAACCCCCCCTTTAAGGACAGCAGCCCAATGCATTGTATATATGTGCACATTGTTCTGCTCCACTTCCTTTAGGAAGCGGGACAGAACAATTCTTAAAGCAGAAAAGTACATTATTATGACTATTTTATTATTATGTGAAATAGGACATTGTAACTTTGTATTTTTTCCATTAACATTTAAATGTATTAAGAGCTGGTACATTCTTGCCGACTCTGGGGTAGATTCATCAAAGAGTGAAGTTAAGAGTGAAGTTCCGCAGCTCTCCATTAATTTCTATGGGATTTTTAAAGGCGTATTCATCAAAGGGTGAACTTTCACTTCATCCATTGATGAATACGCCTTGCAAAATCCCATAGAAATGAATTGAGAGCTGTGGAATTTCCCTCTAGTGGCGGAACTTCACTCTTTGATGAATCTACCCCTCTGACTCCAGGTACCCAAAATTGCTTCTAAATCAACAACTCCAACTGCAGGAAATAGACAACAGCAAGTTGATCACCCCCGATGTATACACTGAACAGCGACTTTCAGCAAATGTAATTCCTGATTCCAGGTAAAGAAAATGTTCATACCCATTTGTACGATATAGAGGAAACCACCATAGAATCCAGGTGATACATACAATACAGATCTATTTTTACCACAATTCAATAGTAAGCGAATACCTCTTCAATCTACATGTTGTCATTCTGCCAGGTACCTCTCTAGGCCATTGTTCCTGCCAGCCATACGGACAGTGAGGATTTTTAAAATGTAATGAAGGCCTTTATTGACATGTAATGGGCCAACAAATAAATACACAGCAATAAGCAGTTGGTTGAGCAACCGTTCGATTGACTCAGTCAGCGCTACTTATACACATAGAAGCAATCGTTGGTTGAATTGATCTAACAAGTCTGAGAATTCTGTTATGAGAATATTGTCTAGTATTGGCAACAACCACAGCCAGTCTGGTGGAAATTGCTGAAAATGGGCGACACTGTACTTTCTATTGAACAGTGCCTGTCAGGGGCGATCCAGCCCATTTCGCTGCCTAAGGCAGCCTTCAATTTGCCCCCCCTCCCCACGGCGCTCACTTTTTCAGCGCCGGACGGGTGTAGGGGGGTCCACAGCACTGCACACTCTGCACTAGAAGAGCCGAATTTCCAGGTTGAAAACCAGAAAGCATTTTTCATGGTAACCAGGGGGGCGCTGCCACCTGCGGCAAGTGTCTCAACTCGCCTCATTGGTGCCCCTGGTGCCTGTTGCATGAATTTTCACATTTCATTGGTTGCAGTACATGTTAGGAGTAATACCTGGGCTTTAAGCTTTTCTGCAATGGCCCTTATTTGCAACACAGAAGAAGAATTGTTCTGCCGCTGCTTATACTGTATATATAGTGTTACTGCAGCCTACAAGTCTCACAGAGCTGCAGACCTGGGCGGAAATGAAATGGGCAAGAAGACAAGCTTCTATATAATGCATTCCCAGATGTCTGCTAAAGTGAAATATTGAATTCATTTACTTATATGATTGCTAAATCCACCTATAACATTTTAAATGGCCATTTCCGAACACTCAGTCAGTGTTTTCAAGTGCAGTTAAGCACACACAGGCGTGTTATTTCTGAGTCAAAAAAATCACTTAAAATGCTAGAGGAAAAGATCCTTTGACCATTTCCCCAAACGGCAGTAGCATATCAAAGCATAGAGAATATTTTTCTGATCGCAGATCATAAAGCTGATTAGAGGTATGTGAAGTGCAAGGGGAAAGTGCCGGAGCTGTTCAATAAGTAATTAAGAAAACAATCCCCAATATGGATTTTTGTTCAGTAACACATTGAGTAAGCAGTGAAAGTATATTGTCTCTATCCAAACACACACACACAAAATGTGTTCCGAATCAGTGCTTAAAGTCTCTGTACATGTCCCCCTTGCTTTTCTAGATAGATGGCCATATATAACAAATTTCAAAGCTTATTGATGAGCAATAAAAAAACAGTATTAACTATTGATTGGTGAGCATGAAATTCTATATGGCAGCCTAGATGGCTAAAATGATGTGTCAATAGGTGTGTGTGCATTATGTCAGTCAGTGTAGAAGTGAGCTCCACTGCTAATGATCATCACCATCAGTAGGTCATGAAGAACCAATTCAGCCCCAATCTCAACATGGGTGATCAGCCATCTCTATTGGCCATTTAACACAGAGCTGTCCAACCAGTGGCTGACAGCAGAGATGTTGCTCTCAGTCCACCCATCCATTTCATAGACATCTTTTCATGACCCCCATCGTCTAACTGTAATTTGGCCCTCAAACATGTCTTCATTTAGGTCGGTCGTTCCAAAACTGTGTGGACCTGGAGCAGAGGAAGGAGGGGTCTCTGCTTTAACTTGAGGCTAGTTAGGGTGAGAACTGGGGAGAATGGTCATTTTCTCTACTAGATACACAAGGCCAGCTTCAGTGACAGCTAGAAGAGATTTAGGTAGCGTATGTATTGGTTGCCTCAAAATACTAACTACTGAATATTTCCTAGATCTGCACTGATATCATGAGCTACGGGCAACCCTGACCAAATGCTACAATTTCAAGCAGGGCTTGAACTGCAGTAACAATATTTGACAACCACTTCTAGCACTGGTGGCCTATAATCACAACAAGGAAGAAGTTGGACAACCCTGATCTAATATATTACTGTCGCTGGTAGCAGGAACCTCAACTTGCAATTCAGAAGGAAACATCTGTACGGGTGAGGTTGTCCAGATCCAAACAAGAAATACTAGTGTTGACGGCTATACCTGGCATATACCTAACATGACCAAATTCACCTATATCAAATGTATAGATCAGACATCCCCAGTCTGATGAGCCACATTCGATTGTAAAAAGAGTTAAGGGGCAACAAAAGCATGAAAGAAATGTTCCTGTGGGTGCCAAATAACTGATGCGATTGGCCATTTGATAGCCCCTATGTAAACTGGCAGCCTACAAAAAGGCTCTATTTGGCAGTACACCTGGTTTTTATGAAACCAAAACTCACCTCCAAGCCTGGAATTCAAATACTGCTTTGAGGCTACTGGCAGCAACATCCAAGGGGTTGGTGAGCAACATGATGCTCACAAGCCACTGATTGGGGATTCCTGGTATAGATATTGCAAATAACAGATCCCAATAATAGGCATAGAATTGGTATATTGGTATAATTGGTTCTGGAGCAATAATGGTACAAGTGTGCTGAACACATACAATTTATGGCCAAAGTGTTCAGACACCTAAGTGCATAACATTTCAGTCCAAAAGCCAGGGTATTGGCATTTTACTCTTCTAGAACATCTTTTCAGTAGACAATGGAATATTATTGGTGAGATTTGCCCACAATCTAACCACAATAACATTACTGAGGCTGGACAATGAAGCCTGGCTTGCAGTCAGCATTCAGATTCATCCCACAGATGTTCAGTTGGGTTGAAGTCAGGGCTCTGTGCTGGCCGGCCAAATTCTTCCACTCCCATCTCAGCAAACCCATTCTGTAGGGCTTTTTGAATAGGAGCATTATTGTGCTGAAACAGGAAAGAGCCTGCCACAAAGTAGAAAGCATGGAATAGTCAGGAAAATCACTGTAGTATTAAATGAAAACCAAAACCCCTAGAATAAAATGCTAAATTAGCAATGGTCAAGCTTATTGTGGTTAACTCCACACAGAAGGTGTTTCAGTTGGCATAAACAGACTTTAAATATGGTATCTGAGCAGACTGACTGCCTTTCTGTTCTCACTTTGTAGTAGCTTCACAGCAATCACTTGGTTGGTGTGTTCAAACAGTAACTTTACAACAGTTCCATCCTGTAATGCTCAGTACACCTTTAGGACTCTATCAAGAGTGTAGCACAAGGTTTCTCCAAACTGTCCCATAAATTGTAACAGTATTATAAATTAGCAGCAGAGAGACAGAAGCAAAAATATTGGGCAAATACAGTCACTTGTTGCAATTAGTTTATGTTGGGGGAAAAACATATATTGTCCACCAAGTTCAATCGTTTTGTCAATTTAAATCATTTCTAACTTCTAGATATTTCATTGGAAATTAAAAGATATGGCTCCCAAATGTTAATGATTTCCTCCAATACTTGGAACATTCAAATTCCTGGGTAAACCTTGTGCTAAAATTTGCAGTGTTTCACTTCCACGTGTGAAAATGACAATGTATGGCATGTATGGGCAGCTTAAGACACCCATTACAACCAATCTTGATAATATATTATTTATCATTTCAACCATTCATGGAGGAACTAAAGGAAAAAAAAATACATTATGATCCTATTTTGGAAAATAGTTTTTTTGCACCTTTTTCTCCGTAATTATGCCTGTTTGCATATAAAAAGATTCAGTTTAGGATTCATGCATATACTTTATGAAAGATTTGGTATTTGTCAAAATCCAGAAAAAGTGGATTTGAGTGGTCATAAAACTCCTCCGTAACTTATAATATCCTTATATTGTACAATAGGGTACCTTATTCACTATATATACACATATATTTGTAGTGATCGTATTTCCCCCATCCCTTTTAGTGCATCTCCTGTTATGTATAGAATCCCAAGTTGGAAGCCTTTCTTTAAAACAAAAATCTTTATTCACATAATTGCTCTACTGGACACTATATATTTTTAAATCCCAAGTAAATAACTTTGACAATGACTGTTGCATGTTTTCCCAAATACAGAAGCGCATAGCACACCACTTTAATCCAGTAGACACCCACTCACCAATCCTAACAGACCTCGGTTTGGGAGGAAGTTGAATTACTAGTACATTACTAGAATTATTATTATTAGTAGTAGTAGTAGTATTGGTAGTACAGTATATAAGCACTATCTGATGGGGTGCTACACTGAAAATTCACCAATATTCACCTAAGTAGCATTAGAGTGTGCCTTAGGCTGCATGTTTCCCATTGTACTGAATGGACTGAATGCACATATACTGTTTAAGCAAAAAAGTATGATGTAGTAGACATTTTAAAGGAGAATTAAAGCTTAACTAAAGAAGTAGGCTAGAAATATTGTACATTAGGTTTTGGGTTTCTGTACCAGCCCAGTGTAACTAGCCTCAGAATTTAAAAATTAACCTTGTAGCATCAGCTTATATTACAGACCAACCTCATTTTCTGCATTCTTGACCCTTCTCAACAACTGCTCAGAGCCCACTGAGCAACAGGCACTTTCCAAGATGGTGACCCCCTGTGACAAGTTTGAAGTCCTGGATCATTGCTGCTATTGATAATCTGAAACTTTAGGCTTTAGTTCAGTATATAAAACATGGTATTTTAGCCACATTCATTTTTAGGGTAAAGTTCTTCTTTAAGAACAATGCATAGGATATCCTCCTAATCATGGATTATTAAAATTGAGAAGAATTTCACAGATCACAGGTACATTTTCATAGCCTCCTTTTTATTTGTGAATATTTATTGTAATGAATAGGAGATTCTGCCGAGGGTTTCTTTTAATGTTTTTTAGTTGGACTTGTGCCCATTTGCTAAATGTAATGACAATTATCTGGCAGTTGTCTAGGTAAAGGTTTCAATTATTAGTAAACTTGACAGGCAGTTTACACTTGTGGTCAACACGTATTCAATAAATAAGGTTTGTATTGGATATGCTTTTCATTTATTGAATTAAAGGACAAGAGAAGACCAAAACACCACCCACCTACAAAATACTGCCCACACCACCTAACCACAATTATCAAAACTTAAACAGGAGGTTTATTGCAACTGGCTGCTAGCAACGAGTGGATGCTGCCCAAGAAGCTCAATTGAAAGGTACCCCATCCAGCAGAGTACTCTATCTGCTGCTAGCACATTGGGCTGTTGCCTAGCTGCAAGCATAAGTGCATAGAGGAGGGCACTACTGGAGAATTTCATGAAGAACCAATGTACAGCCTACACTGCTCTCCAGGGCTGGTGTTTGACCTGTATGTTTTAGGATGACCAAGCATTTTGCGACCAGGTAACCTATTGCAATTACCCTCCGACACCGGCAATTCATATGGTCTCTAACACAGCTGTCGCCAACCTTTTTCTACCCGTGAGCCACATTCAAATGTGCAAAGAGTTGGGGAGCAACACAAACATGAAAAAGTTCCTTGGGGTGCCAAATAAGGGCTGTGATTGGTTATTTGTGGACTGGCAGCACACAAAAGGCTCCACTTGGCACTATACTTAGTTTTCATGCAATTAAAAATTGCTTTCAAGCTTGGAGTTCAAAAATAAGCACGTGCTTTGAGGACCCTGAGAGCAACATCCAAGGGGTTGGAGAGCTACATGTAGCTCAAGAGCTACTGGTTGGGGATCAATGATCTAACAGATGCATAACTACATCCGACCCAAGTTTTATTAAATAAGTGTTTGAACATATGCAAAGACAACTTCATTAAATTGCTGATTTTTCTTCTTGCCTTAAGAAAACCACAGCAATTTAATGAGAAAAGGGTACCTCTAATTCTGTAAACCATATCAAAATAATTGCTGTAAGATACTCATTTGGGGGGTGGTATGTCTCATTGATTCTGTAATAAGGATGGCATGGGGTTAATAGGAATTATTTCTGACCATCAGGACTTAGACAGCAGAGCATAAAACAAACCTGTAATAAATTCCAAAAGAAGAGACATCTAACCAGTCTGAGAGAGTGTAAAGAATAAGACTAAGCTGCCTGCAAATATATTTATTTATGCCAACAATAACAAAACTACCTGCTGGATTTTGCAGCTCCAGGCTGATTTTTTTGGTATTCTTTAAGCCAAAGAGAAACTACATTCTGTAGTTTATGCCCTGTAAAGTAAGGGAATAAAGCAAATCAATGGTGTTAATGACAGATGGAGAACAGCAAAGCATTTCTCTTTCAAACAAAGAATTTGTATTAAAAGTGAATACAAACATAACAATCTAGTCAAAAAAAAAAAAAAAGAGGAAATCAATAGCTTCAATGAATAAGCTGCTGGTTTGCATGCCATAGCATTGACATCGGATCTATTCCAAGACTTTGGAATCATTTGCTCCCCGTTAATAAAATTATAAAAAAGGTAAATTCTAATATTAGTGGTGAAAACTTCACAGTATTTTTTTTTTTTTTTTAGATTTTTTATTTATTAACAAAATTGTTATCAGCTCTTATAAATAACATTAGTCAACAGGGCCCTGGAAAATAAGTTTGACACAGCTGTCTTCAGCAGTCAATTGTATTGCGCAGAAAGGGCAAGCAGCGTGAAACGCGTGTGTGCCATGTGGGAGTGGAATCAGCGACCAGTATTTGGCAGATTTTTCTGAGCAGACGTGTCCACAAGGTCTGAAAGCATGAGTAGGAGGTCCAGCATCTACATAAAATCCTGCTTCACAACCAAGCCATAGAGGCACATAGGGGCCAATTGTTCTACACATGGGACACTCGCGTTCGTTGGCTTCTGTGTCACTGCGATGACCCCAGTTATGATAGCCGTGCACATGACCACACTTGAGGTAAGCCCAAGGCTGTTTCTCTTCTACAACATCTTTGCGGTTGATACTGGGAAAAGCTAAAGTGTTTAATCCAACAGGGCACTGAGGCCTGGCAGCATTTATTTCCTGTCTCAAAGCTTCAATGTGTTTTTGAGTCGGTGTATGGAGCAAACCATCTGCTGTTCGCCAAAGAAGGGTGGCACCACATAAGTCAACAAGAGAACCATCCTGAAGAACATTGGTTTCATTTTCCACCTAAGAAAAGAAAAGAACATCAGCATAGCTTTTAATAACTACAAAACAAAGGTCACATTTGTAGGTTTTCAGTTTCATTATTTGAACTAGGAATGCACCGAATGCTGGATTCAGCCAAACCCATGCCTTTTTTAAGCAGGATTTGCCCAAATCCAAGAGGCCGAACTGACTGAGAACCCTATATAACAGTAAAGATTTGCTGTGCGTGCATCAGATTTTTCCAACTGTGCCTCGGGAATTTAGTTTGGAGTTTGGCAGAATCCATTCCCAATGATTTGGGGGCTTGGCCTAATCTTCAACTATAGGGTTTAATATAAACATAAAATCAGTTACACTAAGGATAAAGGTAACATCAGACCTGATACCTGTTTGTTTAGGCTTCTTTGTAACAACACTACAAATAATAGAAAACTTTTTAAAAGATTTATTTTTAAAAGAGACCATCATAGTTCACCAGAAGGTGCTCCCCAGCTCTCTATTCACTTGTATAGGATTTTCATGGATATAAATACAGTTTGTTTAATTTTATAAATAAACCCTAAAAATCCTATACTGGGGAATAAAAAAAAAAAAAGCATAAAACATCCCTCTAAAAATGTATGCAATCTCTGTTTTCACTATTTAGCCAAAGGCTGGTGTTAGCTGTGCCACACAGAAAGCAGTGAGAGTCAATCCTGGATAACTGAACTGCCCAAACGTCCAACATTATGTGATGACTAATCTGGTACAATCCCAGTCACTTACTCTGGAGAAAAAAAAAAGAGAAAACCCTGGTGGCTGGTGTGCCTGGAAGGCAGCCTAACTCCAGATAACAGGAAAATGCAATGGACAAATCTTCCTCACCTCGTGGCCCAACTGGAGAGCCAGCTATCATATCTTAATCAGCTTGTGTGTAAGAAGCTTAATAATGTGTAAATCTCTAGTCTAGGATTGGTCTCCACTGACGTATATTCGTGCGATGAGTATATTCCATTTACTTGAGTGAATGGAACGATTAGCTGAAGTGCAGGCTGGTATGGTTTTAGACTGAATCCACAGCCAGGATTGTTTTCTGTTCTAGTCAATGAAACCTCATCAAATGTATGTGCCTGAGGAGCACAACTTTATAGGTCTATGCCAGTGGATTAACCAAAAAAAAATAATGAAAAGCAGCTAATGCTGAGCCCATAAAGGCTGAGAATGGATTGGATATCAGTGAAATTCTCCAAAATGGGCTAATTTATCACTGCTTTAGTTGCAGGGATACTGGCTTGTTTCATAATAACATTTGCTATATACAGTGGTGTGAAAAACTATTTGCCCCCTTCCTGATTTCTTATTCTTTTGC
>CM044445.1:88491341-88531316 GCA_024363595.1 Xenopus borealis
ACTGGTGCAAAGAAGGGAGCTTGAGGTGAACATACTTTTTGGCTATTCTTCTTGCTCTGAACAGGGCAACTTTTGTAAATGAAACTTTCATTTTACTTCCTGATGCCAAAGAGCAAAAGCTAAACAAATCAGCAGCCCACGAGAAGTCTCTGTATAAATAAGCCCTTCCTTTCCCCAAATACAGACTGTTATCTATTTAGATAAAGAGGGGTTCGTTATACACAGGTTTTTCAGTTGGCTGCTGATTTGTTTAAACTAGTTCTTTGGGATCAGGGGGTTTAGTTTCATTGTATTGCCCTGTTTTGAGTAAAATAAAGACATTTTTCTGTCTTGGCCATAGAAAAAAAGGTGTGTGAATTGTGTTTTTCCTGAACTTGAAAACTGACTAAAAATGCACACCCATGCGTTTTTGAGCTTAAAATATGCCCAGCGTTTGCAGCGCTGGTGGGCGGCTACTACGGTTATCCCCAACCAGAGTGTTAGCCAGCACCTTTGGTTGGAGAACATATTTTTTCCCAACAGGTGCATTGGTAGCAAACGTACATTCATTGATTCAGTGACCCCCCTCCATACCAGTCTAAGCTCCCCATATGCTTGCCACATATATAATTAAAAAACCTGTCATTTCACAGTGTTCTTTTTGATATAATCTCATTTCCACATGCTTAAACTGGTCTGAGAGATTCTCTTAATACAGAAACAGTGAAAATGCATCTGGATAGCCATTATGCAGAAAGCTCTAAAAATGCAGCATTCCCAAGTAAAGAATAATTAATTGATGATTTGCCTTTTCTCTGTAATAAGACAGTACCATTAAATTGGTGTCGGCAAAGATAGCACACATCTATGATGATGATGGCAAAACAACCATACTGTTGATTTTAACATTTTAAATGTTTTAAAGACCTTGTTCTGAAAATCTAGCAAAGACACTCTTATCTGGAAAACCTTAGGTCCCAAGAATTCTGGATAACAGATACCATATCTATTCTTGTAAAGTGTTGTGATCTTGCTTGCATGGCTTCAAAATGCTGGGGAAAAAAACGTGAATCCTACACATTAAAGGAACAGTAACACCAGCGTTTTAAAGTAATTAAAATATAACGGGCTGTTGCCCGGGTAGAACTGCCGTGTTTGCTTCAGAAACACTACTATAGTTCATATAAACAAGCTGCTGTGTAGCAATGGCAATAATTGAAAACAAAAATGCTATATGGCACAGGTTAAATAGTGGATAACAGATAACACCATTCTGTTCTACATAGCTTATCTGCTGTGTAACCCGAGCCTTTTCTCCTTTGAATGGCTGTCCCCATTGCTTCACGGCAGCTTATTTATATAAACAATAGTAGTGTTTCTGAAGCAAACACAGTGGTTTTACCAGTGCAGGGCATCACTGCATTATATTTGTATTACTTGATTACCTCATTTTTTGCCGTTACTGTTCCTTTAAGGGGCAGGTTTCCAGACTAGTGAAATGGGGGGATCCAGTGGCATTAGCACCAGTTCAACATTTTTTGACTGGTAGGAAAATATTTAACAAGTTGCCACAATTTTCAGTGCACTTGCTGCTTTGATGGATGTGTCAGTTGAGGCCGTTCAGCTGCTGTATAGAATTCAGGCTGGATAGAATGAAAGCCTTTCAATGCATTTCAGTGTACAAGTGCCCTGCAAAGTGGCTGCAGTCAGATAAAGGACTTGTTATCTAAATAGTACTCCCAAAGGCAACAACACGCGTAGGGATTTATCACCTGCAGGCATTAAAGTGCCTGAAAATATATTTTAATCCGGAAGAATGGGGATTACGTCAGATTCCCACATATAAAGTGTTTTCAGTGATCCCCAGTTTTTTAGATTAAAAGTTATTTTTAGGCACTTTGTCACCTGCGGGAGAAGCAATACCCAGTGGGCGACAAATTGCTATGTGTGTTTTGCCCTTGGCAGTACTGTTTACATAGTTGGTCCCTTAAAGGAAGACTATACCCCTCAAACAATGCAGGCATATATTGCATAAAACAGCTCATAAAACCCTGCTTCATGTAAAAAAACATTTTCAAAATAATATACTTTTTAGTAGTATGTGCCATTGGGTTATCATAAATAAAAAATCACCATTCTCCTGGAATTGTATGATTCACGGTGCACACAAACTTTACTTGTTACGTCACATGAGCCGATTAACAGACATTTCGGCTTATCACAATTCTTCCTGTTACAGTTAAGGCCTCCATACATCATAAAAGCTGCCTCTGTGTGTTGATGCGGTCCTGCGATCCGGCCGTCCGTATCGGATACATTATGATCCGTTTGTTGGGCTCTAGGGCCCACGAGCGGATCAGCCAGATATCGCCCACGTCAATGTGGGCATATCAGGGAGCTGATCTCTACGTCTATAGCCACCTTTAGAGTTGTAGTATTTCTGGTCAGGTGATCTCTGAGGCAGCACACAGGCCATCACAAATGGTGGATACGAGAGATGTAAAAGGACAATATTTACTTATATATATTCCAGTTTGGTAACATTCTTTAATATGCCTTTGGTTCACCTTTGAGGTAACTTTTAGTATGTGAGAATGTCCAGTTCATAGCGAATTTGCGATCGGTCTTCAGTATTTATATTTTATAGTTTTTTAGTAATTTTGTGTGCCTCTTTATAGCTTTTTAAATGGGGTCACTGACCCCATCTAAAAAAACAAATGCTCTGTAAGGCTGGGGACAGACAGGGAGATTCTGTCGCCTGGCGTTTAATCGCAGGCGACAATCTCCCCGAACTTCCTTCTCCCTGTCTGCCGCTAGTTTAAATGAAAAAGCGCCCGAAGTTACTTTGTGAGGAAACTTCGGGCGATTCCGGAAATCGCCGCGCCGCGTGTGCACAGCGCTGGCGCTTTTTCATTTAAACTAGCGACGGACAGGGAGAAGGAAGTTCGGGGAGATTGTCGCCTGCGATTAAACGCCAGGCGACAGAATCTCCCTGAATCTCCCTGTCTGTCCCCAGCCTAAGGCTACAAATGAATTGTTACTGTTACTTTTTATTACTTCTCTTTCTATTCAGGCCTCTCCTATTCATATTCCAGTCTCTTATTCAAAGAAATGCATGGTTGCTTGGGTAATCTGGACCTTAGCAACCAGATTGCTGAAACAGAATAGCTGCTGAACAAAACCATAAATAATAAAAAATGAAACCTGAAAACTGTCTGAGAATATCAATCTCTACATCATACTAAAAGTTAATTTAATGGTGAACAATCCCTTTAACTTGCAGGTAAGAAGCAAATGTGTTTACGCATTGCCCCCGTTATGTGCACAACTGAATAATCCTGGCTGAGAGCTGGTTACCCTACTACTGCATACAGACCAAGTGACAATCCCAATACACCAAAGAAATATTTTAAGAAAATTTAGACTAGACTAAAACAATACAGGCCACAAAAAGAGCCACAGAAAATAACATGATACATATATAATATTAAAGGAACAGTAACACCAAATAATTGTGTTTTAAAGTAATGAAAATATCGTGGTGTTGTCCTGCACTGGTAAAACTGATGTGCTTCCTTCAGAAACACTACTGTAGTTCATATAAACAAGCTACTTTGCAGCAATGGTGGAAAGTTAAAAAAAATACTATGGCACAGGTTAAATAGTGGATAACAGATAACACCATTATGTTCTACAGAGTTTATCTGCTGTGTAACCTGAGCCTTTTCTCCTTTGAATGGCTGCCCCAATTGCTACACAGAAGCTTATTTATATAAACAACGGCAGTGTTTATAAAGCAAACATAGCAGTTTTACCAGTGCAGGGTAACACTGCATTATATTTTTACTACTTTAAACACTTCAATTTGTTGCGATTTTGTTACAGTTGCTTTAAATTGGCCAGAGCACAAGCCTACCATGTTTTAATAACAGTGGCCATACACAGGCTGATAAAAGCTGCCAACATCGCCAAACAAGCGGATCTCTACGTGTATGGCCACCTTAAGACCCATCAGTCTGCTGGTACAAACGGCTGACTTCTACAATGGGGTAGTCTACATGGAAGGACAAATAGCACTAACCCATTTGGGCCTACAGCTCAAACAGTCCTAGGCGAACATGAGAAGTTATTTACTTGATGCACCACCACCTACACATATGAAGTATCAGCAGATACAATTTTCAGGTTGGACTGATAGACCGTGATCCAACAAGCTTATAGAATCATCTGTTCTAATTGACCATTAAAGCTGGCTATACATACGGAGATCTGCTCGATACATAGTTACATAGGGTTGAAAAAAGACAAAGTCCATCAAGTTCAACCCCTCCAAATTAAAACCCAGCATACACACACACACACCCCTCCACTCTTTCACCCACACCATATATGCCCATAGCTATACTAACTGTAGAGTTTAGTATCAAAATAGCCTTTGATATTATGTCTGTACAAAAAAAATCATCCAAGCCCCTTTTGAAAGCATCAACAGAATGAGCCATCACAACATCACCCGGCAGTGCATTCCACAACCTCACTGTCCTGACAGTGAAGAACCACCTACACTGCTGGGGGGTGGCCTCTGGTGCGGTGATCTTTTTTATGGGTAAAAAGGACCCTGCTATTTGTCTATACTGTCCTCTAATGTATTTGTAAAGTGTAATCATGTCCCCCCGCAAGCGCCTTTTTTCTAGAGAAAACAACCCCAACCTTAACAGTCTCCCCTCATAATTTAAGTCTTCCATCACTCTAACCAGTTTAGTTGCACGTCCCTGCACTCTCTCCAGCTCATTTATATCCCTCTTAAAGACTGGAGTCCAAAACTGCACTACATACTCCAGATGAGGTCTTACTAGGGATCTATAAAGAGGTATAATTATGTTTTCATCCCTTGAGTTTATGCCCTTTTTTATGCAGGACAGAACTTTATTTGCTTTAGTAGCTACAGAATGACACTGCCCAGAATTGGACAACTTGTTATCTATAAAAAACCCAAGATCCTTCTCACTTAAGGAAACTCCCAACACACTGTCATTTAGTGTATAACTTGCATTTATATTATTTTTGCCAAAGTGCATAACCTTGCATTTATCAACATTTAACCTAATTTTCCAGATTCCTGCCCAGTTTCCCAACTTAGACAAATCACTCTACAAAGTGGCAGCATCATGCGAGGAACCTATAGCTCTGCACAATTTTGTATCATCTGCAAAAATAGAAACCGTACTTTCAATGCCCACATTCAGGTGGAACATTTTCTAAAAACAAAGTTTATATAGTTTCTGAAAATCTGTGTGCAAAGTGTGATCAAATGCTTAGACCCCCTTTGTTTAAAGCAAAGTCCCATATATTGAATGTTGCCTTTAAATATTGATGACCATTGCTAAATCGAGTTAACCTGTCTTAACTGCACATGATAATGCACAAAAGTGGCCTGCAAAAGCAAAGCAGGGTCAGGGGCAATAAATCTTATGTAACACTTTACAAACAGCACCTGCTGGAGTTTCCACAGCCCCAGTGGCACCTTCGGTCTAGGATTCACAGCTATTTGTTATTGCTGCGGTGATCAAAACACTGTCTACACCAGCAGCTGCTTGCATTTCCCTTCAATAATGCTATGAAGCATTATTACAAAGTTATACCAAAGTGACAAAAGGAATATGTGAAAAAGGTGTGTTTGGCCTTTAATGCCTACAAAGAGACGTCTACTCCATGGAGGGGTTATGTTGCATATAAAATCTCCCCCTTAATGGTAACAAATAAAACAAGGGGTAAATGACTCACCTTGGAAGCCTGTGGTGTTGGAATCACATGAACACTGCTGGCCCTCACCCCATTAGATTTGGGGCGTTTGAAGAGTGCAAATCTGCTTTTCCGCCTTCCTCGATCCCCATTTGGGAGACAGCCGTTGTACCTGTAAATAAATACATTTTTTAATGACAGGATTGCAATTCTATACATGTATATACATGATGGGTTAAAAAAAGAAAATCCTTTCACGTGTGTCCCAACATCATCCAACACACAACTGGACATTTAGACTATGCCCCATGTGCACAATTCAAGACTGCCTCATCAAAGTCATGTCAACGGAGTGCTATGTTTGACTGTATTAGTAGTGTTTACCTATTATTATTTATTTGCAGGTTTCCACAGCTGCACGTGAGCTATCATATTCCTTGCCTCTCTGAGGTTATTTACTAAGCAAATTTGGAAGATATTAGGGATGCTGAAAATCAATTATTTTGGATTCGTATGAATCCAGGACCAAATCCAAACTCTAATTTGAATATCCAAATCAGGCAGTGGAACTTCCTTGTTTTGTGACAAAAAGTAACATGGCTTTAATGATTCGGATTTGTTTCAGCCAGGCACAAGGATTCGAGCAAATCCAGGCCGAATACCAAACTGAATCCTGGATATGAAGCAGGTATTTGTCAGTGAATGAAAGGGATACTGACAATTTCTACCCCTGTTGGGAAATGTGTTAGAATCCCTTTAATACAGCAGCTAGCTATCTACAGATAAGGGTAAACGTTCTGTGCAAAAGTACAAATGGGAAGTAGATGCTGGCAGGCAAAGGTGCAGCTCTTCCTGCATGGTCACCAACAAGATGAGAAAAGACTGCAAAGCCAGTGATATAGGGACACTAAAAATAGTTGTTGACATTTCCATCCCCTGCAAAAAAAATAAATAAAAACACCTCTTTTAGCACATTCTCCCTCAACTATTAGGCTTTTAAAGCAGTAACATAACTACCGCACAGAAAAAGAGCTATTGTGGAATTCTCTCCCTGAATCTGTTGTACTGGCTGATACATTAGATAGCTTTAAGAAGGTGTTAGATGGCTTTTTAGCAAGTGAGGGAAATACAAGGTTATGCAAGATAGCTCATAGTACAAGTTGATCCAGGGACTAGTCCTATTAACATTTTGGTTAGTCAGGAAGGAATTTTTCCCCCCTCTGAGGCAAATTGGAGAGGCTTCAGATGTTTTTTTTTGCCTTCCTCTGGATCAACGAGCAGTTAGGCAGGTTAAAAAAAAGTTAAAAGGTTGAACTTGATGGAGGTGTGTCTTTTTAAAGGCTAACTTACTATGTTACTATGTATTCTACCTGCTATATTGCTACTTGTCTATACCAAAAGTCTTCACTGATTTATAAACCTAACTGGAAACCTGTTTCCCTTTGCAAGGATACCAGCAATTCAATTAATATTTGTAAATGCATAATTGCTCAAAATGAAAAAGGCCACAGTATGCCAGGAAATAAAAAAAAGGCTACAAAAACAAAAAAGCCAGAAACATCGGTTTCATTAATTGACAAAGGTGTCTATTGTATCTCTTATGAACTTTTCTAAATGACTGTAGCCTTTGATGCACCCACATACAGAGCTGCAGAGACTTGCAAACTGGAAGAGAACATTGAGAACGGAAAAGAAACAAATACCCCGAGTCTATGATTTTATTCTTAACATTTTTCGGAAACCCCAGTATTGCCCTGCCAAACAGATTGTGTTGAAATGACCTTTGTATGTACCAAAGTTATAAAAACCAGTCTCAAATAAGAACACCAGACAGAAGCCTAAATAAGAGGCAATAGTCTTTGCAAGGGCTTAGCCAAACTAGAGGCCGAAATACCTTGGACGCTGATAGAATTCTGTAATGATAAGCACATAAAGCAATGCAAGGGTTCAGTGTTGCAGGTATGGTTTGTTATGGCTGATGATGGGAAAGCGGACCATGCATGTATCCCCGAAACAAGACGAACACAAACTTTAACATGATTTTAAGTGCACTCTGGATAAGAGTTGGTACAATGATTGAGAAGGTTTGAAACGGAATTTGCTGATACTCTATATCTGGATGAAGGGGTGTAGCTGAAGCCCCTCTTAAATGTTCTAACTATTCAGGCTGTCTGTACAAAGGATCAGAACAACAGAAATATGGCCATACCATGCATGACCCATCAAACTGTGGCTGTCCATTAGAACCATGACTACATCTTTTTGTATAGGTAATCAAAACTCTTATTGTATAGCAGGCCTTCACTAGTTGAAGAATAAATATACTACAGGTACAGCGAGCAATTTTATCTTTCTATCCCCAACCTTTTTTTTACCCGTGAGCCACATTCAAATGTAAAAAGAGTTGGGGAGCAACACAAGCATGAAAGAGTCACTTGGGGTGCCAAATAAGGGCTGTGATTGGCTATTTGATAGCCTCTATGTGGACAGGCAGCCTACAGGAGGTTCTACTTGGCACTATACTTCGATTTTCTGCTATTAAACCTTGCATCCAAACCAGGAATTCAAAAATAAGCACCTGCTTTGAGGACACAGAGAGCAACATACAAGGGGTTGGAGAGCAACATGTTGCTCAGGAGCTACTGGTTGGTGATCACTGTTCTATACTATAGTGTGAAGTAGAAGGCTTTGTGGAAAATGGGTTTCTGAATTAGAGACCCCATAATGGCTTTTGTTTCTTTCATCAGGGGAAGCAACCTGCAGAACTGGAAAGTCATATACACAAGTCATAATACACAAGTATTTAACTCTGGTGATTATCAAATTTTTTCCCCACATAATTGTAACACTAGTGAATCAACAGCATAAAACAAATCATATATGTGGATTATGATCTAGATCAGTGATCCATAACCAGTGATTCGAGAGTAACATGTTGCTCCCAGTAGCCACAAAGCAGGTAATTATTTTTGAATTCCAAGCATGGAGGTAACGTTTTGTTGCATAAAAACTAGGTGTACTGCCAGTCCACACAAGGGTTACAAATGGCCCATAACAGCCCTTATTTGGCATCCCCCAATACTTTTTCATGCTTGTGTTTCTCCCAAACTCTTTTTACATATGTATGTGGCTCACAAATAAAAAATGTTGGCTGATCTAGTGAGATGCTGTATCTAAAGGGGGAATTACACACAGTTTTTTGTTGTGGCTACAAAACACCACTGCCATAGACAACACTGAAGAAGTTTAGCTGCAACAAAATACAGGCAACACATAGCATGTTAGTTCACCAGCCGAGCATTTAGCTTTATGAAAATACATAAATGTCAATCAATGCAATGGGAATACTTATGTTACAGTAAACTGCTGATATTGGCAAAGGTCCATTAGATTTGCCATGTTGCACTTCCATAAATATGCCCGTATAAATTACTAAAAGTCCAGCTAGAATGTAAATCCGGCTAGAATATAAATCGCCAGCGGGATGGCACTCTGATCGCTTCACTTTCCGAAAGAAACTTTGGTCAGCTTCGGAAAACGAATGCTCCAAAAGTGCCATCCCGCTCAATATCTTGACCTTCCGCTAACCATTCAGATTAAATAAAGTAATACAATACAATAGACAATATTCTCATTAAAAATTCAAAGACCGTAATCGTATGAAAGTTATGTCCAACAAATATTAGAGACAGCCACCCATTCATATAGACAGATGGGCAATACACGCAGAGATATCATAAAAATGAAATAAAGATTTGTGCAACTTTATCTTTAGGTCTATGGCAAACCTCCCGTAAAATAGGTCTACTTATCTGCACTTCTCCTTTCACATGATTAAATTTGATCCCAATCAAAAATTTCTTTGCACTTACAAGAGGATCAGGGATAACGGGGGATGGTTGTTGGATACAGTCATCCCAAGACTATCAGAACCCTACACACACACACATAAAATGGGAATATAATTAGGTGCAGATTTATTAAGGTTCAAATGGTAAATTTACATTTTTGAATTTTGTCAAAACTCACAAATTCGATTGTAAATTTCAAATGTGAGATTTATTACACCTCGAAAATGGAAACAGTTCTAATTCAAGTATTCACCACCTAAAACCTGCCAAGTTCATGTACAAGTCAATGGCAGAGGTCCATTGACCCATTTCAATATGTTAATTGCCTTCCTGACATTCAGGTCTTTTTCTGGAGGAAAACTCTTTTCCAATTCCAATTTTTAGGTCGGGACTATTCGATCGAAAATTAGACTTTTGTGGGGTTGTTTTTTTTTTTTATAAATAAACTCCCATTTGAGTTATGAGTGCATTCAAATTTATTAGAGTTAAAAAATAATTCAAAGAAATATAAAAAAAAAACATTTTAAGAAGACTGTAGAAATCAGTGAAAAGTAAAGTATCTTGGTCCAAAATTAAAGAGATAAAATAAATAAAAGAGAATTAAATCTTTTATTTAATATAATGTCCTGCAAAGGCCCACTGCACTGCCTAGATGCATGCACAATGAAAGCCAGGACCAGAACCTAATGTTAAACTTTAAGGGAAAAAAAGCTATAATGAAAACTTCAGAAAAGGAGATGCATAATTTACCCAGTAAACTAACGTACAATATATTTAGATGGTGAGCTTTCTGGGGCAGGGAACTCCTTCCTCCGTCTCTTAGCACAACACAATCCTTATAATTAGGTTGGACAAACCTTGAAATAAATAAACCAATTTGTATTCTAAAAAACGGGCAGTGCTGTCTATACAAGCTGCTCTATACAAATATAAATACATCAATATTTTAGCACAATTAATCTTAATCTTAGACTATTTGTCCTCTACAATTAATATCATTACCAAATGTCAAAGAATTGCCTCTGCTAATTATCATTAGACTGGCATAGTGACCCATCACTGAACTCCTGTGTGTCAGCAAAGTGCGGCCAGTACACATTATTGAGCTCAACAGGGGAGGAAAGGAAATAAATGCAAGTGCTGCAGATTGACCTTTATGGTAGGCTGCAGATGTCTGACAATCTGTGGATCCGAGAGTGAGCTGGTAAATTCTGGCCCTCGTGATGAAAACACAGATGGGACCTAAGAGCAGACAGTAGGAAAGCGAGGTGACCCATGAGCAGCATTACACCCATCCGTGGCAATGTCTTGGATTTTTAATGAAGGACCAATAATGTCACAAAGTAACATTATTGTGTGTTCACTGCATATAACAAGTCCTAATACGGTAACATAGTAGTTGAGGCTGTTTAGTTTAGTACTAGAAATAATAAAAAACATATATATTGCCTAATCAAGACAATCAAAGGTATGTTCAGCACAAGACATTATTACTGAACTAATGTTAAAAAGGGGGTAGAGTGCTCCTGTAAAGGGATTATTTAAGTGGGATTATTCGGAGCCATCCCATTTGCAAGATTAGACTCACCACGGGTAAATTATATAACTTGCAGCGATTAGGCTTAAAGGAGAATTCAACCCTAAAGTAAAAAAAAAACCCTACCCTTCATAGACCCCTCTCTCTCCTCCACCCAAGCTTAGCTGCTACCCCGGGCAAACGCCCGTAAATTTTAACTTACTCCTCGGTACAGATTCAGGGCATCGTTTTTCACAGCAGCCATCTTCCAGGGCTTCTAAGAATGTGAGCAGTGTATTGACGCATGCGCAATTTCCCAGTTCGCAAAAACTGCCCATGCGCTGAAACTGACGGAAATCATCGAAGCGCCGGAAGAAGACACGAAGATTACCAAAGACCCGGAAGATGGCTGCGGTGAACTCCAATCCCTGAATCGGACTATGGGAGTTATGTAAAAAAAGGTACTAAGCATGTAGCATCTACTTGTCACCTGTATAAAAGCAAGCAGCTTTTGGTTGCTGTGGGTTACTGCTCCTGGGGAAACCTAGTGCCTTTTATTACATTTGGGGGTATTTGCTAAGGAGAACAGCAGTTAAACAACACCGTGTTGAATAAAGATACTATGGTGAAAGCTGCTCAGCACCCACTGGGGTAGTGCACTATTCAAGCAATAGTAGCAGGTGTCAAATTCAACAGAAAACAGTATAGGTAAATAGCAATATTGTGATCGCTGGTTGATGAACAAAATGTTGCATGTGCTATAGCCCTAACATGACATAATATTATATAATGCTCTTCAATATTTTGGTGCTACTGGCCATTTCATGAGTATAAGTCATGTAATTTGTATATGTACAAGAACAATCATGAAAAACAAGACCTATTAATAATGTTGATGCAGAATTTGTTACTTTGTTGACTTAAAGGGGAATGAAACCCCCCCACCCCCTGGGCCACCTTTAAATGCTAGTCTAAACTACAGACAAGGGGAAACTAGAGTAACTACTAGATAGTGGCATGCAGGACTTTACGGTTTAATTAAAAAAAACTTATCAATATAGAATATAACCTGATGTAATAAGAGTGCAACCATTTAGAGCAACGCTACCTACCATTTCCAGGCAGTAAGCCAATCATCCTATAGATGACAAATCTGTGCACCAGGTTTTATCTAAACTAGAATATTATACAAAAAGGTCTACAGTGGGAAGGCTGGGGACAATAAAGATTCCCTGGAAAACCATAAACTCTTCATGGTCCTCAGGTTAAAGGTCATGGATAGGCCCAAAGATAATAGACAGCTGTGCTAAAATGGATATATACTTTTTGAACCCACCATGAATCATGGATTCGTATGATTTTCGGATCGTGTGTGTAGTGTCCAGACATTTGTCATGCCATGCCGATTGGTCGTTTGGATGATCAGACAGGTTAGAACATTTCTGTTGGCTGCAGATAAGATCTCTGCGTGTATTGTCGATCTTATGATTTTCAGTGGGAGTCTGTCATTAGGTTTTGTCGGACACAACTTTCGTACGATCCCTGTCAGGGGCAGAACATCGGCTGATTTGTGTTTTTACTACTATATTTAGTCTGCAGGTTAGTGGCAGGTCGGGAGATGGGGGATGTCCGATCATACGATGATTCATACGATTGGATCTTTGCGTCTATGCCAGCCTTAGAGATGGAGGAACACCACTGTGTCTCATCTGTCTTTCCCTTTCATTCAAACAACTGGCAAAATATTTTCTATTCATTTAGTCACGTTAAGAGACTATATCCAATAAACAAAGCAATAAGTTCATGTGCACAGAAGGAGGACAGTGATGATGACAGCAGAACATTGTAGGAGAATTGTGATATATTTGATATATTGGCAAAGGGCTGTTTTGGAAGTAAACAAATATAGTATTTCAGTTGGGGCATCTACCCTCTCTTTAATGGCTATACAAGTGATTCTCTGCCCATCCGGCAAATAATGCACTGGGTCAAATTAAATGCATTAGATCTGTGGTAATCATACGCAGGCCTACAGTGACCCAAGAGACAAGGACCTCGTCTACAAGAGCTTATGAAAGGTCAGTTTAAGAGAGCCATCATCTACAGCAATAATGACCAGCTTTACCTATTTAGTGGGGTAATAATTCAGTATAAAGCATGCTCAGAGTCCTGGCTAGAAAGAAATTTCAAAAAATGTTTTGGAATCCAAAGAGTAGTAACATAAAAACACAACACCTGATGGGACATAGTATTCATTCATTCGTATCCTGTACACATCGAAATGTTTTCCAGTTTTTATTGCAGTGTGCTTGTCATCAGATCTGCAATGTTTAGCTGTCTTTTATCTATTGCAGTGATCCCCAAGCAGTAGCTCGTGAGCAACATGTTGCTCTCCAAACCCTTGAATGTTGCTCTCAGTGACCTCAAAGCAGGTGCTTATTTCTGAATTCCAGTGTTGGAAGCAAGTTTTAATTGCATAAAAACGAAGTCTAGTGCCAAGTAGAGCCTCCTGTAGGCTGCCAGTCCACATAGGGGCTATGAAATAACCATCTATTACCCTTTTTTGGTACCCAAGGGATTTTTTCATGCTTGTGTTCCTCCCCAATTCTTTTTATATTTGAATGTGGCTCACAGGTAAAAAAAAAAAAAAAAAGGTTGGGGACCCTGATCTATTGGCTAAGCAAAGTTTTCCGTTCTATGATAATTTAGATAATTCATATCCATGACCCAAAAAACTTAAAGGAAAACTTTACCCCCAAAATGAATAGTTGAGCAACAGATGGTTTATATCATATTAAGTAGCATATTAAAGAAATTTATCAAACTGGTGTAAATATTTAAGTAAATATTGCCCTTTTACATCTCTTGCCTTGAACCCCCATTTCGTGATGGTCTGTGTGCTGCCTCAGAGATCACCTGACCAGATTTCAACTCTAACTGTAACAGGAAGAAGTGTGGAAGCAAAAGACAGAACTCTGTCTGTTAATTGGCTCATGTGACCTAACTTTATAGTTTGTTTGGTATGTTTGTGTGCACCGTTGGATCCTAGGATCCCAGGAGGCTGTCCTTATTTTTTAAAATGGCTATTTTTTATTTATGATTACCCAATGGCACATGCTACTAAAAAAGTATATTATTATGCAAATATGAAGCAGGGTTTTTACATACGAGCTGTTCTATGCAATATCTTTTCATAGAGATCAACATTGTTTGGGGGGGGGTTAGTTTTCTTAAAAAAAAAAAAAAAAGATTTAAAATAAAATATGACGAACATTTTTATTTTACTGGCTCTTTCAGCAGGCTGGTGATAAAATCATTTAAGAGGGCCACCACATCTGGTGCTCAGGTCTCCAGATCTTCAGCTCCACAGCAGGAAGTAATAATGCCAATGTTAATTGTTTCCCCTGGCTTGCACAACATATGCAACGTGACTGATCTTAACTTGTATTCTAGCATAAAAAGTGTATAGAACATGGGAGTATAGAAGCAAACTGCATTTTAGCATTACAGGCCTTCCTTGATGTCAAGAACATGAAGAGCTGCAGATTTATTTTTAAGTAAGTAGCACGAGCAAAAAAACTGCTGAAGGTTATTTTTAAAGATACATTTGTAAACATGGATAGCTCTAGCCTACATAAGCAGTGCCAACACTTCAGTATGCTTAAATAACATCCAGACAAGAAACACTATATTTGGTAAGCAGCTGCAGCAGTGACTTGTCTGCCAGCTAACCTGCTCTAGACATAGGGTGGCACCAAAGCAGAGGCTTCTAACATAAATATCAGTTTTTTGCTCTGGTAAAGCAATGGGGGGGGAAAAAAAACAAAAAAAAAAAAAAACAGGCAGTGGAACTTTGTCAGAACTCCCACCATTCATAGTGGCTAACTGGTGCATGCACTAGGACAGTGATCCCCAACCAGTAGCTCGTGAGCAACCCCTTGGATGTTGCTCCCAGTGGCCTCAAAGCAGGAGCTTGTTTTTGAATTAATGGCTTAGAGGCAAGTTTTGGTTGCATAAAAAACAGATGTCTTGCCAAACATTCTCTCCTGTAGGCTGCCAGTCCATATAGGTGTTACCAAAAAGCCAAATCAGAGCTCTTATTTGACATCCACATGGACTTTTTCAGCGGGACAGTCCTGCTGTCAAAAGCAGGACTGTCCCGCTGAAAACTGGACAGTTTGGAGGGATGCTATAATAAATAATGAATACTGGAGCCTTGTCACATGGACAATAAATGGACATTAAGGGGCAGATTTATCAAGGGTTGGAATTGAAAATTCGAATTTTCAAAAACATTTTATGGTCAAAACTGTTTTCGTAATATGTAATGTTACTGCTAGGTAAAACCATGCAAGCATTCTGACATATTTTATGATCAGGGTCGGACTGGGGGACCCAGGGCACACCAAGGCTATTGCCCTAGGGCCCCCTCCAGGCCCCACCCCCGCACTGGCGTTCAGTCCTCCAGCGTGCAGCCCTGCATTTATGCGCATGCGTGCACACTCTGCAAGATTTGCTTTACGCCGCAACCTCTGACTAAGGGGGTCGCAGCCTCAAGAAGAAGGCATGGGTGAGGATCTGGGCCAGCTTGGCCCACAAGAGTTGGAGGAACACCAGGTTTTTCCCAGTGCTCCATCAGCCCCGTCCAACCCTGTTTATGATAATTTGGACATCAGAGGGCCTTGTCTGATGACAGACCTCAGATGAGATATCCTCATAGTAGTGATATACACGCTTATCCACATAAACTGACACAACAGCTACCCAAGGCTCCACAAACAAAATGAACTAAGCCAATAAGCATTTAAATATGTAAAAACTACATGGGTTATATTTTCCTTTGGAACTATTTAGTCACTCAAGTAAAGACATAGAATGTTCTGTCTATTGCATGGCACTGTGCCTTGCTCTAATTATTTATCTGTAAGCAGCTCTGTCAGATGATCAACAGATTTATAAACAGAGGCTCCATTTATTGGGGGCAGCAATGGTCTCCGCAATCATGGCCAAGGCAATTTGGACATTTCCCAATACAGCAGGCCATAATAAAAACGGGAAAACATTATTACGTAAACAACTCTGGGTTAGGTAACAAGCGCAGCAAAATATTTAAAACTTTAAGTGATGTCTAAAATGCTCCGATTTGAAAACATGAAAAAAATTAAAGTTCTTATCTAACAACATAACAGCGATTTAATCACAACATAGAATATTAATCACAAAATGTATCAGGGCTTAATTGCGCCTAGTAGAGGAGTATAGGCTAATTTGTGCCAAACTGCTGTGGCCCAATAAGCAGATATATCAGATACAAATACAGAGGTCCTTACTATACTGCTCCAGCAACATAAATGACTAGATCACGGAGGGGATTCTCAGGGGTTACATCTCCTGCTGGACTACATTTTACCATATAGATTCAGCTTTAAAGTGACCAGAGCTTTTGAAGTACTGTACCGTTATACTGCAACTTGATAAAGGTCTGAAAGATTGGCCTGTTTTACACTTTTTTCTGTTCAGTTGTTTTCAAATTGTTACCTAGAAATAAAGACTTTTTTCAAGTACTTTCCATTATTTATCTTTTACTGTTTTTCCAAAATCTAAGTTTAAAGTTTAATGTTCGTCTCTAGTGTTTTAGTCTGGCAGCTCAGTTATTCAGGTGCAGACTCGAAACTGATACAATTTTGCAACATTTGATACATTTCACACCAACATCTCTGGAGTATTATCAACTATTGTATCAATTCTAACAGCTGCCTGTAATGAAACCCAGAGATTCTGCTCAGCAGGGACAAAGAAATGTATCCATTAAATTTATCAGTTTAGAACAGTGCGACCCCCCCCCTCCCAGAGCTGCTTTAGGCTTAGTCCAGACGGGGAGATTCGGGGGCGATCCGTCGCCCGGGGAGTTCTCGCCGCGACGGATCGCCCCCGAATAGCTAGGCACCGCTGCGCACCGGCATAGCTTAAAAACGCCGGCGCGTGTTCACACGGAGCGGTGCGATTTTTAAAATCGCTCCAAATTGCCTGGCGAGAAGTCGAATCTCCCCGTCTGGACTAAGCCTTAGAAGGTGAAAATTACACTTTACACTTCAATATTAGAAAAATGGTTACAAATAGAAAATAGACAGTAGTTGGAAAAAGTTGTTATTTCTGGTGATTATTTTATTTTTTTACAGATGGAGAAACTAGGTTTGGACATGGAAGCAAAAGTCTAGATAAAGTGTTCCCTATTCGATGTAAACATGAAGCAAAGTCTACTATTCTATCTCTGGGGTGCAGGAACAACTAAAGTGCTTTTGATGCTAGTTTTAGGTGGAGCGGTCTAGTTATACTTGAATTCCTCAGCAGATTTTTATCTATGATTAGAGTATGAGAGAAAGCTGTGCATCCAGTTCTACCCTTGGGCTAGCACATGGGGCCAGTACATGCAGTTCTTTGCATGACAAGGACTAGAGTGTGTTTAGGCCAAGAATCATTAGTACTGGCACAGCTTCTCAAGCAACTGAAATATGTCCCAGAAGAAACACCCAGTGTGCCGTTGGACTATAAGGGCAAATCAACCCCCACAATATAAATTTGCTTAATAAAAGAAAACATTTCTAGGCAACTTTCCCATATAAATTCACGACACATTTTCTATGTTTTTTTAGGTTATTTGGATATGTAATATGTAACAATTGAGGAAATAGAACAGCACCTCCAGAAGAGCTTCTTTAATATGCCTTTATTGCACATCTTTGGGCATCACAGACTGATGCCCAAAGATGTGCAATAAAGGCATTTTTATTTAAAGGGGTAGTTCACCTTCAAGTTAACTTTTAGTATATTGTAGAAGGGCCAATTCTAAGAAACTTTTCAATTGGTCTTCATTATTTATTTTTCATAGTTTCATTTTTTTTTAAATAATGTGCAATTTTCTTCTGTTTCTTTGCAGCTTTTAAATGGGGGTCACTGACACCATCTAAAAACAAATGCTCTGTAAGGCTACAAATGTATTGTTATTGCCACTTTTTATTGCTTATCATTCTATTCAGTCCATCTAGTATTCATATTCCAGTCTCTTATTCAAATCAATTCAGGGTTGCTAGGATAATTTGTACCCTAGAAACCAAATTGCTGACACTGCAAACTAGAGAGCTGCTGAATAAAAAGCTAAATAACTATAAAACCACAAACAATAAAAAATAAAAACCAATTGCAAATTGTCTCACAATGTCACTCTCTACATTATACGATAAGTTAACTCAAAGGTGAACAACTCCTTTAAAGAAGCTCTTCTGGAGATGCTTTTCTATTTCCTCTATTTGTTCCAGTGTATGTGGCCACCGGGGAACGTGCACCACAAGCTAAGAGAAATCAAGGTGTAAGTAGTTGTGCTGACTGTTGCTATCTATGTAATATGTAACTACTATTTTCTTTTGTACAATTGCGTTCGGTCAGTGGCCAGAGCATTTGTCTGACATAGGTTAATAATATGAACATCTATGGCTTTGCTGGGTAACGAAGACTTTTGCAACATTGTTTAACAAGTAACAACTGGGAGTTAAGCAAATGCTGATTTCAATAGCAATTGTTCTTACAAATAAAATTAAAAGCACTAAAGTTTAATAAACATATATTGGAACATTGCTTAAAATGTGTTGTTTTATTAGGCAATTTTTTTATTTTGGGGTTGACTTGCCCAGACATATAGGACTGATAGCAGCTCCGTAGAACATAATGTTATCTGTTATCCATTACTTATCCTGTGCCATATAGCCGTTTTTCAATTTCCACCATTGCTACTCAGCAGCTTGTTTATATGAACTATAGTAGTGTTTTTGAAACAAACAGTGTAGGGCAACACTACATGATATTTTCATTATTTTTTTTGTGTTACTGTATCTTTAACCTGCCCAAATGATAAACTGACCAATATCCATAGTACATATATAGGTCAGGATAATATGACCAGCAAACAAGTATTGCACCTATATATTGAGTAGCTCTATGCAGCAGTTTGTCAAGGGTTTTGCACTATGTGTACACAGTCATGACCTCATACCAGCCTACTGCCCGTAGTAACACAATTAAAATGCATAGAACCTATGAAATATTTAATTTGCCTCTGAATGTCTGCTCTGGCCTTGTTTTTGGTCAGATGTGCTTGCCGGCCTTCCATCCAGCCCAGCATTAGTCTAGAGGGAGAAGAAGCAGGGAATGGAATCCAGTGGTATAAATGGCAAAGCCGTGCATAAAATTTTTTTCTTTTTAACCAGATGGTATTTTGCATCTGTAGCATCTGCAAACACAAAGAGTCGCAAATATTAGTATTTGTTCATCTGCAACCACATCAACACATGTTCACTTGCACAAATACGATGGCATAGTTAACGCTCGAGTAACAGATCTTAGAGCAGATAAAGACATATCCTCTGCAGCTAAAGGAAAGCTGCTTTTTCACCAGTTCATGTAGCCAGTCATATCCTTTACCTAATATGAGCAGAATTAGGTCATTCAGAGTAGTTCTATGCATAACTTCAGGTCAATCGCTCATAGTTTCTAAACTGCCCGGCACTGCATTATCTGTTTGTAGTCAATGCATCACTAGCAAGAATCACTGGTGACTGCTGTATTCCCCAACGTTCTTCCTATGGCAGCTAACAAGGGTCCAGCATCCCTTCAGGCTGGCCATGCCCTTGCAAAAAAAAAAAAGTGAAAAATGTAATTCCTATGAAATACATGATAAGAGCACTACACAATTTATAAAAGCACCCTGAGGCCATCCCATCAATTCCAACAGGTTTTGACCTCCAGACAAACTGCCAATATAGCCCCAGTACATGAAAAGCAAATGTACAGGAATACCAAAATGCTTTATAATTTATCCATTCAGAATGGTGGACTATAAAGTATTTATAAAACACCACCCCTACCTGCCAAAATGCAACTGCAAATAAAAAAAAAACATAGCTGACCAGTTTAAAAAGGTACAGTTGGGGTATAAAAAATTTCATTATAAATATATACCATTACAGCCCAGCAAAGAAGTATTCTCTATTTTCTTTACAATTTATTCAGCACATGAATTTGAACATTAAGATCTATGGAGATTCATAGTAAAGCAATTCTGTGCAGGATAAAATTTGTTTTATGGCAACATTTGGGGAATATGGTGAACAGAAACACCACAATGTTTTAAGTCACCTGACTTTTAAGCATGGGTAAGTCACTTAAAGGGTCACTTTGTAATAAACAGCAAACATAAGAAAACCTAATGACCCTGTTGCTAAAAGAAATCACAGCATAAAGTATATTGCCCCTTAGGTAATTGGACACGGGACATTTTGTTGCCTGCACTAGGTTGTCTCAAAACAGCCAAAAATTCCTCTGCATTGAAGTCAATTGAAAACAGTATACTCCCACAATCATGTGAAATTGCCTCCTCAGGCAAAGCTGCACAACTATGCAAGTAAACTGCTTTACAGGCAGCAATTCTAATTGGTTTCAATAGAAAGGTGTTTTGTCTCCTGCACTGGAGGCGATTTAGTACAGGCAACAAAACCTGCCATTACCTTTAAAAGACAACAAAAGTTCAGTGGCTAATTTGTTAGGCAAACTAAACTGCCTTCTACGATTTTCCCAGTATCCCTTGCTTCTCCCTGGGACAGCATATTATAATTAAAGCAGATTAATTACTATACTGTGTATGCAGCAGCCTAGATCGGCTCAATTCTAAACACTTCACATTTAAATTGTAAGCCTGGTTCAACATTGCTTTACTTTCACAGTCAAAGGGGGACCTTACCACTTTCTAAGGCCAAAAGCCCAAGCCATAGAAGTTAAAGACCTCAAGCTTACTGCTTTTTAACCATTTTTTGGCATAAAATACAGTAATCGGGTGGCATAAAATAAGCATACAGAAGGATGAATAGATGGAGCAAAGACACTTGGTGAAAGGAGGGTTGCAGGGCTCTATCTCCAGTGGCATATGGCTGCTAGCTGTGGGCAAAGGTTCAGCAGCCCTATGACTATGGAAATAAAGTTGAACCAGAGTGTTGCCTTTTTTACAAGCCCTAAGAACCTGTTTCAACACAGGCTGGGGATTTGAATTCTCAGCACCTTCTAGTTGTAATAAAAGGTCTTAAAATGGGTGATTTAGTGTGAAAAGCAAGTTTAGCTGTTATATTGGGGGCTTGCTGGAACATGCATTTGTATAGTTCCAGAACTTTGAAATAAGCAACGTTATGAAGCCTTGCAATTGTAGCAGACCTTCCTATATTGTGTTTACATTGATTTACAATTCTTATACATTGGAATATGTGCTACTGTATTAGCATATTTAGCTTGTAACTTTAACACATAAGTTGTTACCGGTATTTCAGGAAAAGGGTATCAAATTTAACCAAGATTCCCGGTGATCATGATCCCAGGTTGCTAAAAGCCATAGCATACACAGTTACTTATACTACTTGACAGAACTACTTACCCAAGGCTACTAAGCCTTCAGTTGAATGGAAAGTGCTGCCAATCACCCTGCACACTACTTACACTCAGACACTAGTAGATGCCAGGGAAATCAGTATTACTTTCCATTTAACTGAATAGCAATCAATATGGTATGAGTATCCACTTTTTGATCAGAGCCACAAGTAACAGCAATCAAAAGGACAATGGGTAAATGCCCATCTACCTAGTTGATAAAACTGCATCATTTTATAATATTAGTGACCAACTCAGAGCTCTTTAAATTGTTGTTTTTCTTTTTTTAATCTATTACTCTAAAGCTGAAACATTACATTTCTTAGACTGGTTGCAAAACAGGATTGTGGGGCTCTCAATGATACCAAGAAGGGAAAAAAATCTACTTGTTTTCCGGATATTGAATGAAATACATAGGAATATC
This sequence comes from Xenopus borealis, assembly GCA_024363595.1. Lineage (NCBI taxonomy): Eukaryota > Metazoa > Chordata > Amphibia > Anura > Pipidae > Xenopus > Xenopus borealis. The sequence goes on from CM044445.1 coordinate 88,513,318, forward strand.
TAGCTCATTCTTAATAAAAGTCTCATTGGGGACTGAAACATTGGTCCGTAAATATTTGTATTGCTTTAATGTCCTAAGCATGTTGTTTGTATATTACCAGCACCCAGGCAAATGTTCTTTGTTTTACTGCTGAGCTTTGTGGTCATACCCACCCTACTTTTATATTTTAGTTAATAGCGGTCAGCCTGAAGGTGTCTGCAAAATCAAACATATGTCCCATTAAAGGAGTTGTTAACCTTCCAATATTTTTTTAGTTCAGTTGGTTTCAGACGGTTCACCAGAAATAAAGACTTTTTACAATTACTTTCAAATCTCTACAGGGCCGATTTACGAAATTCAAGTGAAATGATCGAAGTTCGATCGAATTCGAAGGAATCAAATTTTTAAAGTTATTCGACTGCCTACTTCTCCAGATTGAACCTACCGAATTGCAATAGAAGCCTATGGGAAGCCCCCCATAGGCTTCTGAGATTAAGTCCTGCTCAAGTCCTGCTCCTGATCGAAGTGTTCGAATCGTACGAATTTTTCAGATGCTCAAATGAAATTTCACAATTTCTTCGTGAAATTGAACAATCGATATCCGTACGAATTCATTGAGAAATCGAATATTGAGCAAAATGATAGCCTAAAATAATTTGATAAGCATTCGATGGTCGAATGCTTATCGAATTTCGAATTTGATGGTGCTAATTTTGGGGAATAATAGTAAATTTGCCCCTAAGTGTGACCATTTTTCTTATATTGAAGAAAGTTGGACATACAAGGGCCGATAAAAGCTGCCGACACAAGGCAGCTTATTGGCCCATGTATGGGACCCTCCTACGGGCTGTCTCAATCGATATCTGGCTGAAAGTCTGGCAGATGTCGATCGGGCAGGATTAAAAATCCTGTCGGATTGTGGCCACATCTGTTCGTTGATGGGCCCCATGGCCCAACGATTGTATCAGCCCAATATCGTCAACTTCAATGGGCATATCAGTAAGAGATCTGCTCGCCAAATGAGCGGATCTCTCAGTGTAAGGCAGTGGTGTAACTACTCGCTGGTGGGCCCTGGTGCAGGATTGGCACCCAGGCCCCCCTATTGGGCTCTCCCCCTATGAGCTGGAGTTCTCCGAGCCTCTCCAGTGGGCCCCAAGAGGGAGTGGGCCCTGGTGCAATTGCACCCCTGGTAGTTACGCCACTGGTGTAAGGCCTCCTTAAAGCTGTTCATGGAGGAGCAGATACATTTAGTTGATGCATTTCTTATCTTTGTCCCTGCTGAGCAGAATCCCTGAGTTTCATTAAAGGCAACTATTATAATTGATTCAATAGTTACTAATACTCCATAGATGCTGCTGAGAAATGTATCAACTAAACGCAGCAATATTGTAACAGTTTAGAGTCTGCATTGGAATAACTGAGCAGCTAAGACTCAAACACCAGAGACAAGAACATTCAACTTTAAACTCAGATTTTGGAAACAACTGTTAAAAATAAAGAATGTAAAGAAATTGAAAAAAAAAAAAAAAAAAAAAAAAAAAAAAAAAAACAACTTTATTTCTGGGGAACAATCAGAAAACAACTGAACTGCAAAGTGTTTGGAAGGTGAACAACCCCTTTAAACTAAATTCCTGTAATCGCCACCATTCTTGACTTATCCAGGATTCCATTTCACTTATGAAAAGCTGCTGCTCATGCAATAACAGATGGGGAGGGGGCTAAATAAAATACCTTAGTGGTAAATAAAACACCAGAGCACATTAACTCATCAAAAACAAAGATTAAAATATTTGGGAAATTCCTTCTTAACGCTTTCTTTCCCACCAGCCCTCAAAAGGGAGACAAACAGCAGTATAATTTCATCTGACTGTCACTTAGGAAATCGCTTCTAAACCTGATCTGAAGTGCTCAGGGCCAGGCCTTGAGCCCTTTAAGTAAATCATAAATATGCAATGTCCCAGCTGTCACGTATCTATGCATTAAGCAGCTTGCAAAGCCCTGCAAAATCGGTTACTGCTTTATAATTTATGGTAATAATGACAATGTGCATATATGAACGATGCAGAGCTTAGCATTTACCTATTTGAAGTACCCCCACTATTTATCTTGGATCAATCCTGTCACCAGACTGTTCCAATCAGCAAAAAGGGGGGGGGGGGACACACACAAAGCATGTTACCATGCGTGGGATTTTGTCATTTCCCCAGCAGTTTACCGGACCAATGGCAGAAAAGGAAGGGCAAGCAATAAAAAAAAAAAAAAAAGGCCAATTAAATCCCGTTTCTACTGAACTGCATGTAATGGTTTGTATTCCCCCTTTGTGGTAAAGCAATATGGAAAAACTCTGCAGCATTACGTATATGTAAACAATAACATGCAGCAGAAATGGCAATCCAGATGTTTGAGGATCTCACACAGGAAATACTGGATTTCATAGACTAAGGGAGGGACATGACCAACCCCCTGGGATAGAGACAGCAAACACAATGACATCCTGTATACTGATAACCACTCCAATCACCCCACGAAAACTGCCCTGAACTTATACACCTTTCACTATCTACAACAGGATTCCCATCATTTGCACACATATTAATAATAACTTCAAGTAAAGCTTTTACTTTCCAATATGAATTAATTAGGGCAAGTATTGATCGGACAATGCTAAACCTGAAAGCCGAGTGATATCAGCTGCAGTTAATAGGAAAAGAACTACTAAAGGGCTGCAGGTTGATGCACCATGAAGTAAATCTTGCCCACCCTGGTCAGCACAATTAACCCCTGCGAAATCAAACAAGGCAGAGCAGTTAGCATGTGTTGGTAGGGGTTATGAAGTAAACCAAAGGGTTAAAACACAAAATAAAACTCTAGGTGAGTTTCTACAGGCAGAGAGATTGCAAATGTCTCACTTTCTGGTTGTTGTACAAGGATTTCCCAACACATGGGGGTGGGTGCGGTTTGCCTAATATCTGGGCTAAAAACATATTTAACTTGCTAGATCATAGAAGATCATAGACGTCAAATATTTTACCATTCATTATTTGAATTCAACTTTATGCGTGGGGCTTTTAGTGAAAACTGAATTGTGCGGTTAAAAATCAGAACTGGTACTGAAGGGTGACATGTTTCTGGGTCCAGAGTCTGCACTGCACAGAGTTCTATGTATGGCATCATCAGGCCCACAAGCATGGCACAGCTTGTGGTAACACCCCCCACCGCAGTAAAGTCCGACTGCACTGAAATAAAACATGTGACATGAGCAATGAGTGCTGGGAATTATAGTCCGACCTTAAAAAGTCCAACGACTGGAAACCCTGTATTTGGAAGGTCTTATGAGCAGGACTATTATCCTTAAGCCTCAAATATATGAACGTCTGATCCACATTATACACTCAACTCACAGATATGTGGATCCTTTCTGTGCAATGGGTATACTAGTTACACCGCTCTAGAATTAGTGTCCCACAAACTTTTAGTGGTAGCATGGTTAGTAACTAGGCCTCCTAACTGCCAGCTCTTATATACAGGTCTCTGCTTCACTTGCCATGGCAAATCCAGACACTGAGCCTACAATATATAAACCCATCTCACTAAACTGTAAGCTCTTCTGTCTGGCTGTATCCTGTATATGTTTGCAATAAATCCACACCTGGTAAAACCTTATAATACCATAGTAGGGATCTCGCTTTCAGTAATACGGACGCTGCACGGCTGTGTGTCAGGGGCCAGTGTTTGTGAGGGAAGGCCCCCAGCAATACAGGATGGCATGCCGATTCATAATGAGAAACTGCAACTGGCTAACCAGCTGCAGGGTGGATGTTGAGAAGCTGCAGTTCAACAACAGCTGGAAGGCTGTAGCCGTGGTGTTTATAGTAAAATGAGCAAGTAGCATGATACTAATCCATTTGCCCTTATAATATGGCCTTTGCCAGTGTACTTCCCCCGCTGATTGAGTGTGCCCTCTGTGCTGTGCCTGAGACTCAGTGTGTGTGCAACTCACCCCAGCACCACCAGCTCTCCGTATTTGACGGGCTCCTTACTGGGGGCGCAGTGCTCCTCCTGACTGGGGGAAAACATGGAGAAGACGGTCCCCGTCACCCTCTGCCAATGCACGGTCCCCGGCCAGCAGTACAATCCCTCGGGGAGCTCCACTTCCGCACCCCCTCTACTCCATGGCAGCTCATATACACACCGGAAGCCGCAGCTCAACAGCCCGGGTGGCGTATAAATCCTAGGAGCAAAGAGGCTTCCCACTCAGTGGCGCAGATTATTGTCTATACACCACGTTCTGCCCTCCCCTTGCCAGCAGTTTCTTCCTGCTCCAGTTGACTGCAAAGGTTATAATCCCTCCGAAGCGCCGCGGCCTGTCTCCAGCAGCCCAAAACAACAGCACTCCCGAGGAACAAGCCGTGCGCGTCTGCCTCCTGCCCTGCAACCGACGCGATAGCAACAGAGACAGGCTGCGAATGACTCGCGGGGACCGACCTCCTTCCTCCTCCCCCTCTAGACAACAAATGGAACCCTGCTGCTTTCCAAGTGCCGTGGCAACAGGACTCTGGATTAGGCGTTGTGAGAGAAGTGGGAGGAGTTTGCATAATCAAACACAAAACATTCCCTGCCCTGTATCTACCTCGGTGCTTTCAGGAAAGCAAGCTGCCGTAAATGATAGGTCCTCTCTGACCAAGAAGCGCACGGATTAGATAAAACAGTAACATGCTCCAACCTGTGACACATCCTGCCAGTTAACCCCCCTCTCGCTAAATTGAAGAGTGGAAGCGTCCATACTGTTATGTAAACATAGAGTAAAAGGGGACAGGGAGCTCTTAAAGGGGCAGTTCTATTTTTATCCACAAAGGTGACGTTACTGATCCATTGGTACTAGGCGTCCTCGGAACGGGCACATTAGCCTGAACGCTCCCAGTTGTAACTAACAGCAAATAGATCTACTACTCTCTTGTCTCATTTATTATCCATAACAATTACAATTAAAAAAGGATTTCCAGGTGATGACCTAGTTCTAGTAGAGGGTGATAAGAATCTTAAGGGGTCTGACTTTAGAATCAGACCTGGAGCCTTTGCAACAATAGTCTGTGTCACTATATTCTCCAGCTATTGACTCATGTAGAATCTATTAATAATGTGCCCCTTATGGCAGAGACACATGCTCAGATTCAGGGAGATTTAGTTGCCCCGGCGACTAATTGCCTCTTCTTCAGGCAGCTCTCCCCAAACTGCCTTCCCACCCGCTACAATGAAAAAAATCGCCAGCATGATGGCATTCGCAGTGCTTAGTTTTCAGAACTCACCCGAAGTTTCTGAAAATGAAGCGCCATGAGTGTCATCCCACTGGCGATTTTTTATTGTAGCCGGCGCGAAGGCAGTTCAGGGAGATTGTAGCCACGAAGAAGAGGAGATTTGTCACCAGGTACGACTAATTTCCCCAGAATCTGCACGTGTGCCCCTACCCTAAGGCTTCAGGCACACGGGCAGATTCGGGAGATTAAATCTCCTCTTCTTGGGGGCGTCAATCTCCCCGAACTGCCTTTCCCTGCCTTCGCACCAGCTAAAATGAAAAATCGTCAGTGGCAGGGTCTGACTGGGGGGGCAAGGGCCCACCGGGGCTGCGTCCAGGGCATCACTGCGCATATGCACCAGTCACCACACACCACTGCTTGCCACACGTCAGCCAATTTTTAATTTGACATTAGATTGGTAGAGGGGGGTCTGGGTCTGGCCCGGCAGGGGCCCACCAGTCCGACACTGGCCAACGGGATGGCACTCGCAGCAATTCGTTTTCCGAAGTTGTCCCCACAAGAAAGCTTTGGGCGAAAACGAAGTGCTGCGAGTGCCATCCCGCTGGCGATTTTTCATCTTAGCCGCTGGGAAAGCAGTTAGGGGAGACTGTCGCCCCAAAGAAGAGGAAATTGGTCCCCGGGGCGACTAGTCTCCTCAAATCTGCCCATGTGCCTCTACCCTAAGTTTTTTGGCTTCTATACAGTGCAGGGCAAGTACAGCCCGTTAACCTGTATGATCCCCTTTAAGATCTGTGGCTCCAAAGATGTCCCTGTTGTTCCCCATCTACTTTCCTGCTGAGTTAGTTACTGAGCTTAGGGACCAACTCACAATATACTGAATATATGGAATATAAATTTAAGGCTGATTAGTTAATAATTCAGATTATTGGTATGTGGCAGATCAGAAAACAAGCACAATTGGCACCAGAATGTAATAATCAGCCTTCTACCATCAGTTTATGACAGATGAACCTAATTTTCTACTTGATAATGTATGATGTCCCCTAAGCTTAGCTTCTCAACAGCTGCTCAGAGCCCACTGAGCATGTGAGTGTCGCAGATACTCCTAACAAAACTCAAGGTGGGAAACTCCTGTGACAACTTTAAATGCCAGGATCATGACTGAGAGGCTGAGCTTATAGGGTCAGGGCACACAGGCAGATTTGGGGAGATTAAGATTAGTCACCCCAGCAACAAATCTCATCTTCTTCAGGGCGACAATCTGGCCAAACTGCCTTTCTTTGCCTTCCCATAGAGGTATGGCACTCGCAGTGCTTCATTTTATGAAGTCGGCAGAAGTTGCCTCACAAGGAAAATGCAGGCGACTTCAGAAAATGAAGCACCACTAGTGCCATCCAGCTGGCGACTTTTCATTGAAGCCAGCCGGAAGGCAGGGGGAGGCAGTTTAGGGAGATTTTCGCTCAGAAGAAGAGGTGATTAGTCACCAGGCGACTAAATTTCCCCGAATCTGCCCGTGTGCCCCCACCCTTAAGCTGGCGCAATAAGTTCAGTATATAAAACATGACATTTCTAGCCATGTTAATGTTTAGGCCATCCCCCATTTAGATCATAATTTTATTCCCTAAACCAGCACTCCTCTGCAACACCACAATTTTACCTGTAGTTTCCAGGCATCCATTGCAAGTCCTAGACTTACACTTTCACATACACAGTATACTACACTCAATTAACGTTTCCTACAGACTTGGATTGTGAAATGATAACTTTTTATGACCTTTTCACCTGAGTTGACGTGTAGCAGACTTGCAAGTTTTTCCCATAGGATAGAATAGGATTCAAATGTTCAAAGATAAGGAAAGTATGGAAAAGCTTGTTTGGCAGATTATTTTAGCAGATACATTTTTGGCAAAAGTTTTGGAAAAATTATACAATTTTCATGAAAAATTTTCATATATATTAGAAAAAGTTAACCTGCAGGAAAAACATGAAGGGAAAATAGTTGATCTTTTACTTTTTTTATTTATCCATGAAAAATCAATTGCAAACCAAAACCTGCAGATAATTTTTTTGGAACAGCATTACCACAGAAGTATTTTGGGAGTGCCACATATAAATATGCCAGCTACAACTATGGCCTATTTTCTGAAGCTCTATAAATAGATACAGGCAGTGGTGTAACTACAAATTAAGCAGGGGGGGGCAGGGAGTATAGGGGCCCACAAGGCCCTTATTCATATACAATATCAATAAATATTGGTAAAACAGGTCAATCTGTAGTCATTTTGGGGGCCTGAAAAATAATATGCTGTGGGGGCTAGTCATTTCTAGTTACGTCACTGGATACAGGTATGGGACCTGTTATCTAGAATGCTCGGTTCTGGGGCTTTCCTGATTATGGATTTTTCTGTAATTTGGATCTTCATATCTTAAGTCTACTAGAAAGTCATTTAAACATTAAATAAACCCAATAGGTTGATTTTGCTTCCAATAAGGATTCATTATATCTTAGTTTGGATCAAGAACAAGGTACAGTTTAATTATTACAGAGAAAAAAGGAAATAATTTTAAAAAATGTGGTTTATTTGGATAAAATGGAGTCTATGGGGACAGCCTTTCCATAATTTAGAGCTTTCTGGATAAAAGGTTTCCAGATGATGGATCCTATACCTGTAATAGAATTATGCAGTTACAGGGTCGGATTGGCCCGATGGGAGACCACGAAAAAACCCAGTGGGCCCCGACCCTCATGGGCCCCCGGCCGGTCCAGACCAAGAACCAAGCGCGAATCACAGTAGGAGGCCCCCAGTCCGACCCTGGGCAATGATAAATGAAATCAATGACAGTATACAAAACTTAGTAAGACAAATACATTTCTCCTTTTCAAAAATGATGTAACATTAATCTATTCTAACAATAACTACACCTGTGTTAGATTTATAGATTTAGGCTTATGTCAGAAATAGCAAAGATCCCTCCCAACTAGCTTTTATGGGAACTGCTTGGAAATGTGAGTTTGAGTGATTTTCTGCCATTAAGTACTCACCAGAGTATGTGTATGAGTATTTTTTAATATGCCCTTTTACTTCTGATTACCTGTGGTTAAGGCAATCATCAATAGAGAAGAGTGACTTACAGGTTTTCTCTCTGTTTTCCCAGTTATGCAGTTTTGGGGGTAATGTTGCAAAGCAGTATAAGGAAGGACTGCTGTTAATTGTGATCCACTTGGAATGGATGGTGGATACAATTATGTTCACAAATGTGCTAAGTAATGAATACATATGTTTTAAATGAGTACTAAAAAGCTTGCTTGTTTTGTGGTTACATGTTGTGTTGTATTTCCTTGTTCTAATGACATACTCTGCTACCTTCCTGTCAAAAAACAGTGGCCCTTCAAGCTGAAAGCATAGTTAGTTCATACCTTGACCTATCATCTGCATTTGACACGGTTGACCACTCTCTCCTGATGGAGATTCTGTATTCGCTTGGCATCCGGAACCAGGCTGCATGTTGGCTATCTTCATACCTTTCTAACCGAACATTCACTGTCTCTTGCGCTAACAAAACCTCATCTCCGATTTCTCTTAATGTAGGGGTGCCACAAGGCTCTGTACTTGGTCCATTGTTGTTCTCTCTGTACACTCTGTCTTTGGGAGATCTCATTCGCTCATTTGGCTTTAACTATCATCTATATGCTGATGATACCCAAATATATTTATCCACCCCTTCATTAACAGCTGAAACGGAGGCTCAAATCTCTAACTGCCTCCTAGCAATCTCCAACTGGATGAACCAGCGCCATCTCAAACTCAACCTAACAAAAACTGAACTAATCATCTTTCCACCTAAACCTGGCCCTACTCCCCATTTTACTATCTCTATTGATGGCATGCTCATTGACCCGGTCAACTCAGCACGCTGTCTAGGGGTGATATTTGACTCCTCTCTCTCCTTCTCTGATCATATTAACGCCACTGTCAAAACCTGTCACTTTTTCTTACGTAATATTGCAAAAATACGTCCCTTCCTTTCACCTGCTACAGCCAAGACACTCATGCATGCTCTCATCCTATCCCGACTAGATTACTGTAACCTTCTACTAACAGGCCTGCCTAACTCCCATCTCTCCCCTCTACAGTCTGTTTTAAATTCTGCTGCCAGAATTGTCCTTCTCTCATCCAAAAGGGTACAGGCCCCTCCCCTGTTAAAGTCATTATCATGGCTTCCGATAAAACAGAGAATAACTTATAAACTTCTCCTCATAGCCTTCAAAGCCCTTCATTCCTTTACACCTAACTACATCTCATCTCTTGTTTCTCTATATGTTCCTGGCCGAAACCTCCGCTCCTCTCAGACTAACCGCTTGGTTGTACCCCCCACTTCTACTGCTGTTTCCCGTGTCAAACCCTTCTCTCTTGCAGCTCCTTATATTTGGAATGTTATTCCTGCATCTCTCCAGAGAGAATCCTCCCTCAATGTTTTTAAAACAAAACTCAGAGACTACCTCTGGGAGCACCTGGATAACACCTGAACTGGCACTTGTTTCACCCACTGTAAAAAGCACTTTATTACCCCTCCAAATTGTGTCTGTATGTTACCCTCCCATTTAGACTGTAAGCCCCAAGGGGTAGGGCCCCCCATCATCTTGTCTCAACAATGTGTAATTATATTTTATATTTATGCAAACTGTATTTATAATAATGCACTTATTGTTACGGATTAATGCAGTGATCCCTTGTTTGTACTACTAAATTATTGTTACTGTACAGTGCTTTGCCCTCAAGGAGCGCTATATAAATAAAAATATACATACAAAATATACATACATTTACCAGTTATATAAACGGCACATGTAAAGCACTGGGCATAGGTATATTTTCTAAAATTAATTGTCTAAATGCAGAGACATCCCTATCATTTCTGGAATCCTGACAGCAGTGATATAAACTGTACTCTATAAAAGCAGCTGTAGTGGCCTCCTCACATTCCGATCATGGAGAAATACTGTTACCTTTACCTATTGGGGGGCTAGTCTGTTGTGGTAGATAGTTTATAAGACAAGGATAAGAAAACATTGACAATATCGGAGATTACGAGTTTAGGTAGCAAAATATGGAAACAGTTTAACGAGAGACAAGATCTGCTTCTACAGCCAGTGGGAAAGATATATCTTCCTGGGTGGGCACAAGTCCAGTGTTGTAAAGACAGCTGGCAAAGGGTATTGTTATTGTAAGAAAACCCTATTGCTGCATTTTTTTCACTGTTAAATGCTTGTGTTTAGTTTCAATTAACCCTTGCAGTCTTTGCAATCAGTATGTACTTTTTTTTACAGGTGCTGTATCTTCCAGGGGTGACAGATACTAGGATGGTCACTTACAGGGACAGTCAACACTGCAACAAAATGTGCCTAATAAAAGAAAATACAATTCATACAACTTTCAAATATATATTTATAAAAAAAAATTCAATGCTTTTAAATTTATTTGTAAAAACAATTGCTATTTAAAGCAGCATCTGCTTACTGCAACTCCAGGTTGCAACTTTTAAACATTGTTGCAAAAGTATTCTCCCCAGCAAAGGATTGTATATTAATCAGCTACATTGTATCAACAGTTTGAGCCACCACAGCAGAGAATAGAAAGGGACACTGCTTTCAATAGCAATGCATATACTAATAACTTAAAAACCATAGAAGATTTGTAATGAATGTATATTGTAAAGTTTTTTGGGTGGACATTCCCTTTAAATTTGCAATTTTATTTTGTGTTCAGCTTCATGTGAACCAAGAATGTAGTTTCGGTAAAACGTTTGAGGAGAGTCAAATTAGAAACATATTTGATTGCAAAACTAAATTGTTTCAGAAGTTCCATCGTCGTCAGTGTTATGGGATTGGACATGGGCAGCACTGCTGGCCCCCTGCAGAGAAGTTTCAGAAGAGAATAGAAAGAGTAGGGCATTGTAGGTGTAGTAGGTGTAGATGGCACATATATTACAAAAATTCTCTTTAAGGTCACTGATAAAGTACAGTTCTGTACTTTGTTGCTCTGCCTTATACTTCAATATTATAAAGCCTATAGCAATTACTTTGTCCATTAGCGAGTGCTTACTTCAATAACTGTAGATGGGCCGTGGCTTTAATGCTTCCACTTTATATACTGTAAACAACGGGGCTCAAAAAAGTCTTCTTACAACAGGTTCTGCCATAAATAAAGGCATTCCTCTTAGCAGCCCCATAGAACTTTACTTTTATGTTACTGACCAGATTGCAATGAGCCCTTTAAAGAATTACTACGTTAAAAAAATCCTCATTACTTCCATATTTAAAAATATGGATGAGTAATGCCCAGTGCAAGATAATGGTGCAATAAGAAGATTAGATTTAAAGAAGCAGAAGCTAGGCGTGTATATGTTCTATTTTATTCTACTTTTAAGTAATTTTTCCACATCATTTACGAGCCCATAAATCTTTATATATATATTTTTTTTTACTTTTACACACATTGGGCTGCTATAATGTTGTTTCAAGCATTAGAAAAGCTGAAATGGAGATTGTGAAAAATATCCACAAAGGCTTTAAAATGGTGGCATTTTTATGGCGTTATTCCTAAAATAACATTACAATTAGAGCCACCAATGCCTAATTTCTTGCTCTGAATATTTTTGAATGTATTTATACCTCCACAAATATAGAAAATACACAATGGAGTGTCTAAATAAAGGAATTTCTTCCTATACATTATCCTCTAAAGAGAATATGGTAGAAAGGTAAGAAAAAAATCTGGACTTCTGCATAACAAATGAATAAGGTCACCAGAGCACCAGAGCAACAAGCAGTTGGACCTAAGGGAGACAATGGTACAAGTCTATGTCATTCTAAAGGGCCAGAATTTAACTTTACTATTGTTCAACAACAGGCCTAAATTAATGGAAATGCCAAAAATCCTGGTCTATAATAGTAATAAAAGTTAATGGATCAGTTATCTGGAAACCCATTATCCAGAAAGCTCTGAATTACTGAATGGCCCTCTCCCATAGACACCATTATAATGAAATAATCGGGAAAACCCTTTTGAAATAAAAAATAACAAAGTGGTATAAAGGTGATACCTTTATTGGCTAACTAATATAATCATAGCAAGCTTTTAGAACATTTTAGTTCCTTTTCAAGCTGATTACAATGAAGCTGAGGTGTTCTCTGGTATATATACAACATTCAGCTAATAGATCAAATGACTAACAAAAAGGAATATCAAACTGTGTGTGTGGCCGGCCGACCAAAATTACCCCAAGAGCGCAGAGACAACTCATCCGAGAGGCCACAAAAGACCCCAGGACAACATCTAAAGAACTGCAGGCCTCACTTGCCTCAATTAAGGTCAGTGTTCACGACTCCACCATAAGAAAGAGACTGGGCAAAAACGGCCTGCATGGCAGATTTCCAAGGCGCAAACCACTTTTAAGCAAAAAGAACATTAAGGCTCGTCTCAATTTTGCTAAAAAACATCTCAATGATTGCCAAAAACTTTTGGGAAAATACCTTGTGGACTGACGAGACAAAAGTTGAACTTTTTGGAAGGTGCACGTCCCGTTACATCTGGCGTAAAAGTAACACAGCATTTCAGAAAAAGAACATCATACCAACAGTAAAATATGGTGGTGGTAGTGTGATGGTCTGGGGTTGTTTTGCTGCTTCAGGACCTGGAAGGCTTGCTGTGATAGATGGAACCATGAATTCTACTGTCTACCAAAAAATCCTGAAGGAGAATGTCCGGACATCTGTTCGTCAACTCAAGCTGAAGCGATCTTGGGTGCTGCAGCAGGACAATGACCCAAAACACACCAGCAAATCCACCTCTGAATGGCTGAAGAAAAACAAAATGAAGACTTTGGAGTGGCCTAGTCAAAGTCCTGACCTGAATCCTATTGAGATGTTGTGGCATGACCTTAAAAAGGTGGTTCATGCTAGAAAACCCTCAAATAAAGCTGAATTACAACAATTCTGCAAAGATGAGTGGGCCAAAATTCCTCCAGAGCGCTGTAAAAGACTCGTTGCAAGTTATCGCAAACGCTTGATTGCAGTTATTGCTGCTAAGGGTGGCCCAACAAGCTATTAGGGGCAATTACTTTTTCACACAGGTTTGGATTTTGTTTCTCCCTAAATAATAAAAACCCTCATTTAAAAACTGCATTTTGTGTTTACTTGTGTTTACTTGTGTTATCTTTGACTAATAGTTAAATGTGTTTGATGATCAGAAACATTTTGTGTGACAAACATGCAAAAGAATAAGAAATCAGGAAGGGGCAAATAGTTTTTCACACCACTGTATATATATAGTTCCATGTGTAGTGCACTCCGGTAAAAACTCAGCTCATGCCTGGGTGCTGTCACGTATATCATAGATAGTTGTTCCCCATAATTGACGCACTCCAGGACTTCATGATGTAGTCAAACACAGAAAGAATTGATTGTCAACGTTTTAGTCCTGTCTGGGACTTTTCTCAAGACATTACAGTCTTGAGAAAGGTCCCAGACATGACCAAGACATTGACAATAAATTCTTTCTGTGTTTGACTACATCATGAAGTCCTGGAGTGCGTCAATTATGGGTGTGTTTCTGGAGGTTCTATGAGTCTCTCGGAAATAATTATAACACACCAGCTACATATAAACAAACGTTTTTTACTCACATGAATGAAAAAGAACTACATTACCGAATGAGTAAAAGAGTGAAGCACCAATCCGCAACCAGGACTGGGAGATCCCGAACAGCCAGCAGATAAAAGTCCCTCAAACATTGCACAGTAGATCCTGCGGTTGTCACGCATTAACCCCACAAGTGAGATCTCAACTGAACAGAAACCCCCATTATTTATACATATGCTCAAATACAGTAAGCTCATTTAGTGGTTTAGTCAGTAAAGAAGATATAATGATTTGGTTAATAACAGGTCTTAATTCCCATGCGCTCATCAGGATCTGGCCAGACTCCCAACACGCACATCCGAAGCAGAGATCTTATCTCTCTATCTAGTAGCTGAATAGCATATTGTGCCCACAGCTACAATAAAGAAATCATAAACACATTATGTAATACATATGAGAATATCCAGAGTAAGAATAAAGAACAAATATTATGTCATTGAGCAGATTAGTTCCCATGATTTCTCTTGCACACAGCTTCATTATACGGGATTATAGATTATAAAGTTGTTTTATATACCATATTGGGTTCAACATATGACATCGGGCTAAACAGTAGAAAAGTTCTTTGTGTTATAGTTTTAAATAGTTCTGTAGCAAAGTATTGCAATGAGCTCTTGGGTTTAATCAAAGTATTACCATGAGCCATTATTGAAAAAACTCCAATTGTTACAACAGGGAAAAACAATATATAGATAATAATATATATATATTGTGCCCAAACAATGCATGGAAAAGGTTTGTTTTCCCTTTATCTTCTCCACAGTAGGAGAGGTAGGCACCAGGAAGGGTGTTCATAAACAGAGAATAAGTTATCTGTTTAAAGTCTTTGATAGCCAGGTCCTGGAAGCTGGAGTATTCTGGAAAGAACAGGAAAACCAGGTACTCTGTTCCAGAAGTCCAACTCATGGATTAGAGCTCATCTTCCACTGGAAGGCTGTCCTGTGGAAAGGTATTTAGTAAGTGAGATTGTTAGGAAGCTCTCTCAGAGCAGGGCACAGAGCAGGAAGGATACCTGCCTGTGTCAGGAACTCCCAGAGGGGCTGGGGTGCCATTGGCCACTGCAAGGTGCAGAGAGAGAGAGGAAATAACAGAGGTTCTGTTTGCCAAAGGAAAGCCAGGAGGCTGAGCAATCCCCCAGGAGAACTGTGAGTAAAGGGGTGATCCCAATAAGAATGTTTTCTTACTGGTAGTTTAGTAAGGGAGTGCTTTATGTGTGAAGTTAGAGCCCAGTGGGCAGGATTTATTTTTATGAATTGTTTTGTATCCTGAAATGGTCACCCCTGTGTGTAAGTAAACTGCCTTAAAATCAAGAAAAGTGTCTGTTGTGGATCCCGAAGCTTACAATATATAATATATATAAAGTCATCAACGACTGGCCATAGTAGTTCGCCATCTTAAATATATTGTACTATATGGACAAACAATCCCTGTTTTGTTTAAAGCACAAAATGTATCAATGTCCTTAATATATTGATAATGGGTTAAGTGCAGATGACCACTTGTATTTGTCTATGTGAATTTTGTGGTCACAACCTCATTGCACCCCCACTTTATATATATATATATATATATATACATGTATGTACATACAGTATAATAGATGGGGCATTACCAGTTGTTTTGTAAATGGAAAGAAACTTCTCACTTGAATCAATGTCCCTTCAATATAGGATAATATATTTTTGACCCTTCCTACTGCTAACTGGCACTATTTACTACTGTGAACTTTACTATCCACAAGTACTTCTAGGTCCTCCTCAATCAAGGATTTGGATTATTCCCATTAAGGGTATAATAGTTAAATCCAAAATGTATAACCAACATTTATCAATGCTAAATCTTGTCTTCCACTTAGAAGACCAGATTACCAGTTTGTCTAAGCCTCCTGCAAGAATTTCACATGTTGGATGGAATTAATTGGGCCCAGGTCATTAATGAACAAGTTGGATCAAAATGGACCCAATACACAAACCTGTAAATGATGATAATATGACATTATTTCAGCTTGTGTTGAAAATAAAAATATAGGGGTCCGTTTAATAAAGTGCGGTAAAAATTTGCGCACAAAATACAGACAAATTTAATGCAGAATATGTTTCCGCGAGTTTATTAACCTGCGGTAAATATAAATTTGCGAATTTTCTTGCGCAAGAATATGTATTCGCCAGTTATCGCATCCGCTGAAAATAAGGCTACGTACATATTCACGCATGGTTTACTAAGCAGCGAAATGTGTGAAAGACAAAATTAACGCCAGAATATTCACATTTTACCGCCATCTATATAGTGGCGTTAACTTATTTTTTGGCCAAAAAATTCTCAATGGGAGTTTAATTCTCATTTAAACTGTGCATTTAAATGCTACAAAGAGATAACTGATATGATTTCTTGTTCATAGGATTCTATTGGCAGAAGGGTGTGTGCGTGGATAGATGAAGTATGGGTTTATATGATACATACATGTTTGATTGGTGTCACTCTGTAATGCTGTTGGATGGTTTAATCATCAGTCAATAAAGTTTATGAGTTTTCAAGATGCATTTCTGGCAATAAATGTCACAGTAAAAATTGCCATAATTAACGCCATTATTAACGCATAAAACAAGACTATTTTCTAGAATAAATATATGCAAATGTAAATTGTCGCCAGAAAATTCGCAACTCGCTAAAATTGCCGCTAACGTAGTTACTGCAAGTGATCGCAATGACTTCTGAGCACATTGCTGTTTAGTAAACTTAGTCGCTGCGAATATTCTGGCGGAAAAATATTCTCAGCTATAAAATGCGGAAACTTAAGTTCAAATTTACCGCACTTTAGTAAACGGACCCCATAGAGATTATTTGTGTAAGATTCTGTGGGCAGGTGGATATGCACTGACCACCATTGTTATTTCTGTAAAACCCACAATTATATAAATGGCTTTGTGCTAAAGACCTAACAATCACATTTATAATGAATATAATAGTGACCACCATCTAAATGGGTTAATGCTGAGGTCTGTCTATAATACTTTTCCCTGTCAAGATGCAACGGTATTTGGAAAATGCCTCTCAACTGCTGCACTTTAAAATTGACCACAGTACTGAAAGTCTCACCATAATGTATTTGTATTGTAGTACAGGTAGAATGGGGAAATTGCCTTTAATGCAAAGACAACAAAAAGTTAAATAAAATACACAATTTGTTAGTAAATTGCAATAATCAATTGCAATGAGTAAGAAGTAAAGAACAATTAAGGTTGCGGTGCACACAAAACCTGCTATAAATACCCTTTTGCATTTAAGATGACCACAGACACAAGCATAAAGTCATAAAAATCTCCATTTTGTACAGATGTCGGACTGTGTATGGATTGTTCCAACATTTTTTGTGCCATGGCGATCTGTTGTTTAGTCGATCATTCAGGTTAAAAGATTTCTGTTGGCCAACAATAAGATCTCTGCATGTATTGCCATTCTGAAGATACAGTATCAGTGTCAGTCATAACTTTTGTCTAAATGCTGTCTTTGCATTAATCGCCAGAACATTGTCTGATTTGTTCTTTTTACTACTAATCTGAATGGTTAGTGGTAGGTTTGGAAGTTGCAACAAACAAGCATTTATTGGACATAAGGATTTGTCTACAATCTATGGCCAGCTTTAGGGCTATGCTAAACAGAACACCACACTGCAAATGTTTAGTAGTAGAACAGAAAAATATTTAAAAAGGGGGAAATTATGGCAGTTCATATTCCCTGTCACAGTACCTTCAGATCTTAATTCTGAAAATCTCTCATTCTATTGTGAAAGTTGTTCAAAACAGAAGTGTATGAACATTGCAATATCCTGTTTGTGTAACACGACTGAATGCAGTAGATAAGAAAACCACTTGTATGATAATGAATTTCATGTACGCAATAACACTGTAACCCAGAATGTATTCCAGGCCCAAGCTAATAAAATGCCATACTTTGAAGACGTTTTACAGTCAGCCACTTCCTTTAGTAAAATGATGAGTGGCATGCAACATTGCCTGAAATGTGAGCATTTCTTTTGAATTTCATGCAAAAAAAAAAAAAAAAAA
>CM044445.1:88531420-88609876 GCA_024363595.1 Xenopus borealis
AAAAAAAAAAAAAAAATAAGAGGAGAGAGACTAGTAAAGGAAACTAAAAGCGGGAATGCATGAGTACAATATACTGTACCACATGTGGCCCTTAAAATCTCAGTTTTACATTCCTGGCTTAAGAGAACAATTGAACATTTCTCTATAATTAGGCAATCAAGAAGACACAGTCAAGTACATATTTTATCTGGACATAAATAAAAATATGTGTTGGTGGATGGAAATCATGCTTCTTTCCACTCATCTGGTGATTATTTGATGTATTTATTTAAAAATTCACAGAAAAAACTTTAGTGCCCCAAACAATATACATGAATGATATAAGTGTAATACAGTATCTGTTAAAAACCTGTATTTAAGAAAATAAACTCAGCCTTTTTTGATAAAGAGGGCAAACTGGTTAAGGAACGTTCCCTAAATTAAATGAAATGGTGATGAATTTGCCTTTTAGCGAAAGGCCCCTATGTGTCATGTGCAAAATTCTTTGATGATGCCTGTTATCTTATAACCCTAGTTAAAAGCCAATTGCTCAAACATAAAAGGACCACTGTTTCTAATGGGAAAGAAGTATAGTCACATGACTGTCAACCAGAAAATGCATTTTCCCCTGAAGCAGAAAACATGACAATATATTTTTTTCCTGAAGCACAATCACATTTTACGGCTCATTTACAATGTCCGGCATTGTGTGCAAAAATGCCACAATAGTCTCCTCCGTGCACATCATTCAGAGCCTTCTAAACCCTGCACTCATCACAGACTGATATTTCATTTGGCACTCTGCACAGAGTGCAGCAGGAAGAGGGGCGCAAGTGCTTTGCAAATGAGCAATAAGGGCGTGCTCTTGACCTATGAAAGAGTCTTGCCAAATTGGCACAATTCTATCAGTAAATATTGCCCTTCTTTTATCTGGAATCACCATATTGTGATTTCTGTGTGACACTCTCTGATGACCTGACAGGAAATGAGGTAAAAGAAGTGTAAGAGTAAAAGGCACAGCTCTCTCTATTCATTGGCTGACATAACCTAGCATGTTTGTGTGCCCATGATTTGTGTGTGAGCACAGTGCCTCGTATGGGCCAGAGAGATGGAATTTAGTTCTTAAAATGGCAGTTACTATCCAGAATTATCCAACTGTACTAAGTATGTATATGAGGCAGTTTTTTTTACATATGGGCTGTTTTATGTAATATATTTTAAACATATCTGCAATGTTCTGGAGTATAGTTTCCAATTAAGTATCTCTCTGTTTTCCTAACCAGATGATTCAATCAGCAGTAAATACAAACTCACTCTGAATGTAATGTTATGATGACAAAATGCCATGTGTGTGTCATATACCTAAATCCCTCAACACTCTTTCTCAGAATGACTTTGTGAGTCTTTAAACTTTTCACCCGGGCTGATAATGACTGAGGCTATGGGTCATCTAGAATAAAACCACCTCCTCCTCATGAAGAACATAGTATAACATCCAAATGCGAAAGATGCAACACTAATATTACTAACTGAAGTTGGTCAGAATTCCTGGTTCCACCCATATGCATGTGCACCAACAAATGCAGGCATCTGCTTATCTCTGGCTAGCTGTTATGGACAGCTCATTTACATTTCTGAAGTCAGTGGCTCATTTACATATCAAAGACAACCCTCATTTGCATTTTTAGGGGAGCAGACCATTTACAATTTAAAGCAAGCGGCCCATCTGGCATTTGCCTGAACCCACAGATTGACAGTCCAGGCCTGATGCAGACCCTGCACCCACCGCCTGCATGTCAGGCTTTTTGAGCCAAATTGGACAATAGGGCCCACGATGGGATCAACCAGATATCATTCACCTCAAGGTGGGCAAATAGATCTGTTAGTTTGGTAACCTCATCAAACATGAGGATGTTTGCTTGTATGGCCACCTTTACACAGTGGCGTACCTTGATCAGGCCTGGCCCCCTATAAAAAAAAATCTTTGTGAGGGCCTGCCTGGTACACACTTGACCTAAATCCCTCGACCCACCGTTCCCCCACCACCACCACCACCACCACTATGCTGCCCCACAAGTAAACAGACAACAAACTTTGTAGTTGATAGGGGCTGGGGAGGGGAAGACTACCATACAGCAGAGTCCACAAGCCGCACCCCCTTGTACATCCCAGTAAAAGGGTCTGCTGCATGTACTGTATGCCACTAATGTAACGTGTAAACATTCTTATGCATCATGGCAACTTTGCAAGCTTATACTAGTTCAAAGGGACTTGGCACAAACCAAGAGAAGAATGAAACAGACTCAAGGTACCCATAATAAACATAATTTTATGCACAAATCCACATGTAAGACAATAGGTTTTGCTGCTTAGTTTTAAGCAAGAAACACTTCTGTGGAGGTGATATCTAAATCACACCGTAAAATGTATGGGTCTTGCTATTGACGCAATCCACTTTCCCAGCAGATGTAGGTGAACCAAATCTGGGTTAGATTTAGTTTTAATCAATCTTAATCTTACTTAATCTTATCAGTACATTATGCTGTCATATTTCCTGAGGATTTTGATTGAGAACTATAGTCACACCCTTGAACAAGGGTTACACTGGTTCACTTTTGTCCCCAAACACAAAGGCACCAAAAATAATTTTAAAGGCAGTGGAGATAGTAGGTACCAAGATGACATTGTAACAGTCTGCTGAAATATCTGCAGTCACATACTAGAGGATTAGGTTGTGGGACAAGCAGGGCCTGTAGCAGAGGGATAGGGACAGTCACAAGAATAAATGGAACCAGGAGCAAGAATAACCTTGGCCTACAACATGCAGAGTATAAAACTGGTCAATCATTTGCCCAAAAACCAACGGTCAGATATTAATGCTGGCATACAGAGACCCATTGCATAAAGGCACCATACACAGGCAATAGGATACCAGCTGGGGGGGCTGAGTCAGCAGCTTTATCGGCCCGGTGCTCATTCCTGGATGGCTTATCATGACAGATGTCTGGTATTGCTAAAGAACTATCTGCTGAGAGATACATTTTTATTTAGTTATTCATAATATTTTAGTAATGCAATGTGTTACAGAGATTGTTTATCATTTACATAAGTCTATGGTCCAGTGGGTATTATAATCTAATATCTCTTAGGGTTCATTTTCATCAGGTACTTTCCTATCACAAAGCTTTTGATATTGTGTTGGAGTAAACTTAGGGGCACATTTACTAAGGGGCAAAGTGAATATTCAAATAAAATTCGAATTTCGAAGTAATTTTAGGCTACTTCCACTATCGACTATTCGAAGTCAAATTTTCAAAGTACTGGCCCTTTAAAATCCTTCAACTTCAACACTTCACCACCTTAAAGCTGCCGAATAGCCATTTTAGCCTATGGGGGACCTCCTAGAACCTGTTCTGAAAAATGTTATCAGTCCAAAGTATTGTGCGAAAAAATCGGAGACCTTAAAATGCATGTATACTATTGTTAATTGATTGGAAGTTGACTTTAAATGGTTTAATTTAATAGTGGGAGGGGGTTTGTGCTCTTTTACATTTTTCATGGCGTTTTTGAATATGAAGAAGTACTGGTGGTCTGTATGTATTTTTAACACTATGCTTTGAAAATGCTTTTCCTACTTTTACAAATAGGTTTTGATCTGCAGGATATTTCTCCTGCCTGAATTTGACTTGCATGAACGCTGCCTGAGCTGACCTTTGCCCGCCTTTGACCTGAACCTCTGCTGCCTGCACTGATCTCATATTTACTCAACTACAATTTCAAACTCTCCCATTGGAACCGTGCTTGACTTGGCATCATCAGCCTCTCTCTACTCAGACCCAGCTTGAAAGTAAGTCTGATACATGGTTTCTATTTAGGACGCTCAACATGGATGAAATTATGCCAGAGTGCAATATTTCAAAATACTAATTGAAGGGCCCCATCATGACCAAAGGCTAAAGTCACACATACCTGTTCCTGTGCTGTATTTTTTACATTGATAGATAAAGGTGGAGGCTCCGCTACATGTGACATAAGCCTAATTCCATGTTATTTTCAAATAAACCTATCGCATAACCAGGTTCCCACTGGCAAGTCCAATTTAAGATGTAACTTGTATATGCTATGAAGGACTGTTAATTTAGAAATACACTGAAGTTATGTTACATGTATGGTATAAAACAGCATGTAATGTAGCTGCACTCTCTTACATAATCATGCTTTTAATCATTAGAGCTTGGTTATAAGATTTTTGATTGTCTGCTTTTATGTTATTATAATGTGCGTTGGGATATTATACAAATCAATGAAGTATTTTGTGACATCAGGATTTGTCCAGGCTGGTACCATTATGCAAATGATTAGAAATCTGCATAATCTTACAAGGCTGCGCATTCATCATGAATATGTAGCTTGTTATGAGTACAGTCCTCATTATCTTAATGGAGATCCCTCTGGAAGCCAAAATGTTACGCTGCTTAAATACATGAATTGTTTTTAGGATCATGAAGTGGCTACTCAACTAAATATAAAATCATATATTTAACATAATTGTTACCATCTTCCCATATCCCTGTGTCAGGAAAGCAAGGCAGCATGTATTCCTTTGTGCATAAAGTCAGCAGACCAGCTGGAAAGATAGGTAATTACATTATGCTAATTGTGGCAGAGGTTACTTAAACTGACTTGTTGGATTTTCCACCAAGCTTTACATTTAACTTGATGATTGTTTAATGACCATCTAAAACCCACCCTTAAAAAGCTATAAAAGACAAAATTACCAGATGCAGCCCATTTTCTGCTCAGAGCTTTTGACCTATTGCCCTGACCAAAAAAAATCAGGGAAAGCCTGGCCAACCAAACTCTTGGAACAGATATGCGTGTAGGGCATTTTTTCTCCCATTCTACACTGTTATAGGAATGGGCCTGTTGTCCAGAATGCTCAGGGGGATTGTAATAGAAACACACAGGCAGAGACAATGCTGCTAATGTAAAGCAGCAGTGCAGTTACCCATAGCAACCAATCAGATATTTCCTTTATTTTTTTACTTGGTGGATCAAAATGCAGGAACTGCACTGGTGCAATTTATCATACACATTAGCAAATAAGTCATAAGGAATGTATAATTCAGGAGACAGAGTCATCCTGAGAATCAAAGTAGGCCTTGACATTTCAAGTACACAGAGGCCAAACAGCCCCCCAAAATCCCATCATAAAGTGAGTGTCTATGGCATCTTAAAGCATCTGGAATTTGCAAGAACCCACAAATTGCTATTCCAGGCGTGCCCTTTGTGCCATTATATATGTTACTGTGTATATTTATATTTTTTATTGCAATGTTTGTCCCATGTTTATACACCCAGTTCCACTAAGCTGGATTTTTGGCTTACCCTCTCCTTATACAGGCAGCTCTCCCTGCACCCACTTACAGGCCAAAGCTCCTCTCTTTCTTAAATACTCTTCTGCTAAAGGCTTTATATATACATATATATATATATATATCGGCACTCACGATAAAGCTTGTTGTTCCGCCTGGGTGCAAATCTATATTTCATGTAAATCGTTCAAGAAGGTAGCCGCACACGCAGGACTTATGATGAAAAAAGTGCTTTAATGCAGTAATGCCCATAGGCTTCTGAAGCTAAGTCCTGCTTGAATACCATTCGTACGATCGGAGTGTTCAATCATTCAAATCGTACTAATTTTTCGGACGCTCGAATGAAATTTCAAGATTTTTTCGTGAAATTGAATGATCGGTATCCGATTGTACGAATTCATCGAGAAATAGTATTGCGAGCAAAATGATAGCCTAAAACAATTCAATAAGCATTCAATGGTTGAATGCTTATCGAATTGTGAATTTGGTCGAATTTATTTTGGGGAATAGTAGTAAATTTGCCCCCAGGTGTTTTCAAAGGCTGGTGTCACAGCAGAAATGTCAGATTTTTATAATAAAAGCAAAATTATTCATTATAAAACCTGTTTTAGGCAATTAGCCTAATAATAATTTAAATAATGCATCCTATCCCCATTGTTTTCTACTAAAATATTGTCAGCCCAAAAAGTTATGGTCACTTAATAGGCAGTTTCATATTTATTTTCTTATTCAAACACTTATTTTGTGGTATACAATTTAAGGATTTTATGCATAATGACTAATAAAAGCCAGTCCTGAAGCATTACACTCAAGTGAACTCATTTGTTGTTTTAAGCCACAAAGAAAGCTTAATCAAAGCATTTCTTGTTTTCCTGGAATCATCTGACATATCAAAAGACATTCACCCACAAAGGCATGCCTGAAGCTTAGTACTTGGAATGTAATGGGATCACCATTAAATAATATTTAGTGCATAGGGAGGTTAGTGATTCCTCAGTAAACAATATGAAGCCCCATTCTATGTTAATAGCTTAGTATGGAAAAAAGACACACATCCATCAAGTTCAACATCATCAGTGAGGTCAGCACTATGGGTTGCCACCTGGTCGCTATTTTACTGGCCGGTAAAAATGAGGGTTGATCCCAATGGTTAATAGAGAAAAAAGATATATAGGAAGGCCGGTATTTTTTTTCAGAAAAGGTGGCAACCCTAGTATTCACATATGTATTCACATGGGATGACAGCACTGGCCTGCAATGCTGATGTACTCCCACCTGTCTGCTACATAACATTACAACATAACCTCACATGCCGTTAGAGTAAGCATTTACTGATGCAACTGATGGCTCGTATCACATTTATTTTATCTTCCTTTAGTACTTATGGGTACATTCACTGGAATTATATAGTGCCTGCTTGTTCCAGAGTTCCCGATGGCACAGTCGGTATACTCCCTGTCCTTTCTCCATAATTAGTTCTCAACACATAAACCAATACAAGAGGTCCTCTGGACTCAACCCATTATCAATATATTTAAGACATTGAGAACTTGGTGTATTTTGTGGTCACAGCCTCATTGCTCCCCCTCCTAATGTTTCTAAAAATTAGTGGTGAGCGCAACTTTTCCTTGTTTGTTGTAGTTATACTGGAGCAGTGACCAGCTCCTTGTTGTAGCCCCCACCCTTCTCAGCTGTAGTCAGGTGATCCCACTGGTGTCTAATAAAAGGGCAACCAAGTTTGGGGGTTTTACTTTGAAAGCAGCAAGTAAGTTGCAGGTAAAACTTAGTCCCTTTGTAAAATGTATAATTAAGCAATAAAATTCTTAATGAATCAGATGAAAATTGAGCGTAGGACTGGCCAGATATGGGATGACTTTGACGTAGTTGGCCAGCTTAAATATATTGCAATATATGGACAAACAATCCCTGTTGTTTAAAGGGTAAGGCATTTTTAAGTAGCTGTATGCACAAAATGTCTCAATTAGGGATGTCGCGGACTGTTCGCCGGCGAACTTGTTCGCGCGAACATCGGCTGTTCGCGCTTGCCGAATGTTCGCGAACGTCGCGCAACGTTCGCCAATTTGGGTTCGCCTTAGCTGGCGCTTTTTTTTGCCATTTCTCCCCCAGACCAGCAGATACATGGCAGCCAATCAGGAAGCTCTCCCTCCTGGACCACCCCCACACCCCCTGGACCACTCCCCTTCCATATATAAACTGAAGTCCTGCAGCGTTTTTTCATTCTGCCTGTGTGTGCTTGGAAGAGCTAGTGTAGGGAGAGAGCTGTTAGTGATTTGAGGGACAGTTGATAGTAAGTTTGCTGGCTAGTAATCTACTGTTCTTCAAACAACTGCCATCTAGCTGTGTGAGCTTGTTCACATTCTGTCTAAATATCAATAATAATACCGTCTCCAGAAACACCATCCTGAGTGACGTTTTTCAAGCAGCAATAATATTTTCCGTAATCCGTATCCACTGCTGTAGTAGTGTATACGTTGACCTTGTAGGCATTGTTTGCCCAGTCTTTAACCAAGTGCCACGTAGCTGTGTGAGCTTTTTCACATTCCGTGTCCAGAAACATCACCTGAGTGACGTAGTGTGATTTCTGCCCTTTACAGCACAAAACGCAGCGCTGTGTCAACAATGTATTTTTTAGAAACATTTTTGCCCTTGATCCCCCTCTGGCATGCCACTGTCCAGGTCGTTGCACCCTTTAAACAACTTTAAAATCATTTTTCTGGCCAGAAATGTCTTTTCTAGCTTTTAAAATTTGCCTTCCCATTGAAGTCTATGGGGTTCGCGAAGTTCGCGAACATTTTTTCCGACGTTCGCTACATCCCTAGTCTCAATTACTTTAATATATTGATAATGGGTTGAGTGCAGAGGACCTCTTGTATTGTCTATATGTTTTTTGTGGTCACAGCCTCATTGCACCCCCACCTAATGTTTTTAAAAATTAGTGCTGAGCACAACTTTTCCTTGTTTGTTGTAGTTCTCATCACAATCTTCCTGCTTCCTCATGATGAAGGAGGTTCAAGCTAGATACATTTCAGTTACTCACTCAACCACCATACAAGTACAGAAGCATCAACATGCTAGCGGTTGGAATTTAATTTGGGGAAATTCCAGTACACCCAGTTTACGTGTTGTGCTTTACAGAGGTTATCTATCAGGCTTCGTAAACGGGTTGTTCACTTTTGAGTTAACATTTAGTATGATGCAGAGAGTGATATTCTCACTTAATTTGCAATTGGTTTTCATTTTGTTTTTTTTTTTGTAACTTAAATTTTTATTATATTTTTCCTTTTACAGGGAAAGAAAACCAGATATAAGTATTCAATTGGTAACAAAACAATGTATCATTAGTACATGCTTAATAAATTTGACAACAAAGCATACTATAAACAATACTTAATTGGTTATCGTCTTGTTTGTTTTCCTTTGTTTATAATTTTCTCGTCCGGTACCGTCAGAGCAGCATTATGGTTCCGGATGTATAATATCTAGATAAGGTACTTATCATTGCATTATGTTAATGTTACCTTCATGTCTTTACTATAAGCCAAATGTAGGTGAACAAGAGGAAAACAAACAATAAGGGTTAAAGAATAGGGAAGAGATATTGCTTGGTGTATTTTGCTACTTGGAAGCCTTTGGTTTTCATTTTGTATTATATGTTATAATTATTATTGTTTTTGAGTTATTTAGCTTTTTATTCAGCAGCTCTCCGGTTTGCAATTTCAGCAAACTGGTTACTTGGGTCCAAATTACCCTAGCAACCATACACTGACTTGAATAAGAGAGGGCCTGAATAGAAAGATCATTCATAAAAAGTAGCAATAACTATACATTTGTAGTATAACAGGGCATTTGCTTTTTTTGAAGAAGCCAATGACCCCCATTTGAAAACAAATAATTAAAAATCTATAAAAAAAAAAAAATAACAAAAACATATTGAAAAGTTACTTATAACTCAATAACATACTAAATTCTATAGCAGACAAAAATTTATATAAAGGTGAACCACTCCTTTAAATACAGCATACAAGAGAAGGACATTAATATAACATATTAGATGAAAACTAATAATCCATGAACTATAAGAAATATTAATACTCAGTTGAAGCTGGAAACACTTCCATATAACCCTACATGACAATACCATTTCCACTCTTTGGTAACCACGTTTTTCCAGAATGCAATCTGGCTGTATTATTAAACAAATACATTACCTCCAAAATGTGCTCCATTTCTTGCAAACGAAGTAGAAATCCTTCTATCCAAATGGAATCACCCATGTTCCTATTCCACTTTCCCCAGTGTTCACTGCCTAGTACCTTTGAGATTATTTTAAAAAAGCAAGTCAAGGTATAATTTGCAATGGCAAATCAAAATCATACAGCAAGTGTAGTAAACCAGTAACATAAGAAGGAGTTGGCAAAATCTTCTTCCAGCGCCACTTGCTTGCAAGACTTATGCTATTTTAATGCTTTAAACTTTATAATTATATTCATGCTTACGCACAATTTTCTCTGTGCAAAAATGTGTGTCAATATGTCAGGTATATTTTTGCCGTGATATCACTTAAAATTGTAATTACGCCTTTGAGAATGTAATGCGCTGATATTTTCATTTACACTTGTATGTGCAAAATATGCTGCCAAATTTACTCTATATAGCAATGAAATAGGTGGGATATTGTACTGGGGTACGGCGCTGATAATGCTAATGATAACATAAAGTGGCTGCTAGTGATGGGCAAATATGCCATTCACGAAACGCATTGAAGTCAATGGGTATCAAAATAATTTTGATGTGAGCGACAAGTTTTATACGTGTGACTATTTTGTCCAAATGCATTAAAGTCAATGGGCTTGCAAATAATTTTGACATGCGACGATTTTATGCGCGTGACTATTTGGATGCGCAACAATTTCTTTGTTGCAGCAGTTTTTTAAATTTATTTGCAGGCAGTGAAATGCGGAAATTCCCCGGGAATTCACATCTGACAAATTTTTAGCCCATCACTAGTGGCTGCTGTATCTTTATTATGGTAATTTGCGAGCTTTGAACTGGCAAAATAACATTTAGCCAAAAAAATCGGTATTGGAATTCCTGATAAATTGGTGTTTTTATTTTTAAATTATGCCTGGCAAACAGACTTGAATATTCACCAGTACAAAGTTAATGCACCAAAATGTTTTGTACTTTAGTATTTTTTTTTTGTATTTTTTCAGCATTATTTTATTCAATGACCCTGTGTTCAGAGATGTGAGAGTCTGGCTACTGTACTTCTATAAATTGTTCCAATGATTTCCTTCTTAGTATTATCTGGATTTGTTGTAGTTTCAATTAAATATTTGTGTCCCTCTTTTATCAGTGCAGGTATGAGATCTGTTATCTGGAATGCTTAGGACCTGTGGTTTTCTGGATGACAGTTTCGCTGTAATTTAATTCACCATACCTTAGTCTGCTTAAAATCATTGAAGCATTAAATAAACCCAATAGGCTTTTACAGTGAAAAAGAAAATCCTTTTTAAAAAAATTTTACTAAAATGGACTTTACGGGAGAGAGCCTTCCTGTAATTCTGAGTTTCTGAATAAAAGATTGCATACCGTATTACTAGTTCAATTACCCCATAAACCAATGGAAACCTCAGTTTTAAACATAATTCTTTAATTGAGTTCAGATGATGATTAATCGCTCATCTTGGCCAACTTCTGGTTCCAATGATATGAATTGACCTGTGGTGGAAAGTGGGAATTTTCACAGAGATCAAAGGACCATTGGTGCCTTAGGGCAGAGACAGATGAGGAGATTTGGGGAGATTTAGTCTCCCGGCTACTAATCACCTCTTCTTTGGGTGACTAATCTCCCTGAAAAGCCATCCCACCGGCTATGTCTAAGTCTAAATTGCCGGTGGGATGGCACTTGGAGCTCTTCGTTTTCCGACGTCGCCCATAGTAGCCAGCGGGATGGCTTTTTCGGGGAGATTAGTCACCCGAAGAAGCGGAAATTAGTCACCAGGCAACTAAATTTCTCTGAATCTCCTCGTCTGTCTCTGCCCTTAGACATTTAGTAAATTGATGCACCTGGGATGTAAAAATATCCAAGCTCTTAATGGGACTACATTAGGCAAATCCATTATGGAAATGGACCTTGGAGTCCTTGTAGATAATAAACTTGGCTGTAGCAAGCAATGCCAGTCTGTAGCATCAAGGGCAAATAAGGTCTTGAGCTGAATTAAAAAGGGGCATAGAGTCACCGGAGGAGGGGTAATTCTTCCACTTTATAGAGCACTTGTAAGGCCACATCTAGAATATGCCGTACAGTTTTGGTCTCCATCCAGCCCTGGTTTTGGTGGGCGGGCGCCCCAAGGCCATGCAGCGCCCCCTCTCCAGTGCGAGTGCGTGCCTGCACCAGAGCACTGGGGAGCTTTCAGTATGTATATTCAGTATGTGGCCTCGCCACAAATCCAGGCCTGTCTCCATCACTCAAACAGGACATTATTGTATTAGTGAGGGTACAGAGAAGGACAACTAAGCTTGTAAAAGGTATGGAAAATCTTAGCTATGAGGAAAGACTGGCCAAATTGGGGATGTTCACATTGGAGAAGAGGCACTTAAGGGGTGATATGATAATTATGTATAAATATATAAGGGGATGATATAATAATCTCTCTAATGCTTTGTTTAGGTCTTTCCAGCTGACACAAGGTCACCCATTCCGTTTAGAAGAAAAGAGGTTCCACCTAAATATTCTGAAGGGGCTTTTTACAGTGAGAGCTGTGAAGATGTGGAATTCTCTCCCTGAATCGGTTGTACAGGCTGATACATTAGATAGCTTTAAGAAAGGTTTGGATGGCTTTTTAGCAAGTGAGGGAATACGGGGTTATGGAAGATAGCTCATTATACAAGTTGATCCAGGGACTAGTCTGAAGGAATTTTTTCCCCCTCTGAGGCAAATTGGAGAGGCTTCGGATGGGGTTTTTTTTGCCTTCCTCTGGAACAACTAGCACTAAGGCAGGTTAAAAATTTAAAAGGTTGAACTTGATGGACGTGTTTCCTTTTTCAACCTAACTTACTATGTTACTATCTCCTTTGTTTAGAGTGGGGTATTATGGCCTTTGGATGACATGGTAATTTTTCTTCTTGAGATGGTGCTGTATCCTTTAAATACTTACTTAGTATCATCTTTGGTTGTTGGTCGAATAGTTCAACAATCTGGAGGGCAACTCATTGGACATCTCTGCTCCTGTATTTGCATCCATGCTTATAAAGAACCCTCTGGTTTCACATATTTCATAAGGCAGTGTAACTGTATGAAAAGCAACTAGGAGGCTTTATGCAAGTCATCAGAAATTAGACATATGCTGTGCATATGTGCTATTAACATCCACTTTGGAACGTGGTGCAACTGTGTTTATTGGCAAGCAGAATGGGAAACTATTTAAATGGCACAATAGTTCAAGAGCACCACAGAATATGGGTTTAAAAAGCCAGCAGTGAGTTCATTAATAATCATTTGACAGTTTCCATGTTATTTGTTTATTGAATAAGAAAAGCTATAGAAGAATAAGGGCACCAATCCAGTATTTTTCTCTGATATTACAATCATAGTAACACCCTTTCTAATGAAGATACAGTTGTTACTCCAAAGCACCTGTTTGTATGCGCAGACCTTCCCCAACACAGACAGGGCTTTCTGCATTCCGAACATTTCACTTTGCATGATTCTGGACTTTGTTTATTGACTCTGTCCTCGCACTGCTGGGAAGATATCCAAATGTCTGCGTAAGTCCAAACCTTCATGTAAGAATGCAATCCAGAATAGGAACATCCACTAGCACATCCTACTAGAACATATTGGAGTAATGCTTGAAAGCACTTTCTCTAAAGAGGCAAAACTGTAATGTAACCCAGCCAGAAATAAACAGAAACATAGGTATCCTTAGGAAATTTTCCATGTGGTGGGGCACAGTCTGTAACTAAAAAGTATTCTGCCAGTGTGATACTGCTTTCCTGGACTAAGACTATAGAGGTTGTTTACGATTCACCTGGGCATAATTAGAAGTGAATTAAGGGCCTCAAGAATGCATAAATTACTGTAACAGGCAGCACATCTGTAGGGAATTTGCCTGCACTGTGCACATCGTGGAAGATAGAAAATCTGGCACAATCAGCACAACACAACATCAGCCATATCCTTACCTCCTGCCATAGGACGTCCTATGCTGCTCCCTATCTTGCACATTGGAATGAAGCATGCCTACACACCTTCCCGACCCACTTCTCTTTAATAGAGCACTACCAAACACAGATATTAATCTATTCAAGGTGGTAAACACATGTTAAATACAAAAAATTATAATATATTGGCACAGCAAGCATCTCACTATTTCCTGGATTTTATCATTGGTGTGCATGAAATAAAATACAGTATGTGTTACGCTATACATTAATGCTTAAGATTATGATTATCTTGTATTGATAAATCACCAACATATTCTCCAGTACTGTACAAAAGAAGCCACAGCACTGTTGTTTCTGGGGACCCAAGTTTCAATTCCTGCATCAGGTCCTTGGGAATACATCTAATGTCCCTGTACTTATGGCACCGGCCAATGTTTACATTGGTAATTTGCCTAAAATAAGTGGAACCACACTGTGCTATAGTCATTGGAATTAGCAGAATAGCACAGATTCTAATGTAAACAGTTCATTCATTCATAACAGCAACACAGTTTAATGATAATAATTCTGTTAGGAATTTCACAGGCGAGCTCTGGTTTGTTTAGTAACCTCTCCTTATGTAATGAGTACTAGAGCAATTTAGTCATGGGGATGTTTAACCTGTTGTATATTTTCTACAGAAGGTGGCAGGATTTGTCCTTACATTAGCCAGTATTTTTATTATTATTTCCTTGCAACTCCATAAACTCTTTCCTTCAATATGGTGATTTGGGGATTTAGCTGGGCACCAAATGATGATTCCTCTCCCATCTACACATTTCTACAACTGAGTCCTACAAGGGTTCTCCCACTGTCTTAATTAATTCCCACTGTTTCCCAGCCAACCAAGATACTTCTAGCAAGTTAGCGGAATAACAATAATACCAACTTTTCACATAAACGTGAAGGATGTCATGGCCGCAGTGAGGTGACACTGAAGGGGTGAGTAGAGATATTATCCTCTTTAAAGAGCCCTATCTATTAAACCTCTACAGACTACATACTATAGAATTCCTTACTATACTAATATTTTGACTGTAACAAGATTATGTAAACTGTATTTCAATAATCTGATGACTACCAGAGCCAAAAGAATTACAGAGGTTTAAAAGTAGCATCTTGCCTTTTTTGGCAGTGTTTTTGATTTCTGTAATTTCATGAAACAGATGAAAAAGTCCTATTTTAGTTTTTATTTCCAAAAACATGATTGGAATATAAACTTTTGTTGTAAATCTCAAATGGTCATATTACAACTCAAATATTTAAATTAAAGAAAAAATAAATTTTACTTTGGAATAAGCAGAGAAGTTACCCACTAGATAGAAGAACAGGATTCATTCAGCTCGCTGACACAGAGTAAACATTGTAACACTGTCCATGGGATGCATTTGGAATTTCAGTATGTAATAGTATAATCAAGGAAACTATTCTTCCCTCAATAGATGCTCTGTCTGCCTCTGAACAATGTTAATAGAACATCCATTTATGGCACAATAATATGAACTGCTTGGGATCTGATAGTATGTGACTATTTTAGCTAAACAATTATCTTTCATTGAATGCATTGAACAGATATTGGGCTTTATCTTTGAACATTTTTATGTTGACACTTTTGAAGGCAAATCATGCAGGATACAAGGACTGGGTTAAAATGGGAAAAAGGGCTTAGGGTATATAAAGTAAAACCAATTGTCAAATGTTAAATAAAGACCATCTAGATCAGGGTTTCCCAACCTTTTGAACCTGTGAGCAACATTCAGAAGTAAAAGGATTTGGGGAGCAACGCTATCATGAAAAATGTACTTGGGGTGCCAATAAGTGCTGTGATTGGCCATTTGGTAGCCCCTATGTGAATTGTCAACCTATATTGAGGCTCTGTATGACAGTACACCTTGTTTTTATACAACCAGGAACAGTGTTGATAAAACATATGTAGCCCTAGTGCACATTAACAATAAAACAAAGCAGTGCTGCATTCTATAGGTCTTAAACCACAGAAAATGCTTTTATTGTGTATACAGGGCTGCCATGGAAATCTAACTATAATGGTGGTTTAAAGCCACACCTTCAATCCCAAACCCACCTTTTTCTGCCTTAAACCCCATCCATTCCATAAAAAAGTTCCTTTCCTTTGGCAGTCCTTGAATATGGACTATGAAGAGGTATGCATCAGTCCAGGCTCCTGACAGTTCTTCCGCTTCACCCCAATGGATGGCCAACCACATACTTGGACTACAAGATGCTGAACCACATTTTGACACTTATAGTTTCCATGTGTTCCACAGGATCTGAACCAACAAAACAGATGAACAAGATAAATCATGGAAGAGATACAGCCTGCGGTGTTGCATGCAGAGCGCCTCTGTGATTGAGGCCATTGCATGGTGTTCAGCAAGAATATTTTTTTCAGCACTGTTAATGGCCCCCAGCACCAAAAATCCATTCACATTCCAATGACATCTGTAGTTTAAATATATATTGTGATGAGTTTGTCTAATGAGCTGTCTAAGCTTAATGAAAAATAGAGCATTGATATATATTGGACAAATGTAGATAGACTATTAAAAGTGTACAAGGAGACATGGATGGTTGAACCAAAGTTCGACTAAACTGCACCATGCCTTATCCATGGAAACCAGGGAGATTAACTCCCCTTCTAAAATAGAAATATCATAACAGAAGAAATGAAACCTTGGCAACAACAATTGACCTAATGACCTCATTCCAAAGGTAGTGCAAAATTATTCTGGTTGGAATTATTGGCAATTGATGCAGTTTTTCAAATGGTTTTATTTCATAAAACTATAGGTATCGCTAGTAGTCAATATTTCCACTTTTTATGGTGCTTGATTTTGTGCCGTATGATTGAAAATCAAACAGCAAACTGCTAAATGTAATAGGATTCATATAGATCTGAGATGGAAATAAGGAAGGGCTAAGAGAAAGTATCCTAGGCTGGGGCCCACTAGATCCTCTGGTACTTTGGTTAATCTGGACCTGAATAAGTTGCAACAAGATCAGGACATCACAGGCACAATTTACATTTTCCGTGATTTATTATACCCAGAGGCTACTAAAAATCCGATTCCGAAAATACTCCATCTTCAAGCCGTCGGGGGCCTGTAATAGTCAACAGCAAAGATTTGAAAAATTTGAAAAACGAAAAATATTAGCTGTTTGTGCATAAAACCCGAAAAGTGTTTTGGGGATAGGAGTGGCTTCACAAAGTTTAGAAGTCAATGGCAAAGATCCCATTTAAAAATATGAAGATATTATGACCTTCACTGAGTTTTGGCCAAAAATCCCAAAAATGTGGGGGTTTCAAGACATTTACTTTTTGGGCATAAACCCTGAAATTTTTTTTTTTTTTTACAAACCGATTTGATTTTTTTTCATTGATAAATAAGGTAAAATCATGGATTCTAGTTTGGTCTGACTTTTTTTTTTACTTAAATATAAAATCTAAAAAATGGATTTTGACAAAGAACCCACATTATATATATATATTAGGAAATAAAATTTCACGAACTTTAATTTAGTTATTAGTAATACAGGTATAAGAGGGGATTTCTTTTCTATCCTATCTATGAAAGAACCCACATACTCATACTGTAGGGGCAGATTTATCAAGGGACGAAGTGAAAATTCAAATTTCGAAGTAGTTTTTGGGTATTTCGACTATTGAATAGGCCAAAATTCGACCATTCAAAAATCGAAGTACTGTCTCTTTCAAAAATTAAAATTTGACCCTTTGCCACCTTTAACCTGCCGAATTACTGTTTTAGCTTATGGGGGACCTCCTATAACCTTTAAGGAACAGTATTTTCAATCAAAAAAACAATTCTAATCTAATTCGATGGTCGAATTTTGAAGTATTTTTACTTCACAAAATTCGACCCTTGATAAATCAACCCATACTATACACATACAAATGAATGTGCTTGACAAATATAGATTTGTTAATGTAGTGTAGAAAGGTTTGGTGTTTTTATTAGTTTATGGCTTAATCATTATTAATACAATAAAAAATCAAGGTGTTACAACTGTTATTATTCGAAGAATAAACGAGAGTTCCAGAAGTTTGGCGTTATTCCAGCTTCCAGATATTTTACCTAAACTGTGACAACAGCTACAAATGGATTGACAAAGCTAAAAATTGTGTATACAGAATATTATTTTACAGTATAATTTGTACATACATTTTCAGTGCATTTCAAGAATTGTGTGTTTGTTTGGAATGATTATCAAGATTGTCCAGGAGGCAATATATTATCTATATGAACACACGACTAACCTGCCTCCATCTTTGACCAACAATTATCAGCCTTTAATACAGAAGGATGCTGAGAGATGTGGCTCAAATACAAAGATGGCAGATGGATAAGTTATTCACCTTAAAGGCGAATTATCAATTATTAGTATGCCACTTAACCTTAACATTTCCCCTGCTGCAAACAACATAGCCATGCTGTGTTTGGCATTTAGGAATTCCAAATCACCAAGTCATGTCAGTTTCCTAGATCAAAGAAACCAATAACCAACTAATGCTCTTCAACAATTTCATCCTGGTAAAGTAAGGCATTTCAGAGCAGGAGGTGAATTGTTTGTAGCAATAAAAAGTTGGTCTGAGAGACTAATGACTTGAATTATTTCATATTCTATACGAATAATATATAAGAATAATATCATAAATACAGTGAAATATATTTACTCTGAAGTTTGGTGAAAGACAAATGTATGTACATGGGTACTTTAATATGGGTTTTTGTTTTAAGTTTTCACTCACATAAAATAATATCCTCTTAATTCTTCGTTTCGAAATCTCTTTCAGGGTTATTCCTCTATCCAAGTGACTAACATGTACTGCTCGCCTAATTACATCCATATCTGATATCCTGTTGCCGACTGTGAAACAATTTCTTAATTCTGGGTGTTGCTAATTATGGCTTTCTGATGACCCCTTAAAAATCCAAAATCTTTTGTGCATAACTGAGCCCTTACTGACTTGTTCACAGATGTTTTTTTCCCACCCTTCACCTGTCTTTTATTATAGAGGCTTGTCTGACCGAGTAGAACTTTCCCAGCTGCCTTTCTGTTTGTTAGTCTCTTCAGTTCACACACACCCTGTTCCTTACTGACATGGGTGGGAAGTAGGGAGGCAATCAACAAACAAACTACATATTTTGCCTGGATATGAATTTGCTTTAGATCAGTTAAAGAGCTCTTCATCTAGTGTGGCCCAACACTGCATCTCAATGTATTTTTACCCTGAGCCCTCTATTTGAGGGCTCCAGTGTCTTCCTTTTTTTATGACTTCATCATTTTAATGTGATCCAGCCCCTGTCAAATAATAAGTTCAATACTAGGAAAACATTGGACTGTGTTTAAAGAAAAAATATATTTTGCAATACCATGCTTTAACTGGAAACAATTACTTAATAAATAGCTTAGGATTTGTGCAAATGCCCAAATAAAGAAAAGTTATTTAACTATTTACAGATGAACTCCTAGAGCATATAATATCAGCATAAAATGATGAAGTCATAAAAAAAAGAAGACACTCACCATTACTTACTTTATGTTAAAAAATGTAATGATCAACAACACAGAGAATCTGTCTCAAGACATCACAAACAGTAGTTTTGTTTAGAGTACTATTTGGGATGTCTTGAGAAAAGTCTTCTGTGTAGGACCGAAATGTCAGCTTAAACATTAATGTGCTCTGTGTCCTTCACGCTGATATATATGCAAAAAAAAATCCATTACAGTAATTTGTACAATTCTGCATTTGGACATTGGGCATCACTCTGTGCAAAGTACAGAAATGCTGAATAATGGACTATATGCCCACAAAGCCAACAAATACTGATATTCTTTTGTATCAGGCTTGGCACAACTCCCAACTGAAATACTCACTGTGCTGACTGCTAAGTGGTAGTAGCCTTTGCTCTGAGAGGCAAACTGGGTGCCTTTGTCGTCAAACTGACATGAACAGTGGTGGTAGACTTTTTTTCTTTCCTCGGATGCAAAATAATCCATTTGCTTTAGTATCAGCAGCAGAATAACATTCAAAAAGGAAAGAAGTTCCTCATGGCACTATGAACATTCTTCTTGTTTCTTCTCTTTCATGAAGAGCTAAAGGAATGGCAATGACTAAATTATGTGTGGCCAACTAACCATGCTATTATTGTTATTATTACCTTGTTATTATTACCCTTTATTTATATAGTGCAGCACTGTCCGAGATTATTATGCCATCATGTCCAGCAAAACACAATCTTAGCAAACAATAATACCTTAATCTCCACAGAGAGATCTGCTCGTTTGGCAATGTTGCCAAACAACCTTGAGGTGGGCGATATTGGGCTGATCTAATCGTGGGCCCTAGGGCCCAACTATCAGATCAGTTCAGAGGAGATCTGACGGGATTTTTAGTCCCGTCTGATCGACATCTGGCTGACAGATATCGATTATGGAAGCACGGAGGGCCCCATACATGGACCAATAAGCTGACGACTCTCTGTCGGCAGCTTTTATCGGCCCATGTATGGCCACCTTAACACAAAAGAACAGCTCTAAGAACAACACTCAATAGTAAAAGCCAAGTCCCAAGTCCCCTGAGACTGATTTAGTTACCAGTAGGAGAAATAACAGCCTGCCAGAAAGTAGTTCCACCCTAAAGTGCAGGCACAATTCACATGACTTGGGGCAGCTGGGAAACTGACAAAATGTCTAGCCCCATTTCAGATTTCAAAATTGAATATAAAAAAATCTGTTTGCTCTTTTGAGAATTGGATTTCAGTGCAAAAGTCTGCTGAAGTAGCACTATTAACTGATGCGTTTTAGGAAAAAAATGTTTTCCTATGACAGTATCCCTTTAACATCCCACATACCATAGTACTTGTGTCAAAGAACCTGCCTCTCCCAATCCTTTCCTCCTGAAACGTGAACCTTGTCTTCTGCAGCTACAGTGGCAGGAGGAAGTGAAATCAAGCAAACATGTTTGCACACGCCACTTGTCCAAATCATTTAGTAACGCACTAATATCTGTAAAGTATCATTAATCAGCCGAAAAGCAGCCAAGACACTTCAGCATCGAGTGACAACAAAAAAACTTCAATGGTTTTGTTCTGGACCATCATCTTTTATACCGCTTATTAAGTGTAAAAGGAAAATCTGCAATATTTTAAATGCAATTATGTGCAATTATCATAATTGCTGGGCATTCTTAAATGTAGCACTCTAACTGAACCCTTTGAAATATAAGTACAGCTTGTTCCTTGTGTTCATCATTTTTCTTTTTAAGTTTGTTCCAGCCATTTATTAAGGCAAGTCCAATATATTTTCTGACTGTTATTAAGAAGCACATATTTTTATGGGGTGTTTTTCAGAATGTATTTTTGTTTTTATTTAACATTAAGACAGAAGTGGTTATACATTAAAAAGGCTGTTTTCGGCAAGCACTCCAAAGACATCACGGGCTCGGTGTAAGATCGAAAACCCGATAACACCTTACGCGTTTCGTGTGTTTCCACACTAGTGCGTGCCAAAAACAGCCTTTTAAATACAGGTATAATCTTCTCCCCAAGCTACGGATTTGGGGCGCAGCACCCGGGCCACCTGAGTGAGTGCACCTGATTTAAAAGTATCGATTGAAGTTAAGCGACGGGTTCGGGGCAGTTGCACCCAAACCAAATCCAATACTTGGTGAGGGATATTTGTCATTTAAAAAATTAAGCTCCCAAGATGCTAATGCAATAATTAAGCTAGAAGCACCTGTTTGATGATTAGAAATGGTTATACATCATGA
The DNA here is from genome assembly GCA_024363595.1 of Xenopus borealis. Taxonomy (NCBI): domain Eukaryota; kingdom Metazoa; phylum Chordata; class Amphibia; order Anura; family Pipidae; genus Xenopus; species Xenopus borealis. The sequence continues at coordinate 88,552,814 of CM044445.1, forward strand.
AATGTTTAGAGGGGTTGCATCCACAAAACAAAAGTTAGAGTTGTTGAATGAAACAAAAATGTGACTATAATGGTATTACCAGGCTACAGCACCCAGGTGAAAATCATGGCTACCTACTACAAAAAAAGGAAGGTTTACTCAAATAAAAGCTTCACAAAAGTAACTTTTTAATGCTTTTAATATTCTTACATTAAAGTATTCCATTTATAATAGTTCATGCCAGTTATTTTCACAGAACATTTGCCCTCTATCACTCTGCAGAGGTCAACTCTTCTGTCCTTCACTTGGACATATATATATATATATATATATATATATATATATATATATATCTCACAAAGTGGACCAGCACTCCAATTATTTCCAATCAAGGTGATTTTATTTCAATATCACTCACGTGTCCACGTGAGTGATATTGAAATAAAATCACCTTGATTGGAAATAATTGGAGTGCTGGTCCACTTTGTGAGCTATACTGAAAACTTGACCAATTACCTAATCTTCAACAGTGGAAGAGTGCAGGTACAGATGCAGTCACTTTGGATTGTAAGTTTAATGCGTCGTGACTTAACTCATCTATCTCATTTATCTCACTTAGCACAGAATATTGTGTCACAGCATCCCATCCAATTAAAGCGTTCACCATTGAAAACAATGGTGCTTTGGTATGCTAATGAAAAGGTTAAATGCATTAAATGAGTTAAGATAACTTTAGATAACACAGTTTCTTCAATTAGCCCTGAGTCATGACGCATTTAACTTACAAATCCAAGTGACTCTATCTGTACTTATTACTGGCACTCCTGTCCAACGAAGCCAAGTAGAATAGTACAGAAACTTCTGCAAAAAGTGCTGTTTATTCTCACTACATGTTTCAAGCGTAGCTCTTTATCAAGTGATCAGTTTTTGCACTTGATTGAAGTTCATTACTACTTTCCTTATTATACAGTGCTGGAATTGGGGAGGGATGCACAGGGTTGTGAAATAGCATCCCCTCAGAGGGGATGCAAGAGTTTTGTATCCCGGAACTTTCTTTGACCCTCTCCACTTCTGCATGCAAATAAAATGCAGAGATAAAATAAAATATAGTTACATATATCGAAGATAAATGGTGAGAAAAAAAGCTGGGAGAGAAATACAGAAGAGATAGAGAAGTAGAAGAAGAGAAGTGTTAACAGATAAAGAAGGTGGAGGCATCACTAAAAGTTATAGAGAAAATGGGAAACAAAAAGAATAAATGAAGGTATTAAACAACAGCAGATTTCAGAATAGTGAGAGAATTAATTATGTGAAATAATCTTGGGTGATATATAATATGATGTGGTTGTGCTATGTTATGAAACAATATACATACAGAAGCTGGATTGACAGCCAAGAAAATTCACATGCACAATTTTCCTGTTGGGGTCCCTACAGGTCACATACTTAGGTAAATCTATACATACTGGCAGTGCATTGGAAGCAAATACCAAAATGTAAATAGCAAAATGGTTTTGCTTTAAAGTGGTTGAAACCCATAAGTATTGGTGGGTGAGGCTTAATATAACAATGGGTGTGGCTTAGGTTGTGGAAGGGGCTTGTTTTAGCACGCTGCTCTATGCTCACCATACAGAGCATCCCTGATAGGATCAGCATAAAGACAGGGACACACAGGTTTTTTCAGGCAAACTCTTCCCAAAGGTGACAGAAACACAGTTCAATAGTGTTTTAACTGCACACATTCTAAAACTTTTCTCCACTCTGGGGTTATCACCATACAGGATGTCTTCCACACTCTGGAATATTCTGGGGTTCTTCCTATGCCCTGCTGACCCTCCAAGGATACCAGCTTTCCAGCCTCTGGACTGTCTCACCTTCTGGCTTTCCTCAATTACTTTAGACTCTCATTTATGTGGTCACATCTCCCTCTGTTCCTTGCAGTGCCAGGCAGCACCCCCAGCCCCTCTGGGAGTTCCTAAAACTGACAGGTAACCTTCCTGTTCAGTGCGCTGCTCAGAAAGACCTTCCTAGAAGGTACTAGACCCTCTTAGTCTATCTAGAATAAAAAACTTTTCCACAGGGTAGCCTACCTTTGGAAAGTGAGCTCCAATATGTGAGCTGGATCAAAGGAATGGAGTGTCAGGATTGCCAGAACACTATAGTTTCCAGGGCCAGACAAAAAAACTCTTTAAAAAGAGAAACCATTCTCTGTTTAGGAACATCTCCATTGTAGCTTACATCTCCCACCTTTCTACACATTTCTTTAGTCACTCTACCACAAAATATATAGTATATATTTTTAAAGCAAGGTTTAAATAGGGAGCAATATTTTTAGTTTTTGATATCAGCAATACACAACAAACACACCCTCTTACCCCACAGGAGAAGTCTTATTTTTCAGGGATGATTTTAATTTGAAGCTGAAAAGCTATCAGTTCAAAGAGATGAGATTATCACATTACTGTCAATAGCATCTTTTGTATCGTGTTAGCCACTGATTGATGTATCCATATTATATTCTCCTCTTGGCTTTACATCAGTTCACTTTCATGCAAAATGATATTTGGATCAATATTACATACAGAGACGGATGTAACTGCTGCAATGACAAAAAAAACATAAGAGTGCATTTACAGAAATAGGTGTATTCTTGTCAATGAAACAGGTCATTTAGGAGTAACATCATGTTTTCTTGTTTTTTTACAGTGGAACAAATGACCCAGTATTAGAGCAGTGGTTATTATGTGGTCACTGTCACTGTTTTTTCTTCCCCCTTATTTGTCAAATTGTAAACATTGCTCTGTGCACACACTATCTTTTTGAAGAAAACTATGTACATGGAATGGTGGGTGTTCCAAGTAAGTGTTATTAACTTGTGTGTTGTTATACGTCCATTTATACCTCATTTTGGTCACCTCCAGTAGACTTCCCCTAAGCATTAGAAAGAGTGTGGCTTAATATCCCAGGGCAGGGACTGAAGTAACTGGATAATGGCCAGCCTAACAGCGCCATTAGTGGATCTGTCAATAACATGGGCACCCCTCTAGGATTCTTTATAACCTCAACCATAAGACTAAGCACAATGATGACAAAACATTACTACATTACTTGCTGCTGAAGTGGCATTATATCACTAATATGGGACTGCCTTCATTGAAATTATGTTAGAAATAGCTCTCCTCCTACCAAGACTAAAAAGCCACAATTATATATTAGTATATATATATATATATATATATATACATAGGCACGCACACATATATATGTTTCGTAAGTGGCTCTTGTACTAATTGTGGTGTTTGTGCAAGGTGCAGCAGCCTGCAGCTTTTCTTCCAAACCCTGGTGAACCTACCATACCTTTTACTGCTTGTATCCGTATTTTTGAAAACTACATTGCTATTGCTGCTGACCAAAGGGAGATTTCTGCTGCTAGAAAGCATGCTTTACTTATTCACTGCCTGAGAGCAGAGGGACAGCGCATATTCCATACATTACCATTACCTGATGAGTCTTATGAAACTGCTCTTACTGCTATAAAGAACTTTTTTGTGCCAAGAGTAAATGTGGTTGCTGAAAGATATAAATTCCGCCAATGTGGACAACATAATGGCAAATCCACAGAATAATTTGTAGCAGCTTTGAGAGAGCTGGTTGTTACCTGTGAGTTTGGGAATCTAACAGATTAAATGCTAAGAGACCTAATAGTGGAAAAAACAAACTCAATTGCATTACAGAGAGAGACTGCTCCTAGAGCAGGATTTAATAGTTGCAAAGGCTATTACAGTTGCTAGCCAAATTGAAACAGCGGTGACAGTGGCTAAAGCTCTCAGTCAGGGAAATGCTGGTAATGTTCAGACTGTGAATCCAGCACTGGGGCCTAATAATGCACAGTTACAGGCACAATGCTAAGGAAAGGGATTCAAGCAAATTTAAATTTCTGATGAGTTCAGAGATGTAGGGAGGGGCAGAGTTATGAAGTGCTTTGAATGTCAGGGTCATAATTTGAATTTAATTCTGAAGGGCAGTGGAAGCCAGTGCAGGGATTGGCAGAATGGTATGGCAGATGAAGAGCGGTTGCTGAGGTGTATAAGCCTAGTGGCAGTGTTCATTATGGGCTGCCGAGGTGACAGTTTCTGGAGGGGAAGGCCAATTAAAAGAGAATTACAATAGTCTAGATGTGATATGACGAGAAAGTGAATAAGAATTTTGGCAGCATCTTGGGTGATAAATGATCGTATTTTGGATATTTTCCATAGGTGGAAGTGACATGATTTAACAAGTGACTGGATGTGAGGAGTGAATGTCAGGGCAGAATCTAGGATAACCCCAAGGGGCCTGGGGAGATGGGGAGACGGGGTGATGGTGGAATTGTTAGCTATGTTGCACGTGTTAGTTGGAGGAAAGAGAACCATTTCTGTTTTGGAGAGATTTAATTTAAAGGAAAACTATACCCCCAAAATGAGTACTTGAGTTTACATCAAATTACGTGGCATATTATAGAATAGATAGTCTGTGTGCTGCCTCAGAGATCACCTTACCAGAAATATTTGAACTCTAAGGGACCCATTTACTAAATTTGTGTGAAGAATTCAAAATTTGAATTTGAATTTCAAATATGCAAATGAAGTGACTTCACCATGAAATTTTCAAAATTCGACCGATTAGTATAATTCGAATTTAATTGTATTCGAATATTCGATGGTCGTAAGTACTTCCCCTTTAAAAAAAAAATCGATAGGCCAGTTCGCCAACTTGGACCTACCGAATTGCTTTAAAACCCTATGGGAAGCTCCCATAGGTGTTTCAAAGTTTTTTTGATTGAATATGAAAAATTTGATTGAAGGTTTAAAATTGATCGAATTTTTTAAATCCAATCGTTCGAATTGGTCGAATTGCGTTAAAAACATTCAAATTGAAATTCTTCCACTTCCCCTTTAAATTTGAAATTCGAATTTGCGGGTTTATTAACCCTCGAATTCGAATTTTAGTAAATCTGCCCCTAACTGTAACAGGAAGAAGTGTGGAAGCAAAAGACAGAATTCTGTCTGTTAATTGGCTCATGTGACCTAACTTTATAGTTTGTTTGGTATGTTTGTGTGCACCGTTGAATCATACGATCCCAGGAGGCTGTCCTTATTTTTTTAAATGGCAATTTTCTATTTATGATTACCCAATGGCACATGCTATTAAAAAAGTATATTATTATGAAAATGGTTGATTTACACGAAGCAGGGTTTTACATATGAGCGTTGTTTTATGCAATATCTTTCTATAGAGACCTACATTGTCGGGGGGTATAGTTTTCCTTAAAGGTAGGGTTGCAACATCCAAGTAGAGATAGCAGACAGGCAGGAGGAGACACGAGTTAGGAGATCTGGGTTGAGATCAGGAGAGGAGAGATAGATCTGAGTATTGCCATATGAGCCGATACCTGCAGCTTCTGATACACTGGATGAGGATATAGAAGTTGTAGCACTGACTGATATATTTTCATCCACAGTTACAGCTGCTGATTTTAAGCAAGCTTATCTCACATGTCCAATTCAAGTAAAACTACGGGACAAATGGTCAAATGCTGAGAAGAGGCTCAGTCCTGATTTACAACCTTACTGCAGGATTAGACATGAACTGTCCTTGGTAGATGGCTATGTTGTCAGTGGAGCTCACCACTCATTGGTACCAGAGATATTGAGAGAAAAGGAATTATATGCACAAAACAAAGACTATGAGAACTATACTGGGTGCAACTGGATGCCGATTTCAGGTAATGCTCTCATGCCGGGAGGCTTTAGCATTTGATATTATGACCAGAGGTAAATAGTTAGGGACCGCCATATGGGTTTTACCAGATATATATATATATACAGCATCACAAATATTATAATTATTAAATAATAATATATGTTATATTATTATATAATAAATATTATAAATGTAGTTTGTCTATTCTTTACTATTCATTGTTGTTTTTTCACTCCTACTTCCCCCCCCTGTAATGATGAGCTCCATATAAACAAGCTACCCTCCCTGCCTTCAGCAGCAGCCTGTTTCTCACATTTACAGATAAGGTGGAGCTCATTATTCCTGGGGATTATGCATGAATTGATTAACAAACATTTGGTCCTGCTCTTAAATTGCTTTTAGGAACCAAGTTGCAAAAGGTAATTTTTATTTTATTTTCACTGTTTTTGCATTGTTTGTAATGGAAGCAACAAAAAAGTACATATTTATCAATTCAAATTAAGAAAGTGTTTTCAGCACAAGTTCTAGTCCTTAAGCATGCCATATCATGCACTAATGTAAAGTGATGTTAATGAACCACATCATAATGCCACACACTATGGGATTAAACTACAACAGCTGATTGGTCTTCATCTTTATGATTTCCAGTATTTAATGTATGAATTTGTTGCAAGCTGATTAAGCAGCAGAAGGATATTAGGAAAGGGACTCTGGCTGCTATCAGATATGGTAGCTACTGGTGGCTACCATCTGGTTCATTACTTTTACCCATTCTGCTATTGTGGCACAGTATATGCCTACATGTGAACAGCAGCCTTTTGCTATTCAGATTTCTAAAGGGAACCAAGCCCAGTATTCAGCTGTCACTCATTCATCATGTAGATAATACTAGCCGAAACCTAATTTTTGAGCTAAAGTTACCAATGTATGTAAAAAAAACTGGGGATACTTCTGCAAGTCCAACTATAAGGGCTGTGCTCACAGTGAAATCATTGCAAGTCAGCAAACTGTATTTATAAGTTTCCTTGTTTTTAATAATGTAATCTTGTAGCCTAGTTTAAAATCATATTTTTAAAAAGTGCACAATATACAAAAAAGTAGGATATTTTGGGTGAAGGACAGTAAATTGCCTGTTACTTTGGATTTCTACTTTTAACCTAGCCAAATAAAAGTAAACATATCTTGCCTTATATGAGGACAACTTAGGCATGATCACTACTAAAGGGAGTCTGTCATGGGAAAACATGTTTTTTTCAAAACTCAAATGAAAAGTTGCTTAGAATTAGCTATTCAGTAGCATGCTTAAAGTCAACTTAAAGGGAAACGGTCATGGGAAAACTTTTTTTTTTTTTCTTAAACGCATCAATTAATAGTTCTGCTCCAGTAGACTTCTGCACTGAAATCCATTTCTCAAAAGAGCAACCAGATTTTTTTTATGTTCAAATTTGAAATCTGACATGGGGCTAGCCATTTCGTCAATTTCCCAGCTGCCCCTGGTCATGTGACTTGTGCCAGCACTTTAGGAGGGAACTGCTTTCTGGCAGGCTGTTGTTTTTCCTTCTTAATGTAATTGAATAGTACACAGTGGGACATGGGTTTTTATTATTGAGTGCTGTTCTTAGATCTACCAGGCAGCTGTTATCTTGTCTTAGGGAGCTGCTATCTGGTTAGGTGGGGAAAAGGGAGGGGGTTATATCAATCCAACTTGCAGTACAGCAGTAAAGTGTGATTGAAGTTTATCAGAGAACAAGTCACATGAATTGGGGCAGCTGGGAAATATGTCTAGCCCCCTGTCAGATTTCAAAATTAAAAATAAAAATAAAAAATAAAAAAATCTGTTTGCTCTTTTGAGAAATAGATTTCAATGCAGAATTCTTCTGGAACAGCACTTTAGTTGATGCATTTAAAAAAAATTTCCCACAAATCTCTAAAAATGTGTAAGTTTTCCTATTTTTTTTTTAAAAAGGCTCTAAAAATTTGAGATTTATGAAGTATAAAAACCATGAAAACCACTAATACACAACGATACAGCAAAGATTTAAGAGGTATTCAAATTTTTTTAGTCCATTTTCCATCCATACGTTTTTGTTTGGATCTTTTAATAAATGTCATGACGTTTTAGACTTTAGCCACTAAAATCCAACCTTTGCTAAATATGTTTGCCTAACACACAACTCCACATACTGTTGAAACAATATTTCATGTAATAATATCTTTAGAGCTTTCTGATGATGTACGTGGCTCACCAGGCCATTACTACCAGTGATGTAATAATGAAGTCATTGCCACTTGCTATAGGAAGGTCTATCATAGGTCACGTACAGGGCAGGGCATCAGATCATTTTATTTAGGGATCCCTATGCCCCTCCATATAGGATAGTCATTAGCAACTTTACTACAAACTGCAAATAAATGTAAACAAACCCCATTTTGTGCAGTGCCATGTTCATACAGTATCTATAAATATTTTTACTAGTACTAGGAAGTACAAGAGAAGCCTGGACTTTAACTACAGTTTCCCATTAGATCAAACCATCCATTATCCTGCAGAACTCTCTTTTCATATCAGCAGTACCAGCACACACACTCACACTCCAAAAAGAAGTAATGGTTACTTACTGATTGAAGCAATACTGCAGCCATTCTGATTGTCTCTCTAAATTACTGGTAAGTCATAGGCTGGAAAACTTATAGGCCATTAAAACAAGACTCTGTCTATAAGTGCTAAAATTGTGAAATGTATTTATTTTTGCAGGTTTTTTTTTGCATATTTTGTATTGAGTCATCATTTATCCACATTAGAATATGTTCATTGTTACTGACCTTTCAGGCACAAAGGATTAAATTAAACAGCATGGTGATGGCAGCTGGTCTGTTCAAAATTGATAAGTAGTCCAGTAGTCATATGTGGTACTTATCCGATAGCTTTGCCAAAAATATAATTACTTTCACACATCTGAAACTATATATAAATATATATATATATATACACACCTTTACATTTTTACACACATATTAAGTTATTGTAAATTATTATTCCATGTTGTTGCTTTTACATCATGCTTTTCTGTTACATTTAACCATTTCTTAAATCTTAGGGGCAGATTTATCAATGGTCGAATTTTGAATTGGAAACAATTCGACATTCGGCCATGTGAATAGGATGTGAAGTAAAATCCTTCGAATTCGAATATCGAATTCGAAGGATTTTACCGCAATTCGATTGGTCGAACGATCGAATAGGAAAAATTCAATGGATCGATTAATCGTTCGAATTTTTTTTTCCGATCAAAAATAACAAAACCCAATTCGGTAGCTTGGGTCTGGCGAACTAGGTGGTCGAATAAAAATTTAAAGGGGAAGTACTTTGACAGTCGAATGATCCAATATTCAAATGAAATTTTATTTGAATCATTTGATTCGATTGAATTTACAAAATTCCCTGGTCGAAGAGGTCTTCAAAAACATTCGAAAATTCTAATTAGAATGTTTTTGAAAATTCGATCGAACTTCGAATCCTTCATGTGAATTTTGTAAATCTGCCCCTAAATATTAGAAATGTCCTAAAGTCTTTGTCTAGGGAGGAAATTGTAGCGTTGCTGTTTCATAACAGCATGAGATTGGAGTGCTGCTACATCTTGCACTGAACCTTCATTACCAAAATTACCAAATCATCTTTGCAAAACCTGTTGAGAGATACTGTAGAATGTGGATAGATATGAACAGGTGTTAAAGGTGCAGGTTTACTAAGCAACATTATGGGAAATGCTTTGCTCTTACTAGACACTGGCAATGTCTAGTAAGGGGTTAACATGGGAATGCGACTGTCAAATTAAATTCTGGTGTGACATATCCCTTAGGGCATTGTTGGGTAACCTGAGGAGGTGGACACCCCTGTCTCAGATTTATTGCAATCTTATTGGAAATATAGAAGAACAAAAAGAAACACAATATATTAGCACATCTCTAAAGGGTATGGGACTAGTATGGTGTGATAGTTAAACTCAGCTCTGAGCATGGCACTAGATAATGAGACTTAGACTTTGATTGGTATTTCCTAGATATAGGGTACTGTATAAGAAAACGGCATTAAGTGAAATGGAAGTGTATTGACACAGAACAGCTGAACAGAGAAAACCTGTTGGAGGCCGGGGATGAGATTAGTCTAGTAATATGATTAAAGCCATTGCAACAAAGGGATGTGAATGGCATAAGTAGAAATTATACATAATGCACAATTTAATAGAGATTTAGGACAAGAGAGACTTAGGACAAGAGAGATTTAGGACAAGAGAGAGATTCTTGCCGTTGGATGAAGCAATGAAAGAAGACATATTTGTGCTGAAGAAAAACCTGCCAATAGCAAGTTGTAGTAGTCTAAATGTAAAGATTGAGTGTTAATGTTTTATTTTGCATTAGAAGATAAGATTGCCAAACCACATTTACACACACAGGGTTAAAGGTTATACATGGATAGACAATCTAAGATTAAGAATCACTTAATGTTATGAAGTGAGGGGCTGGAGGACAACCAGGGGTATATATTTGGGGGGCACAGTTGTTGCTACATGGGAAAGCTGCCTTTGCTAACAAATGCCATGGGCCAGAGGGGCCCAGGTGCGAAATTGGCACCAAGACTCATAGGTCCCTAGTTATGCCATAAGGATGTACAGTATTAGGGTTAGGGTTAGGGTTATTTTATATTTTTAGGGCATCAGGAAAAAATGGTGTAACATCCAGGAACATATAAAATCAGGGACATGTATTATGCATAATATATTGGTGGTACCAGAAAACAACAGGGAAAACTTAAAATGTAGGGGATGTAAAATTAAATATTGACTGTATTTTGATTTTATACTTAGGAATGAGAAATAATGATACTCCTGAAGAAGGAGGGGTGTGGAAGGATTAATTGCACCCTGTTTTTCTTTGATGTTGGTATGCTGCAGTCATTAGTACTATTAAAGAGATACTGACACCTGAAATTAAACTCTTTTTTACATCTATTATAATATTGGCTTTGCAAGCTACTTCTAACTTTGCCATAAAGTATTTGCATGATGCTTTTACATTACCTGTCTGATCCCCCATGTTCCTGTATGAGGGGGCTGTCATATTTGTGCAGCAGGAGTCTGTTATCATTAGAAACTGTAACTAACAGGCTGAGATGGGACAGTCAGGTTGGCAAAATCAGAGTGTCAGAGAGTCAGGCTTAGGAACTAACAATTATATACAAAAACAAACCTCTCTGCAAAAAATTATCAACATGACCTATAGGTAAGATTTAGGGGCAGATTTATTAAGGGTCGAGTTCTCGAGGGCTATTTGCCCTCTAATCGTACGATCGAACGATTTTACGAAAAATTCGTAAACAAAATTTCAATTGTTCGAAAAAATCGTGTGAATTGAACGATCGAAGCATTTGATCGTATGATTGGTATTCGAACATAAAACTTAAAAAGTAGGCAGTCGAAGAAAATTTTAAAGAGGAAGTACTTCGATCATCAAATGATCGAATATTGATCATTTGATCTATTCGATACGATCACATTTTGCATATTCGATGATCGAAGTGGCCAAATTTGCATATTCGAATATTCGATAAAATCGTACGATCGGAAGTCGAGTATCACTTTAAGTTGCCAGCTGTTTTAGAGACCAGCTAACTGTGGGTAAGGGCCATGAAGTGGTGACAGTTGCTTAAATAGCTTTGCTTTCAATGTTGCTTCCTAGTATTTAGGTGACTGGTATGTAATGTAGCCCTGGAAGGCACATAGTAATTACCTTATACTGAACATTCCTTAAAGGGATAATGTCATTTGAAAAAAAATGAAGTACCTTTTGGGTACAGCTGTTGCACTGTAAGCTCATTTGCATTTGTTAATGTTATCTGTTACTTTAAAGCTGTGGCTTTTTTCAGTCCCAAACTATATGTTGTAAATATATCTCCTGGGACTGAAGGTGGGTTGGGTGTAGCAATAGCTAGCTAGCTCGCTAGCTGACTGTGTCAAATTAAAGGGATACAGTCACGGGTAAAAAAAAATTTCAGAATGCATCAGTTAATTGTGCTGTTCCAGAAGAATTCTGCATTGAAATCCATTTCTCAAAAGAGCAAACAGATTTTTTTATATTTCATTTTGAAATATGACATGGGGCTAGACATAGTCAAAATGTGTTTTGAAAAAAACATATTTTCCAATGACAGGATCCTTTTAAATTGCGCTCACTTTTAAAATTAAAAATTATAAAAACCCCTTACAGTATTCCAATGAAGCTATCATTTTCAGGAGCTGCAAATTTGGGTACCAGTTGTCAGTTTATTTTATTAGGTAAAAGCCAGCATGCCTCTTTTCATTTTTAGCTAAGCAAAACAGATGTTCTTCCCCCAACCTTAGCTTTTACAGTCCTTATGGTTACTTCATAGAATTTCCATTGATTCTTTTATACGCTCATTTTTTACTTCGTAGAGATCATTCAGCTTTTAATGGAGCATGAACAGTTTTGATCAACATATGGCACTACAAGATAGTCTGCTCTTAATCGGCCTAATACTAAGAAAGGCTGTCCCCCTTGAGGCCAACATGAAGCAACAACGGTAACAAAATCTCCAGACATTTTCTGTAAACGTCCGTATTCAAGTGTTTCTGATTTTTTGTGCACACTGCTGAAGAGACGAATATGAAAAATTATATATATATAGAGACTAATGATAATAGCTCCGTTCCGAGTAGATGCGCAACATAGAAGAATATAGTGGACTGCAGTTATAATATGATGCCGGACCAAGTGGTCTTAAGCAGATTCATTAGCAAGTCCCATAAGCAGTGCAACCCCCGCCGTATTGTACCCGTCCAGCCAATGCACGGTTAAGTGCGTAGAAACAATTAGGCCGACAATGATGCCTTCAATGCGCTCTATGTCCCGCAAGTATTATAAAAGGGTATACAGACCAAACTTCGTGTGTAAAGGTCCTGGAGCCTGAAGTCTCTTTTGGCACTTTATAGGCTTTAAGTTCTCACAATCCGGATGCTTGGTGAGAGGGATCCCGTCCGTGTCTGCAGAGCGCTGCGCATTCACCCCAACAGCCTGTTTCGCTGCAAACGGCTTTGTCAAGAGGCCCAAATGCGGAAGTTGCGTATTTTTAAAGGTGAAGTCACGTGTATTATGACATGGTGTGCTGTAATAGGTGGAAAAGTTGTAAAGTCCACTGAAAAGATAACATAATTAGGGTACACGTCCAAAATACATGGTATTGGCTCAGATCAAATGCTCAAGAATACTAATAGCAAAACATCGTCCCAATTGTCATAATCCATATACAGCAACCATCTTTGGCATGGTGGGGAAAAATATAAGTAACATTACCGGGGTAATAATCAAAAAAAAAAATTTTTTTTTAAATGCTAATATTAGTATAACACTAGTTACTGTGCATGAAATATGGATGACCATGAAATGGTGTGGGTTTGGGAAACTCGTCAAGACTCAAATAATAATAAAGTACAGTTCATTTGTTAACAAAGGCTTGAAAATTTAAATGCCCATTCAAACCACATTTGGTTTTGTGTGTATTTAGCCTGAAAATCCACTTAGTTTCCAACTGAAGTAATTGGTTGTCCAGATCGCCCCCTCGTAGGTCCCCATGGAGGCGATCAATGCCCTGAAAAAATGAACCCTTGAGATTGCCTTGATGGAAGCAATGGACATGTTTGGCGATGCTAGATAGAAAGTTGCAATTTTTAATGTCCAATAGGTGTTCATAAATGCGTCTCTTGAGGGGTCGCTTTGTTTTTCCTACATATAAGTGACCATAATGGAAGTTAAATAAGTAAATTACACGAGTAGTTGTACAGCAAATGTAATGACGTATGTCAAATTCTGAACCTGTTTTCCCAAATGTTCGGGAGGGTTTAAGGAAACGACATTGTTCACAGGAGCCGCATCTGAAATTCCCTAAGGATTTGCAGCACCTCTTTGTATTTTTCCTCTGAAAGTGGCTATGGGTTAATAAATCACCGATACTGGTGTTCCTTCTATAAGTGAATTGTGGATAGGGAGTGACCAAACGGCCCAAGATAGGGTCTCTGGATAAGATATCCCAATGCTTGTGAATTATGGACCGAATGTCTCTGTCATTTTCATTGTACGTCAGAATCAGTCTACTCTGTGTCTGTACATATTTGGTATCTTTCTGTGGTACTTGCCTCTTGGGACGAAATAAAATAGTCTATAATCTATCATCTGTGGACTTAATGCCTTTACAGCTAAGAGTTCTATCGCATGGACTTAACTTTTGTCCCACCTCTAGGTTTGACTCTTTTCAATTACAGGTGGATCTTTATCGTTTTTTTCACTTGTTACGATTGAAAGTTCACTTTGCACATAATCCTAGACCAAGTTTGGAACATGAAACTCAGGATGGAGCGCATGGGACTTATATATATATAAATATATATATATATATAACAAACAAGGGAAAGTTGTGCTCACCACTTATTTTTTAATAAGAAATAATTGGTGAGCACAACTTTCCCTTGTTTGTTATAGTTCATATAGGAGTAGTGACCAGCTCCTTGTTGTAGCTCCTACCCCTCCCAACTATAGTCAGCTGATCCCACTGGTGTCTAATAAAAGGGTAACCAAGTGTGGGAGTTTTACTTTGAAAGCAGCAAGTAAGTTGCAGGTAAAACTTAATCCATTTGTAAATTAATCAGATGCAATTTGAGAGTAGGACTGGCCAGATATGGAATGACTTTGACGTAGTTGGCCATCTTAAATATATTGCAATATATGGACAAACAATCCCTGTTGTTTAAAGGGTAAGGCATTTTTTAGTAGCTTAATGCCAAAAATGTCTCAATGTCTTAAATATATTGATAATGGGATAATGGGTTGAGTGCAGAGGACCTCTTGTATTTTTATGTATATATATATATATATATATATACATACAGATGAATCTACTTTGGATTGTGCGTTTGACAGAGAAAAACTTAACTCAGATATCCCATTTAATTCACTTATCACAGAATATTATGTCACAGCATCCCATCCAATTAAAGAGTTCACCATTCAAAACAATGGTGCTTTGGTATGCTAATGAAAAGGTTAAATGCATTAAATGAGTTAAGATAACTTTAGATAACACAGTTTCTTCAATTAACCCTGAGTCACGACACATTTAACACACAAATCCAAGTGACTGCATCTGCATATACTTAGACGAATGGTTGGCTAATTGTGATTATTATTTAAACCTACAACATATTCTATCGCACTACCACAATATCTATCGCCCACCCAAGGTGGGCCTGTCGGAGGAAAGATTCGCTAATTTGGTGACCATGTCAAATCAAGTGTCTCCTACAGTGCATGGCCACCTTTATTCTTTGTGCGCTCAGCATAAAGGCATCGGAGGTATTTGATTACGCATTTGACAATGAGGGTGAGAATACCTTGTTATAAATAAACAGACAGTAAACACAGTTCTTATTTGTTATTTGTTTAGAAAAACATTGTGAGTGCATCATTGGGTGCTGCTAGTAATATTGTGATTCGGTAGCTGTCTTCTCCGTCACTTTCAAAAACTTCTCCAGGTATGCAGTCAATGGCTTTCAATATAGCAAAATCCTGCGAATCTGAATTCAGCAACAGTCAGAGAGAATTATGTCTACAATATTCTCCGGTCTTTAAACTGCACAGCAGTGAACAGTACTGTACAACTTTAGTGAACCAGGGAGCTTCCTATTATACAGACCACCCGACATTACAAGTAATTAAACATCACTCAATTGACTGGATTATTTATAGGACTCTTCCTCGGTCTTGTAAGGACTTCCAGCATGTCTTGGCACTTTTGTCAGGGACTGCTGCGCAGATAGTGTTATTACAATATGAAGGGAAATAAATGCTCAAACTCAGTGGAAATCCCTCATTAACAACACAGCGTTTGTCTGTGGAATGTGTGGAATTCCAGCCATGGTGTGATCTACCTTTCATTGTGTGAACAAGTGAATGAATGACATTGAAACCTTGCATATCCCACTGAGAGGCCCTGGAAGAAATGCTTTGGGGTCCCATTCAGGAACAAGGCCACCAACCACATCAAATAGAAATGTGCCCAGCATGCAACTTTCTGTGAATCTGTGGTTGTTTCTAAACAGAGCTAAAAAGTCAAACCCACAGGGATAAATAAGGATTGTTCTGCTCTACTCAAAGAAGTGTTTTGTTGAATGTAATTGTGCGGATTCCCGTCATTCCCTTTCCTACTCTCTTAGACACCCACCATCAGAAACTGCCATTTCACTTCACCCGAATTCAAAGGGCACAGATGTTTTAGAGAATTTAGAAATAAAAAAGAATCTTGCTTTCTTTTCTTTCTTTATTCGGTAAGGATCCTTATTACCTTTATATATTAGGGAAGGCCATCTCCCTTAGACTCCATTTCAATCAAATAATCCAAATTTTAAAAAATGATTTCCTTGTTCTCTGTAATAATAAAACAGTAGCTTGTACTTGATCCAAACTAAGATATAATTAATCATTATTGGAGGCAAAACAATCGCATTGGGTTTATTTATTGTTTAAATGATTATTGTTTTTCTTACTTAAGGTAAGATCCAACAGAAAGACCCCTCGTCCAAAAAAAACCCAGGATAATAATAATAACTAAGTACCCATACCAGTAGTAGTATATACTGTATATAGTGTCTACTCTGTACATGGGGCTCATATATGAACCCAGTGTTGGGCTTAATAAACCTATTGACACGTTTTATGCCCCATTTCTAAGCACTTGCATGAAACACGTCAGTAGTTTCTTATTGCACTAAGCCAGCTTCTAATGTATTTTAAATAAAAGAAATTAAGATATTTGTAAAATCTTGGAGAGAATGTGTCATAATGGATGTCCTTTTTTGTAAGTGTATACAAGTACCCTATTCCAGGAGGTGGGACTAATGAACAGGCCCGGATTTGTGGCGAGGCCCAGGTGCTTCCTGAGGAGCACTGGGGACCCCAATGCTCCTGTGCACCTGCTCTCACTAGAGTGGTCCAAGCAGCGGGTGCTAGGACCGTGCGGCCTAGGTGCGGGCGCCACTGCTAATGAACACATGACTGTCTGGTCTAATTGGTGAGCTCCATGCTCATAAGGAGAAGTTTTACTATCGCTGTTATCTTTTTTCTTTAGTAATTATACTGCCATGTCTGGAGATATGCTTTGGTAAATGTTCCCCTTAAAATGCATTAGACTAAGGGACCAAAAAATAGCATAAAATTTGGGTAAGCTTAATATAACGTAGAGTAACTGTACTTTCAGTAGCAAATACATTTAGGGGCCGATTTACTAAATTCACGTGAAGGATTCGAAGTTCGATCGAAGTTCGAACGTAGGATTTCTTCTTTTGGTCGAATATGTGAATTTTGGCATATTCGATCATCGAATAGGGAATGGTCGAACAATCGAATACATTCGAATAGAGTCGAATGGACGAATATTCAATCATTCGATCATTCGATCATTCGATCAGCGAAGGATTTTATTTTTTAAGTTTCTTCGATTGCCTACTTCGGCAGATTGGACCTACTGAATTGCAATAGAAGCCTATGGGAGCACTCCCATATTCTTCTGAGACTAAGTCCAGATCGAATAGGATTCGTACGATCGAAGTGTTCGATATTTCGAATCGTATGAATCATTCGAATGAGCGAATGATTTATTCGTTCAGTCGAATGATTTATTCGACTGATCGAATAGGTTTCTATTCGATAGTCGAATGATCGACTATCGAATAAAAGGTAGCCTAGAACTATTCGATTATCATTCGAAAATCGAATGCTAATCGAATATCGAATAGAATGAATTATTTTTGGGGAATAATAGTAAATTTGCCCTTAACATATGTATTAGGGTGAGGGCACACAGATTCGGGGAGATTTAGTCACCTGGCCACTGGCGATTTTACATTCAAGCCATGGGAAAGAAGAGAAAGGCAATTTGGGGAGATTGCCCCCCCTCCCGAAGAAGAGGAGATTTGTCGCTGGGGTGATTAATCCCCCACCGAATCCGCCCGTGTTCCCTGACTAGGGTTGCCACCTTTTCTAAAAAAAGATTACCAGCTGGTGAAGGGGCAGGCACAAAAAGGAGGCAGTCTGTGATGCAAAAAGGAGTGGGACCATGCATCGTGCTGCAAAAGGGGTGAAGCAACATCATGCGATGTCCAGGACACTGGAAAAACGGTTCTGCGTGAATTGGGGCAGGCCAGGTCCCCCGTGACTGCAGGTAGGGTTGCCACCTTTTCCTCTGGCTGAATCCGGACCGAGGGCGGGGCAGTGGGCGGACCCGTGACGTCAGTGGGCGGGCCTGTGATGTAATGGGGCAGAGCTATGACGCAGCGATCACGATTGGCCGATCGCTGCGTCAATCAAGCTAATCCCGCCCGGTTTTCCTTATTTGGAAAACCAGGCAGGAAGTATTCAAAATACTGGGCTGTCCGGGTCAAAACCAGACAGGTGGCAACCCTAACTGCAGGGTCTATGTCCTCTATAGTTATAGCTACAGGTGTTCCCCTTTAAGGGTAAAGTGAACTTTGCAGCCTGTATACCTTTAAGCAGTTTAGTTTTTTTTTTTTTTTCTTTTAAACAAGCAGTCATATTTGCTGCACACACAGAACATGCATTCTTCATTAAGCACTGCACACTCGGTGATAAAAGTATTCATTAAATGAATAGGTTTCCTAGACTCTGACTTTAACTGGAACTGTTTCCATGAATGGTTTTATACATAAATAATGTACTGAATATTTCAGTCTGTGCTATAAATATATAAAGAAATAACAGAAATGTGTTATTATAATCATTGCCAGAAGTTGAAAAAAAATCAAATTCTTTTTAATGTCTTAGCTACAATATTTACTGGGTTATTAAGTGTGTTTCCTGACCTGCTAACCCTGTGTATTATTACTGAATGCTTGAGTCAGGTTGCAAAGGAATGCTGAATTTATAGCACCTCATAAACTCCAGAGATCAGCGTATTTAAATTAAAATAATATGTTGCATTCATGCAAAGATGTAAATAGTTATAGAAATCAGCCAAATGGATCTTGAGCCAGAGAATCATATGACAGCCATAGGCCTATTGTTCTGCAAGCCTAAAAAACGCTTGATAGATTTACTTTCTGCAGACCTACTCTGTTCAAAATATCCTTGAATTGCATTTTTGGCTCAAACTTACTGTCATACAAGCAAATCAATATAGGAGAATAAGTAATTAATAGGGTGCAGTGCTCCCTTTAGCTGGCCGAACAGAGGGGGGCGACGTAGGTGGATGGGGTGCTTAGGGCGCCCTGCTGACTTGGCCCGGCACTGGGGGGGATTAAAAGGCAATCCTCTCCTAATTTTAAAGGACAAGGAAAGTTAAACTAAAGAAGTAGCTAGAAATGCTGTACATTATGCTTTGTGCACTTCAAACTCACGTGTGTGTCTTCCCGAACTTTCATTAAATGGCGCGCCTCCCGCTTCTGCTTACTCCTTAGCTGGTCTCCTATCCAGCCAAAGAGCGATTCCACATAGCGATTATGAAAAGGAGCATGTCCAGAAGTCGGTTCTTTTAAAATCAAAAAGCTTTTTTCCGATTACATCTAAAAATACAGGGCTCCATGGCAACCATCAGAATTTAATAATCAGCCCTGTAGCATCAGCTTATATTACAGGCAAACCTAATTTTCTGTTTGATAATTTGTGACCACCCCTAAATTTAGCTTGTCAACAGCTGCTCAGAGCCCACTGAGCATGTAAGTGTCAACACTTTCCAAGATGGTGACCCCCTGTGACAAGTTTGAAGTCCTGCATCATTGCTGCTGTTGAGAAGCTGAAACTGTAGGCTGGTCCAATATGTTCAGTATATAAAACATGACATTTTTAGCCCTATTAATTTTTAGGGTTTACAGTAGTTCTCCTATGTAGGCATGTAGGGCTTTTTGGTCAAAATGAGTAATTTTAGAGGGTTTTTTCTTCTTTGAATAGACAATATGCATAAACAATTAGTATGCAATCCCCTGGAAATGCAATTTAGCTGTTTACACTACAATGACACAATTTTTGTGTAACATACTGCTAAAAGCCCTTGACAATTTGAGATAAATCTGCCCCATAGTATGACAGTACTTAAATGTTTTCCCAAAGTTCTAAAAATGATACCTCTTCTTTCACTGTGGGTTTTTAGCTTCCTAAATTTAGCATCAGCCTACACACAGACTGCAAGTGTACATTTGCAAACTGCCAATGTTGAGAGAGTTACAAAGAATACAATTACCTTACTTTGTGAATTGCTACAAAATAAGCTTTCAGGGAAAGAGGTTTTAATACGTGTGCCTTGCCGACCAAAAAAAGAAATGGATGACAAGTTTCCTGTACTAAAAATATAATGACACTGGATTGTGCCACAAAAAGCAATGCTGCATTATCTGCATTCCTTGTCATTTCTACTCAAGCTCTAAGTCACTGTGGAGAAGAAACGGTTATTTTTTTATTAGCATTTACTTAAAGAAAATATCAGAAATTAAGAAAAAAGCCTCCTGCAACTTTTACCACCATCTATTTGATTTCTTGGCATTAACATCTAGGGCGACACAGGTAATTTTTACCACCTACATTATTCTACAAGTAGTCCCTTCTGTGAAGACCAACATAAGCTCAGCTCTTGTGACTGAAGACTGGCAAGGGGTAGGTCAGTTAATAAATCGGAATGGGATTTTTTACTTGTCCTGCTGACATGCACATGCCTGACAATCTGCTGCACTGCCTGTTTCCATTGTGCATATTAATAACCAAAATTTAGACAACAATGATTTGTGGGTTGCCTTTTTGTAATGCAAATATATGTAATGCTGAATGTTCCCCCCTCTTGCTTTGGTGAGGGAGGAGTGGGATAATGATTAGGGCGAGGGGGGGGGCATGATGACTTTAAATTTCCGTAATGCAGGAGGAGGCATGATGACTTTAATTTTCCATAATTCCGAGCCTTCTGGATAATGGGTTTCTGCATAATGGATCCCATACCTGTACAATTACATCTTCTCCTAACTGGTGTTAATGCTGGGCTTCCAAGAATATGTATATCAGGAATATGAATATAACAATATAATTTTCCTTCAGACCAGCAACGCTATACTTTGATAAGGATCTTCTCACCCACCCCAGGGACCACCTTGAGAACCCCTGCCATAAGGCCAGTTGATGAGGTTTCCGTATCAAAGCAAATAACTGCTCCCAATCATATGATAAACAGAGATATGCAAAGAAATGAAGCTCCTAAAAACACAGTATATTTACTATTTAATAGGGTTTGTATCACATAATGCAATCCAAAGGCCATGGGCACAAAGAGAATTCTGTTTTCAGAATGCTTTTCCAACTATAACATCTTGATGCTTGAAGCTTTGAAGGCAGGCAAGGGTACTGTAGGAAAGGAGAAAAGGTGACGTTGTAAAGGTTTGGTCAATGCAACCAAAAAAAAAGTAAAAGTAAATTAAGTTTAAATGTTTTTAAAATATATACATAGTAAAACAAGTAAGCAAGAAGGGGTGGGACAATTACTACCAGAGGGAGGTCAATTGGTTGATGAGAGCAGGGAAAAAGCAGAGATTCTGAGCTATTTTTTGTCTTTCTGCCCAACTGAGAAACCAGCTAATGAAGACTGCCTTTTTAACAGCCCAGTTCTTATATCTATTGATGCAGGACATTGAAAAGAGACTTGAACATGTAAAGGTAAACAGAGGTCTGGAAGTCTGGAATGGTTCCGATGAAATTGCTATAAAACTAAAAGCCTGTTAGTTAGACATTAGCAGCAGAAAAGCTTTTGGTAGGGGGAATAAGGGATAGGATATTTTAATACATTTCAAATCACAATACTATGAATTTGTGTCAGCATGTTTTTATGATTTATATCTTTTCTAATTGGACCAATGTTGATTGTGGAGTACGGCAGGGGTCTGTCTTTGGCTTTTTTATCTATAAATTACCTTGAGGTGGGTGTGAATGTATTGAAAGTGCTGATAATACCAAAAACTAAAAGTTTTGTGCAGGATACAGCCACTTTTCAGAGATATTTGACTAAATTGGAAATCTGGGCAGCAAACTTCCAAATGAAGTTCAGTTTTGCTAAATTTAAGTTATACACTAAATTGCAGTGTGTTGGAGGCATCCTTAATTGGATCTGGGAATTTTTGTGGATGGGAAGCTGTGTAACTCTAGGCTGTGACTACTAAAAGCAAATAAAGTACTGTCTGGTATTAAAAAGGACATAATTTTACCTTTCTAACATGCAAGCATGCACAAATATGGAGGCTGATTATTCTTAAAGGGGCAATATTGTTCAATGAATAGGACTATAGGACTGTTGAACATACTTTTTGCCTGTTGTATGGTTTCTGTCATTTCTGTCACTAAACTGAACAACATCTGAAACTGAAGGAAAACTAACATTCAAAAGTACAAGCAAACCAAATCATCAGTCTACTAAGCTCTACTGAGCTGCTCCTTATCTCAAAGCCTAACAGGCTGCAGATGGGAAGGGTCTTGTATACAAAGGTTTGTCAGTGAGGTGCTCTAAAAAAACTAGACTGTTGATTTACTTTCCATTTCAGTTTTTGTCCATTTAGTGCAAACTATACATATTTTCAAATGAAAATCAATAGGTGGAATAAGGGAATAGGATATACTTTAAATCTGTTCTATATCTTGGAATAAAGTATTCTTTTCTTTTACTTATGGCCTATCTTTAACAGAGAGCAAACAATGAAGTAACCATAAACCAATCACTCTGTTCAAACATATTGGGGGACCATAAATGCTTCTGGCAACAGTTTCAACGTCTTCAAAGGTCTGAGAGAGTAATAGGATATTTTCTTAATAGCCAGTCACTTATTTGAGTCAAAAGGTCACCCTTCAAGGCTTATAGTACGTTAGACATTAAGATCATAGAAACAAAGTACAGACAATAAAAAAGGGATCCCTGGCTGCTCTATAGTGGCACCACCTTGCAGCAAGTTTTACCCAGTATAGAGC
The DNA here is from genome assembly GCA_024363595.1 of Xenopus borealis. Lineage (NCBI taxonomy): Eukaryota > Metazoa > Chordata > Amphibia > Anura > Pipidae > Xenopus > Xenopus borealis. The sequence continues at coordinate 88,575,602 of CM044445.1, forward strand.
ACAGCCAGGGGAAGACTTGCTGTGCGAATGAGCACTATGTGGAGCAGTGTTCCATTTCATTTTAGGAGGAGCAGTGTTTTGCCATCTTGACCTGCCCATTATACAAATATATTTTTGGTGGAGATTCTATTTAAATAGGTATAAAGTAAATATGTCTGACAGTGACCCTTTAACTTTATTTTCACTAGCAAATATTTTGCTGGCTCCAATGCATTCCAGAAGCAGAATGAATGCCGCACAGGATGCTATACACATTCTATTTTTATTTTTACTAAATGTATAGTCCCTAACCCCTCATTAAAATGCTCAGCCTCTAAATAACTCGTTCTAAAATAAACATCCTGGCATTTGATGACATATATAATCTCCTATTGCACTACAAAAGAAGTTGAATCACACTTGAGGCTATCATCTGACAATTTAAGAAACACCCTTCCATAAAGTTGCTTTTATAACTATACCCATGTGTGTTCAGAGAAAACAATACAAGGCCTATGTCTAGTGTAATGTTTAAGGCAGACTGATGATAAAATCCTAACCCCTACATTATTCTACGTTATATCATTTGAGAGATTTGTTTGAACTTCTTGCAGTCAGATATGATGGTGTGATATGATATATGAAGGCAAGGACAGTCACTAATAGTCTGTGTAAATAAATGTAAAGATGTATATTAATAAGATGAGCTGGACATGGCTTAAACATATTGATATTTTGATTGGTAGCCGTGTTCATTTTCTCTTTCTTTGCTGGTGCATTGCAGGATACAATTCTTAGTCAAGGACACTTCTTTCAACAAACACAGCATCAATGTTACTCACTAGGGAAAAGTACGAACTCACTTCCTATCAAGGTCTGCAGCCTAATATCCCAGAAACACTGGTACTCTTCTTAATGGTGCATGCAATTTACAACTTTTATTCCTACACTGGCTTGAAAAAATATGATTTATTTTTTTTACTCTTTTTTTTATTCAGTTTTTTGTTTTTCCCACATTACTTATTGTAGACAGTGATGCATATCACTGTTTTTCTACACATAATATTATAGGCATTTTCTAGTGAGCCTTAAGAGCAGACCGGTCGTTATAGGGTCTAACCACATAGTGGGACCACACAGATGTGTAGTGGAAAGTGTGGTCAAACTTTAGAATGAACCACATGTGTCTATAGTAACACTGAAAATAATAGGCCATGGCAGTGGACTGTAGCTTTGGGATTGAAGAGTGAGATTAGACAAAACCATGGGCAATCTGCAATTTGAATGGTACAATCTTGCAATTGCAATCAGGGAATAATAAAAATATCTTATACGGGCATTGAACCTGTTATCCAGAATGCTTGGGACCTAGGGTTTTCTAGAAAATGTATATTTCCGTAATTTGGACCTTCATACCTTAAGTCTACTAGAAAAATTATTTAAATATTAAATAAACCCAATAGGCTGGTTTTGCTTCCAATAAAGGGAAACTGTTATGGGAAAACATGTTTTTTTTAATGCATCAGTTAATAGTGCTGCTCCAATAGACTTCAGCACTGAAATCCATTTCTCAAAAGAGCAAACAGATTTTTTTATATTTATTTGTCAATTTCCCAGCTGCCCCAGTCATGTGACTTGTGCCAGCACTTCAGGAGGGAACTGCTTTCTGGCAGGCTGTTGTTTTTCCTTCTCAATGTAACTGAATAGTACGCAGTGGGACATGTGTTTTACTATTGAGCGCTGTTCTTAGATCTACCAGGAAGCGGTTATCTTGTGTTAGAGAGCTGCTATCTGTTTACCTTCCCATTGTTCTTTTGTTAGGCTGCTGGGTGGGGGAAAGGGAGGGGGTTAAATCACTCCAACTTGCAGTACAGCATTAAAGACTACTTGAAGTTTATCAGAGCACAAGTCACATGACTTGGGGCAGCTGGGAAATTGACAATATGTCTAGCCCCATGTCAGATTTCAAAATGAAATATAAAAAAATCTGTTTGCTCTTTTGAGAAATGGATTTCAATGCAGAATTCTTCGGGACTATTAACTGATACATTTGAAAAAAAAATTTTTCCCATGACAGGATCCCTTTAAGGATTAATTATATCTTAGTTTGAATGAAGTGCAAAAGACTGTTTTATTATTACAGAGAAAATAACTCATTTAAAAAATGTGGGTTATTTGGATAAAATGATGTCTATGGGAGATGGCCATCCCATAATCCAAAGCTTTTTGGATAACAGATTTACAGATAACAGATCCCATACCTGTATATTATTTTGACCAGCTTGTGGCCCTTTAGTAGTTAGTTAGTAGTTAGTGAAGAGCATCCACCAACAGCTATGTGGTTCAGCAACAGTAACAAACCATGCTTTGAAAAATCATAATTAACGGCCCTGCAATTTAGTAGTAGTGACTGGCAGTAGGACTGCTCAGCATTCACTCCGCAACAGAACTGCAAACTCTGCTAGTGCAGGTATGGGACCTGTTATCCAAATACTCTTGACCTGGGGTTTTCTGGTTTTTCCAGAATTTGAATCTTTATACCTTAAATCTACTAGAAGATTGTGTAAACATTAAATAACCTCTATAGCAGTGATCCCCAACCAGTAGCTCGTGAGCAACATGTTGCTCTCCAACCCCTTGGATGTTGCTCCCAGTGGCCTCAAAGCAGGTGCTTATTTTTGAATTACTGGCTTAGAGGCAAGTTTTAATTGCATAAAAAACAGATGTCCTGCGAAACATTCTCTCCTGTAGGCTGCCAGTCCATATAGGGGTTATAAAAAAGCCAATCAGAGCTCTTATTTGACATCCACATGGACTTTTTCATGCTTGTGTTGCTCTCAAACTCTTTTTTAAATTTAAATGTGGCTCACGAGCAAAAAAGGTTGGGGACCCCTGCTCTATAGGATGGTTTTGCTTCCAATAAGGATATCTTCGTTTGGATCAGTTACAAAGCACTGTTTTATTATTACAGAGTAAAAAGGAAATACTTTTTTAAAATTTGGATAAAATGGAGTCTGATCTTTTCATAATTCTGAGCTGGCTGGATAACAGGCTTCCTGATAAAGGATCCCATACCTGTAATATAATCTGAAAGACCAAATATGGCAAATGTATTACTTTCAAAAAATGGACCAAGGGATAAAATTAAAAAAGAACCCTACATGTGCATTTTGTACCTTCCCCTATTCAAATGTGCTTATTGCAGCCAGGATTGAGATCAAGAAAATGGTAAGAGTTCATAACAAAATGCATCCATTATACATGCTGCTTATTTTTAAACATCAAATTATAGTTATAGTCCTTTTGCATTCACTATGTGTTGAAGTCAAATTCTTCCAAAAGGTTAATGCTCATTTTTCCTCTTACAAAGCAGCAGTTCTGTCATGCTTTATGGCTGATATTCTATATACAGTATACCAGTGCATTTAAAATACATTATAACCTCTCAGAGACAGAGTTTTCTGACCTAAAGCCTGGTTTTATGCTTGTCCTATATTTTCATTAATTGTTTCTGACTGCCATACTGTTTGTTACCTAATACATAGAGCACTGCAGGAAATACTTCTTCTTTATAAATAAACAACCACAATAATAATATTTTCATTATAATGGATGTTAGAGCATGTGCCAGGTATCTGTGATTGAATTCTTATCTCAGTCCCTGACAAGGGTCCAGTTATTTTGTTTGGAACCAAATGTGGTGCCAAGTGAGTCCTGCAGAAAACTAGGCGAAGCGTGCTCAGTTCAAAAATCTCTTCACACCTGAGTGGCCTCAATTCAAGTTCAGAGCTAAAGCCATTGCTCCTATTCAGGGGAGCTCCGCCAATGAGGCAAGTTGAGGCACTCACCTCAGGTGGCAGCGCCCCCCTGGTTGCCAGTGGCAGCAAAAATGTTTTCAACCCGGAAATTTGGCTCATCTAGTGCAAAGAGTGCAATTGCTAGCAACTAGCGACCCCTGACCCCCGTCAGGTGCTGAAGGTAAGTGCCGTGGGGAGGGCGGCAACAACTAAGGCCGCCTCAGGCGGCAAATTGGGAAGGATCGCCCCTGATCCTATTTGTTTGTTACTTAAGAAATGGATACCTGAGAGAGTAATTTGGGATTTGCCAATAAATGTCTTGGTGGAAATGATCAGTTCACATTTGTGATGTGCTGGGAATTCCCATCATATATTTGGAGAAATGAGAGTGATGTGAAATGGTCCTCAATTTGGATGAAAAGACCAAATCACAGTAAAACTGGCACTTTGCCCACTGTGATCTGCATGACCATTAGTGTATTTTATTATATAACACTGTAATTCTGGACCTCACTTTTATAAACAGGACCCGATATGTAACAATTACTAACTCCAGTGTCTAGCATAGTGTTTCCCTTGTGATTCAATATTCCTTATGTAAAGTCTCCCTTGTCCTAATTATAAAAGTACAGTTGCCAGGACAATGTAACACCATTTTTGTTCATCACTCTGGTGTAGATAATGGAATTCTGCATCAGTGGGGTTATTAAAAAAAAAAGCAGCAATTTCTAGGCAATTTTTTTAACGTTATTTTCTGCACAATGTTGTAGAGTTGACCTGCTGAGCTACTCACCTCAGGCAGCAGCGCCCCACTGGTTACCAGGGGCAGCAAAAATGTTGCTTCTGGTAACTAAGTGCCAAATTTCAATTTTTTAACCTGGAAATTCAGCTCTTCTAGTGCAGAGAGTGCGATCGTGTACCGCCCCCGACCCCCTCCGGCACTGAAAAGGTGAGTGCCGTGGGGAGGGGTGGGGGCGGCAAAAAGAAGACCGTCTCAGGCGGCATATTGGCCCAGATCTCTCCTGTTGGCAGCTTTTCTGAAATTTGGCTGAAAATCAGGGTATGTCAAACAGGCAGGTTTGATTTTCCTGTTGGCTCCGCATCTTTTTCCCCAAATACCCACAGACACAATTTTTGGGGGGAAAGGCAGCAGCCTGCTGTAATAACAATGCACATGAAGACCAAATTATCATGCTGTGTAAATATTGGAAGAAATCATCACCAGTGTTGTGGCCCACAGCAACCAATCACATCTTTGCATTTGTTTTCTATCTTGTAGGTGATGTTTTGATCTAATTTTTACACAGCATGATAAATGGGTCCCTTAGTATTTCTTCCCTCATTGAAATCCACAAACCATACACAATAGCTAAAACAAACATATCTTTTTAACCATTAGTCACTGAAGGCTCCATAACTTACAATACATTAACACTGAATTAACTTTAAGAAGTTCAATAAAATCTGTACTAAGCCTGTGACTAGGTTTCCTCCTCCTCCGAATTTCTACTGCTCTACCTACTCTGCCAGTTTGGTCCCCAAGCCTAAGCCTAGGCCAGGCCTGCCTCTACCAAAACACGGGTCCCTTGATGTTATTTCTCCCCCTTGTCATCTACAGACTATGGGGCACATTCACTAAAGCGCGAATCATCTAACTCTAGCGCTTATTCACCAGCGTGACATCATTTCACAACTTCGGCAATTTACTAACAGTGTCCCTTTCGAAAATTATCTAGCGAAGTATATAAACTAGCGCAACTTCGCACCCTTACGCCAGGCGAAGTTGCGCACTGACAAAGGGACGTAACTACGCTAATTCACTAAGATGACCATTTTACTGAACGTTACTACTTGCGCTAGACTTTAGTTTGCCAGGTCAGACCTGGTGAAGTTCAGTACAATAGATAAGAGTTAAAAAAAAGTCCCAAACAAAATGCTGGCATCTTTTACCTTTTTTTAGGGTAATAGTCTGAAAAATAGCGTAATTATTTTGGGGGTTACCCTCCTTCCCCTCTTACATTTTCTAACATATGGCAACTCAACTATACAGGGGGCACATGTTTAGGGCAATAGGACTATTTTATTTAATTTATTAAAGGTTTCCTGGGCTTGTGTAGTGTAATGTAGTGGCTGTAACATATACTTCTATTATACTTTCAACTTTGCCGTATGCAAATTAGGCATCGCTAGCGTAAATGTGCTTTGGCTGGCTAAGTAACGGTAGCTCAGCTTCGGTAATGTTCGCTGCCCTGAGTGCAAATTCGTATTTTTGTGAATTTGCGTAGCGCTGGCGAAACTACGCCTAGCAAAGTGTGGCAAACGCTAGCGAAGCCCTCGCTAACTTCACAGGTTAGTGAATTTGCCCCTAGGACAGAACCCCCACGCTGTGAGATGTGACATAGTGAAAACTCAGTCCCCTCTACCTACCCCAACTGAACCCAATACACAAGTGAGGGTGGCAGGATGTTGTCTGTTTGTCTACTCTCACAAAGTTAATTGCCTCACTTCCTGCCAGTGATAATCCTCCTTCTACCCTTCTCCTCAGAACTAATATTCCCATCACAACACATCACAGCCAAAATCAATTATTTCCATGGTTGTAATGCATTTTTGTAATTCAAACATGAGGACAGCACCTGAGTTTCTCAAATACGGGAATTATTTTATACAAATTTATTAATATGCCCCTTAGACCTCCCAGACAGGAGCTCAGATCACATAAGCTCAGCTGCTTTATTGTACCTCTTCATTTGGCAATAAATACTGCTCTCTGGTTGCTAGAGCCACTACCCCTAGCAACCAAGATTTTTAACACAGGATGGTTGTTATTTTTATAATTTATTTATATAGTGCCAACATATAATTACAGGGATTAAACATCATTCCCATCTGTCCCTGCCACAGTGGAGGTTACAGTTTAAGGCCCCTATCACATTCACTAAAATAACATGAGTTTTATCATGAGCCGATTAACCTGCCTTTATGTTATAGTAGTATTGGAAGAGAACAGAGTACCCGGAAGAAACTCACACAGACATAAGGACAAAATACAAATTCCTTGCAGATAGGTTTATTTATTTATTTATTTATTTATTTATTTATTTATGCTTAGCACCATACTAAATTTTGCATACACAATCTTCATTTTAAAAGCTACCTTGTATACCTTTCCTTTCTGATTATGCTGTAAGGTAAATGCTTATCCATGTGTTCAAATATCCATCAATTAGTGACTGCAGTGAATCTCCCACTGTGTTTATGATTACAGACACATTACTCTAACGAGCATATTGTACGCCCTCCAAGTGGCATTTTCATGGAACAGATGTTGGCTCCAGCCGTTTGTATTCCCCTGTTCCAACAGATGAGGCATATGCGCATGTAATTTCACTACTAGGTCAAAAATCCTTCTAAAGCCATAAAATGCAAATGCTAAGTCTACTACTGAATAAACAAGCATAATAAGCTGGGAAACAAAAGCCTTTTTCAATTTAAATGGGGTGGCTTTATGTTTTTATGTAACAGATCTGTTTTCTAGGCCCATAAAAACCCTGCCTTACGGTTCTTGGCTCTTGATCCTATAATTTCAGCTGACTGAGTGTAATTGAAAGCCTGTTTTGAGAATAACATGAAGGTGAAAGTTCTGCTGACCTCTCCCATGTCCACCAGTGTTCAACAGGGATTTTTTTTACAAGACAGGGCTCTTATGTTGTTACAGCCATCAAAGTGTCATCCATGAATAATTTATAACCTTACATTTTATGACTGAAGAGAGATTTGCTGTTTTGTTTTTGTTTGTTTTTTATTTAAAATGTTATTTTAGTCGTGTTCTATAGACCAATAAATACAATTGCTGCAATCTTACAGTTGTTCTGTAAAAGGTTGTTATTACACTTGTGGCTTGATGGATTATAATAAACTATGTACCCCAAATTACAGTTTAAAAGAATATTATGGTTTATCTGGAAGTCTTATGGAATTAAAAGGGCACCATTGTCTGAACTGAATTAGTCCCAAACTATGAATTCAAGCAAACATTTGTATCCTGCTTTTATATATTCTTTGTGTATATTCAACAAAATATTTTCCAGAACTATACTTAGCCATTCACATCATTCACTGACACAACAGAAGTTACATGTAAAAAGAAGCAGGGCTGAACTCTGGCAAATTGTATGATGTGTTGGTGGCACTCCTGCAGGGTATCCTGTGGTGATACCCTAATAGATCAATGCGATAGAAAAGGAGGTAATTGCAGAAAGTCCACGGCAGCAAGCTGAGTCTGCAAGTGTATCTTTATTGGGGTAGTGAACAACACACTACATGTTTCGGGCGAGGCCCTTTATCACACTTGATAAAGGGCCTCGCCCGAAACATGTAGTGTGTTGTTCACTACCCCAATAAAGATACACTTGCAGACTCAGCTTGCTGCCGTGGACTTTCTGCAATTACCTCCTTTTCTATCGCATTGAGAAGTTACATGTACACATGCACTTCGGGCGACTTCGGAAAATGAAGCACCGCATGTGAATTGCCGCAGGCGATTCTCATTTTAACCGGCGCAAGACGGGGAAACAGTTCTGGGAGATTAGTTGCCCCAAAGAGGAGGTGATTTGTTGCTGGGGTGACTAATCTCCCCGAATCTCCTCTTGTAGACATTCCCTTACAGAGCGTTCACTGTATTTTTATATGGGGACAGTGACCCCTTACTGAATTTTTTTCACCTATTTGCCTTCCTCATTTGACTCTTTCCAGCCTTCAGTGACCCCTAACTGAAAGATGGAAACAGTCAGAAGAGGAAGGCAAATAATAAAAAAAAACTGTAAAAAAAGAAATAATGAAAACCAATTGAAAGGCTGATTAGATATGGTCCTTCTATAACATACTAAAAGTTTACTTTAAGGTAAACTACCCCTTTAAATTAAATGGGCATATGCATCCCACACTGAAGGGGGACAAAGCCGATATATCACACAAATATGTAACAGGAAAAAAGTAGAACTTGTAATCTATATCATCTGTGTCTGATGTCAGTAATTGGGCAGGAGCACTGTGCAGGTGGCCAATACTGTGGTGTTTATACAAATGGCCTGCAGGGGTCACTGTGCACATTAGTTATGCTGTGTATACACTGTACTGTCTATACTGTTTAAGAAGGATAGAGTTTATGTTATTGTTGTGTAATGGCTGCATGGACCTGCTAATAAAGCCCTTTTATATTCTACTCATCCTCAGCTATCACACATACACCACCACTTTAGCCAGTACCATTCCCTGATTCAGCATGGGAAAAACTTGCTATTGATATTATGGGTCCTTTTGAAGATGCTCCTTTAGACTGCAGATTTGCTATAACCCTGATAGACTACTACAGTAAATGTCCAGAAATTGCATTTGTTTCTCATGTAACATCAGCTACAGTAATAACATTTCTGCAGTGTTGGACTGGAATCCCAATGGCCCACCAGAAAGCCTTAGACTAAGGGCCCACTTTCCAAACTATTATACCTCCTCTCCTCACTCAACCTGTTCTCCTACTCTCTTTTCACTACATACTGTACTATACTCTATTCTTCCATTATTAAGCCTCTTTGTTCCCACAGATAGGGAATGACCATGAAATATGCAAAATTTTTAGAATCAAGAAGTTTTCCTCGTATCCCAGTGGGCCAGTCCGACGCTGCATTTCTGTCTACAGTCTTCAACAGAGAAGGAAATCCAAAGGAGTTAATGACAGACAATGGACCATAGTTTGTCTCATCTGAGTTTGAAATATTTCTGAGGGGAATATTGTGTATTACCCACAAACAAATGGAGAAATTGAGCGATTCAACAGAAGTCTGAAAGAAGCACTACAGACAGCAAACCTTACTGGGAAATCTTGGAAAGTATTTATAACAGAGTTCCTACCAGGTCCAGACTGAGAATTAAAAAAGGCCCTGGCATTTCAGGTACACAGAGACCCAATCAGCCCACACAGAGGCCCAATCAGCCCCCACCAGCCCACTAAATACTGACTTTCTATGGCACCCTATAGCAGCCCCTCTAGCATTTGCCAGTACAGGCCTGGTTCCTCCATAACTACAGAGCAATGTGCTATGCAACAACCCAATCATCTCCAGCTGAATTATTACATGGCAGACAGATGCGCATTAAGTTAAATGTTGCAGACATCAAACTTCCACTAAATATTGTTCCTACATAATTATCTACTCTGGACATTGTCAAACATCTACAAGCCAAAGGCAAGGCTTATACTAACAGAAAACATGGTGCAAGAGAAGTATACTTTCAGCCTGGATCTTTAGTCAGAATTAAGAAACCAGGACTACTGAAACAAGGACAATCTAAATTTACTACACCCGACACCAGCGAGGACCATACACATATGAACTGTCTGATGGATGCATATGGATAGGGCATACTGAGAGAATAAGAAAACTACCTGCATGGACCAAGGGCTATGTGATGTGAAGAATGTATATTACTGCTTTAAGATGGGTCATTGTTGCTGTTTATTATATTTCCCAAATGCTTTCCTACTATAGGGGAATATGAGGTGTTTATACAAATGGCCTGAGTATTGCTGTGTATACATAGTACTGTCTAAACTGTTTAAAAAGGATAGCGTAGGTTACTGTTGTGTAATGGCTGCATGAACCTGCTTATAAAGCCCTGTTATACTCTGCTCATCCTCGGCTATCAAAACACAAAAATACCATAAACAGGAAATTTTTTGGGCCTTTAGATGATCTTTTGGGAACTTTCAGGATTCTTTTGTATGTAGTCCAAACTGCTACTGGAAAATGTGGCTCCAAAGCACCCAAAATCACCCTTTCCCCAATGACTTGTATTGAAATCACCTGAAAATGCATTGGGATGCTTTCATGCAGGTGCCCATTAAATGCTCCCTGCAGAGAGGTTGCTTTAAGTGACTAGAAGACTTACACTATCACTCTTTAGAATGCATGATGTAATTTAGAATGCAATATTAATGAGCTGCTTTCTTGGATTCTAATTTATTCTCCAATTTATTAGGAGCCACCTTCATCGGTTTCTATTTGTGCTAATATAGAGTGTATATTATACATTTCTGAACTTCATATAAATAATAATGATCTATTGTAACATGACCATGGGCACTAAATGCTAATACAAGATAGTGCTACACATTAAGGGCGTTATTTACTAAAGCCTGATTTTTTTTCTGGTCAGACTTTTTGGGGCAAAAACTAAAGTTTTCATACTCTGATGCTGCAAAAAAACAAAATCCAGAAATCCGTGATCTCAAATCTGTCAAGTTCATGTATAAGTCAATGGCAGATGTCCCTATCTCAATTAGAAGATATCATGGTTTGCACTGGGTTTAGTCAGTTATTAATGGAGAATTAAACCCTGAAAATGAATAGGGCTAAACATGCCATATTTTATATACTGAACTTATTGCACCAGCCTAATGTTTCAGCTTCTTAATATCAGCAGTGATCCAGGACTTCACAGGGGGTCACCATCTTGGAAAGTGTCTGTGACACTCACATGCTCAGTGGGCTCTGAGCAGCTGTTGAGAAGCTAAGCTTAGGAGTCATCACTAATTATCAAGTAGAAAATGAGGTTGGTCTGTAATATATGCTGATGCTACATGGCTGATTATTAAATGCTAGTGGCACTGGTTTCTGTACTGCCATGTAGTAATTATCCTTTAAACCTGATAAAAAGATATCAGGGTTTGCAGGCAATAACCTATAAAAATCGAGGGATGGGATAAAGGTCCAGAAAAAACGTATGATTTGGGGTAGCCCAAATCGAGTTTTTCTAGGGACGATTTTTCCACATTATTTTAAAGATAAATAAGGCAAAATCATGGATGGGAATTTGGTTGAGTTTGTTTTTTAATCTTAAAAAACAGATAAAATCGTATTTTAGTAAATAAACCCGTAAATGTCATTTGCACTGCTACATCAGCAGAATTAGGAAGCTGGACTCCTTATATGTCATAGCATAGGTTCTCAATCATTCTGGTAACAGAGCTGTTTCTGCCATGAAGCCTTGCCTTGGGGAGGAAGAGACTATGGGGCAAATTCACTAAAGGGCGAAGTGACTAACGCTGGCGCAAATTCGCCAGCTTGACGTCATTTCGGAACTTCGCACATTTACTAACGGTAACTGGTATAATTTAGCTGGCATAATTTCAACAAGGAGACAGACTCTGACGTAACTTTGCACTCTAATGCCAGGCGAATTTTCGGTCTGGCGAAAGAGTGTTACTACGCAAATTCACTAAGTTTTTTATTTTACTGACCGTTACAGACTTCAGGCCAGGCGAAGTGCAATAGAGTAGATAGAAGTTCCTCAAAAAAATTTTTTTTCCATTTTCATGGGTTATATGCTGCAAAAGGACAAAAAAAATTTCTTTAGGTATCCTGCTTCCCTCCTACTTTTCCTAACATATGGCACATAAACTATACTCTGGGCACGTGTAGGGCAATATTACAACTCTATTTGCATTTATTAAGTTTCCCTGGGCTTGTGTAATGTAATGTTTTTTCTGTAACATATATGTCCATTCAATTTTTAAGTTCCTGCCGTATGCAAATTAGCTGGCGAATTGTCGCTACTGTTCGTCTCCCTGAGTGCAATATTGCATTTTAGTGAATTAGCGGAGCGCTGGCGAAACTACGCCTGGCGAAGAAGGCTGCACTAGTGAATTTCTGGACTTCAGTGAATTTGCCCCTTAAAGGAACAGTTCAGGGTAAAATTAAAAACTGGTTAAATAGAAAGGCTGTGCAAAATAAAAAATATTTCTAATATAGTTAGTCAGGGAAAAATGCAAACTATAAAAGTTGGAGTGACTGGATGTCAAATATAATAGCCAGAATCCAACATCCTGCTTTTCAGCTCTCTAAATCTGAGTAAGTCAGCGACTTGAAGGGGGGCCACATGGGACATAACTGTTCAGTGAGTTTGTAATTGATCCTCAGCATTCAGCTCAGATTCAAAAGCAACAGTTATGACCCGTGTGGCCCTCCCTCAAGTCACTGATTGGTTGCTGCCTGGTCACCAGGGTAACCATTCAGTGTAAACAAAAGAGAGCTGAAAAGCAAGTAGTAGTGTCCTGTTCTTTTAGGTTAGACTTACAGTGACTCCAGCCTTTATACAGTACATTTTTGGCTAACTAACTATATTGAAAACATTTTTTATTTTGCACAGCCTATCTATTTACCCAGTTTTTATTTTTATACTGAACAATTCCTTTAAGCTGACCACAGATGCAAAGATCCAATCGTACGAATCAATGCACAATCGGACTTTCCCATCTCCCGACCTGCCACTAACCATTCAGATCAAAGTCTTACCATTCCGACCAGATAAAGTAGTTATAGAACAGATCAGCCAATGTTCTGCCCCTGACAGCAATCATACGATACACAAAGCTCTAGTGACAGTCTCCCACTGAAAATATGATCGGCAATACACGCAGAGATATTATTGGCAGCCGACAGAAATTTTCTAACCTGTCCTAACGAACGATCTCTGTCGGACGAAAAATGTTGGGAATCCTCGATTCGTACAATGAGATCTTTGCAACTATGGCCAGCTTAAGATCTAGTTTTTGAACTGGAATCATCTAACATATGTAGGCGCACTCTCTACACTACCACTGTTGGGTCTGCTGCCAGAAGCATGCCGTATGGTCACTCCTTTGGTTTCCACATGGGGGTCATATCAACCAGGTTCCACAGCATACTATACACAATTTCATTTAAAGCAGATAGTCTACATAAGAGCTCCACAGTTCATATTCAAATACTAGTTTGAATTAGCAAGAGATTACAAGAAATTGAGGAGTCATATGACCATATTAACCCATTTGCATTAAAGGGTTGGTTCTCCATTAAAGGACCAGTAACACCAAAAAAATTTTTTTTTAATCCGTTTGTATATAACAGAAAAAAACCACCAAGACATACAGTATTTAACTTTATAATCGCCAGGTCTTTATTAAAAAATAACTTACCGAAACTCTGCTTGCGCTCCTCTTCAGAAAAGGCAACAGGCGACGATCCATAGTGCTGCACTCGTTTTCTCCTCCCTGACTATCTCTATAAGGAAAGTGGGGAGGAGAAATCGAGAAACGATGGATCAAGCGGAGTATCAGTAACTTATTTATTAATAAAGACTTTGTGATTTTAAAGTTAAATATGTCTTGGTGTTTTTTTTTTTCATTATATACAAAGAATTAATTTTTTTAATGTTTTTGATGTTACTGGTCCTTTAAGTTAACTTTAATTATGTAATAGAACTGCCTATTCTAAGCAACTTATCAACTGGCTTTCAATTTTTTAAAGTTTTTGAATTATTTGCCTTTTTCTTCTGATCTTTTCCTGTTTTCAAATGGGGATCACTGTGAGGTTTCCCATTTAAAAACTGTGATGTGCTCTATAATGTCCCGTGAACTATAAAATGCATAGAAGGGGAGAGGGAGGGCTGCAACTTTATATACACACCACTGCTGTACTTCAAAGAGCTAGAGCAGCTCTAACTATTGTATTTACCTTCAGATAAGCTTTTCTTTTGAACTTTGCCAACAGTTCATAGATTGTCCCTAACATCTGTAATTAAGCATAAAGAGTCATAGTGAGATTAGGAGGGGCGCACATAAAATGGTTTGTGTTTTTAAAGGACTGTATTGTTCAAACAAAGGTTGTACATAAAAACACATGTATACCCTTCAATCCCTTGTGGCCTACTAGCATGAAATCTGTTTTGTGAGAGTGCATTTAAAAAAATAGCTATTTAGCCATTCAGACTTCCCTCTAGCTATGCCATAATTTTTTATGTAGCTACAGGCTGTTTTTTGTGTGGATTAATCACACTCACAACTGTATTTAAATTAGGGATGCACCAAATCCACTTTTTGGGATTCGGCCGAATCCCCGATTCTTTCGTGAAAGATCGGCGAATAACTAACCAGGGAGAAAAAGTTGGGAAATTGTTTTTTTGCTTACCTGTTTGAGACAAAAAGTCACGAGGTTTACCTTCCAATACCTATTTTACATTTGCTAATTAGGATTTGGATTCAGTTTGGCACAAGGATTTGGCCGGACCCAAATCCTTCTGAAAAATGCAGAATCCTGGATACGGTGCATCCCTAATTTAAATGTTATACAGATTGCGTCTATGAGTCAGTTTTGTATTGAGAAGATTTCACAAACTGCAGAAGTCATTGACAAATGTTACAGGTTCCAGAATATTCATTTCATCTACTTCTTTCTTTCACTATACACCCATTATGATTAATTCCTTACCCCTTTTTCCCATTGCCATTCCCTTGCATTTTCACCTTATTTATCCATCTTTCTAGCACTAGGGCTATAGCAAATAAGCAGTTAAACATGGTCTTCCCATAGAAAATGCTAGTAATGACTCTACATAAGGCAAATACTAGCAATAGGCAGAAAGTTTCTCCTGCTTTACTTATGGGAAGCAGTGACAGATGATAAATGCCATTTTGGCTGCCACTATTTTCCAAAAGTGTGTCACAGTGAGCAAAATTCCTCATGTGCCACAGCCCTTACCTGTTTCTGCCCACGCATATGGATTTATGTCCTTTGTTGTGACTGTTAGAGGGATATCATAATTGTATTTTATGTAAATAGAACCTGTATACAAAGAATATAAATCAATTATATCTAGGGTTGCTACCAAGCTGATATTTTACCGGCCTAGCCGGTAAAACACTGTCCAAGGCCAGGTCCGGTATTACAAATTTATTGGTAATGTTGCTGTAATACCCCTATTGAAGGCCCCTGGCCCGCCCCAATCTGATAAAAATATACCTTTTTACCCCGGGGTCTGGTCGTGGCTCCGCCCCTTTTATGTCACAACACACACAACTTTTATGTCACAACACGCCCCTTTCTTCCCGCCCCTTACCACTGCCGGTAAAAGAATTTTTTCAAAGGTGGCAACCCTAATTATATCAGCCCCTGTCTCAGTGAGTTTACAATTACACGGGACCTATCCCATTCAAATACACAATGGGGAGCAGGGTCGGACTGGCCCAGCGGGACATCAGGAAAAAAACCCAGTGGGCCTCGACCCAACACTTCACCCGACGTTGTTCACGCATGCGCACAGTGCCGAGTAGCACTGTCCTGTGTGCGTGATGGGGGGCTGGAGAGGGGCCCTGGACAGCAGTCCCGGTGGGCCCCCGGCCCTCCAGTCCGACCCTGATGGGGAGGTTTATAAGGAAACACCCTTTTTCCTGTTGGAGGCAGGATTAGGACGCACGGTCTTAGCACCCTCCCCCCCCCCCATCGCCCACGCAAGTGCAGACACCAGAGCACTGGGGAGCACACCACCCCTAATAATCTGCCACCCTAGGCCTGTGCCTTGGTGGACTCACCACAAATCTAGGCCTGAACACTTTAATATTATTTGTCAAAGGCTTACGAAAAGCACACTCTCTTTTAGTTTGTGGATTGTATAACTCTATAAAACAATTCTACACTATCATTGTGTATCATTTTTTAATATGAAACAAGGTGCTCTAACATTTCATGAAGAAATATGGCACATTATTAAACACCCACAGTTATGTTGCACCACATCCAAGTTAAAATGTACCTCAGGTAAAAACCTAAATCATTTATCATTTCTGCCTCAAATAAAAAAGCTAGAAATAGCTTAATGAGCAGAGATCTGCTAACTTTCAGTTTGACGTAAGGCTCAATGGGCAATACCAGACTTCTAATGCCTCTATGTGGCCTTGTAGTCACCCCATCAAGAACAAAGTTACAGAAACAATTATTAAGCCAAGCTGAGCCCAACAAAGTGGAAGTACATGTATTTGAACTGAATACATATTTCTACCTGGAAATCCAGCATGCTGTTATTGATCAGATTTTCCCAAGGAAATCTTTATAGGTTGAAGTATCACTGTGGCATATATCACAGGTATTCAAGGCCATACATGAGCTTTACAGACCAACTTTGCTGTGTTTTAACCCCTCTCCACCTTTTTCTATACTCTCATTCCTATTTAAGCTGCTCATTATAAAAATTGACTTTAATTCAAACCCCATGTTTGTAAGTACTGGCATACTCAGGTAATTCATATTCACTTTTGTTGCACTGGACAGGAGCCACAAATTGTTTTATGGCCAGATTTCA
The DNA here is from genome assembly GCA_024363595.1 of Xenopus borealis. Classification (NCBI taxonomy): domain Eukaryota; kingdom Metazoa; phylum Chordata; class Amphibia; order Anura; family Pipidae; genus Xenopus; species Xenopus borealis. The sequence continues at coordinate 88,592,551 of CM044445.1, forward strand.
GCAAACACTCAGTAACACAGAAATAGAAGAATTGTATTTACTCTCTTTCTGGGTAAATGGATGATGTGTCCTTTTTTTTTTCTAAGATCTTATTCATGAATCAAAATGTTAATATATTTTACAATAAATTCATGAGTTCTAAAAGTCCTTTGATTGTAGTCTCTTGATTTTTATGGCTGATGGTCTTAGATGATTGTAGCACTACTTTTTAGTTTTTGTTTATTTTATGAACTTTATAAAGTATAAAATGTAAAGTAATTACACACCTAGCTTTAATCAATTTTAATTACAGGGGTAATGTTTGAATACAGTCAGGCCAGATTTGTGCAACACTTTTTGGACATTGGGCCAGATTCAGTGCGAAAAAGGTTTATCATGTGAAATGTCATGGACGAGATTCAATTTGAAATGCAATTCACTTTAGAAAAATGTATTTCATAGTTTAAAATCAAAGTCTATGGGGAAAAAATGGAACTGATTTAGGAGAAAAGGTTTTTTTGTCTCAAATTGAATCATCTCATTTTCATGTGATAAACCAGGAGATAACTTTTTCTAAATGAACGCATTCTGGCCCATGATTTTTAGCAGCCTTACCCCTATATTTGCAAAAGTCAAGTTTGCAAACCAGGAATTCATAGAGGTTTAGAGGGAATTTCAGATGGTATGATGATTATGAAACATATGAACCTTTAAAATGTGATCCAACCAGAGAATTTAAACTAATATTGGAACAAATTCTTCAATTTGGTGTAGCTTCATAAATAATTATGAAAGATTAATACGATGATATAATGAACAGTACCCCAAAAATACCAATTTTCCATATTTTGCCTAAGGTTCATAAAGGACTGGAAAATATGAAAGGCAGACCTATTATTTCGGGCATAGACAGTCTCAATGAAAAATTCAGAAATGGTAGCTACAGATTTGGCAGAAATAGATGCAAGGTGTGCAAATACATTACTACATTTAAAAGTTGTGTAACAAGAAACACCTTTCCAATAAAAACTTATATTAATTGCGATACTAAAGGGGCCATATATCTGGCCATGTGTAGTTGTGGTAAACAATATGTGGGAAGAACTTACAGATCCCTAAAAGAGCGAGCTGGAGAGAATCTTACACCAATAGATTTGGAGAAATTTGCACAAGAGAGCTTCAAGAAACTGAGAATTTCTGCAATAGGAAAACATATTGTGTCTGAACATAATGGGGATTTCAATCATATAAGATTTCAAGGTATTGAAAGTTTTAAACTAGGAGTTAGGGGAGGAGATTTACATAGGATTATTGATCAAAGAGAGGTTTATTGGATATTTACCCTCAAAACACGATATCCACTAGGTTTAAATAGTGAATGGGATGTATCCTGCTTCTTTTAATGAATGGACTGGCAATATTTAAGATATATACAGTACTTCTAATGTTGCTTGTTTAACGCTTCATTCATTGGGATAATGTTTAAATTGTATTTGACCTGTTCATATGTCAGGAAAAGTTGTTTTCTTTAAAATACATTTTTAATTGATATGGCTATAAACTTCTAGAGTAACTGGTGACATCACCTCTGATGAAGTGCCAGAACGAGGCATGAAACGCGTCAGGTGACCACTATGTCATAGAACAGGAAGTATGCTTTGCTATGGAGCCCTGTACTTTCATTTTTAGATGTAATAAAGCTTTTTGATTTTAAAAGAACCGACTTCTGGACATGCTCCTTATCATTATCGCTATGTGGAATCGTTCTTTGGCTGGATAGGAGACCAGCTTGCTAAGGAGTAAGCAGAAGCGGGAGGCGAGCCATTTGATGAAAGTTCGGGGAGACACACACGTGAGTTTGAAGTGAATTTCAGATGACTACCATAGAAAAGTTGTGGAAACCTATGAATCTGGGCAGGATTATCCAGCCTTTTCTAAGGTAATGAACCTTGAAGTGCGGTTAAATCCATACACATTAAATTCTGAACAGCTGTGAGTATACCTAGCGGTGATTATCCTGCCTGAGAAAATATATTGCTATATAAAGCATTAAAAGTGAAGAAGCTGATAAGCAAAACAAAGATTGTTACTATGAATAAAAATGTTATCACAGAGTGAGTCAAATAGACCTCATAAAGCTCAACCTGTGCAAAAGGTAAGGTTGGATGAAGACTGTAACACTCAGAAGTAAACTGACATCAAGGATTCATCAAACTAGGTTTCCCAATTGTGGTGTAAACAGATGTTTTATTTGGCATATTATAGTATTGTGCTTCCCCACAGTAGAATCTGACTATATACAAAGAATCTACTAAGAAAATAAATATTATAAAATACAGGGTTATATTTAATGAATTTATATAATAAAACAGCATCTGCTAATGTAACCACTGTTCCAACCACAGTGACACTGAGGGTTCGATTTGCTGTCTGTGTTGCATTATATTTTCTCTCTGGCTAATACTAAAGTTTATAGATTCCATTCATGGGAACTATTAAAATACTTTAAACTGTATAAAGAAAAGTTGAAGTCACTGACAGTTCAGTCGCTTTGGAGTTCACTTAACAGATACAATCCCTTTATGGTTTTTGCAGCGGTAACATAGCAAGTTTGGGCAACTCTCTATCAAGATACTCTTAGTTCATTCATGGAATTCTGTGACACTTTTCTGCTAAATCTAGCCACTATCTGGCTTGCAATTCCTTTACGGTTTCTCTGTTCTTAACCTACCTACCATCTACATAAAATTGATAATACAGTTGGCTTCTCTCTGAGGTTGAATTTCCTGAGTTTTTTGCTGCCTACCTCCTCTGAGGGCAATTCTGCTGATTGATTCATCCCAGCCTTCTTCTGTTGGAAATTCTTTTTATATATATTACTAAACCCTGGATGCAATAATATAAAAACATTGATCAAATCAATAACATCCTTTATACTTTTGACAAGGACTTTTCCAGTACCCGGATCTCTCTGCATGCAGGATTCGTGCAAAAGGCAGTTTGGTTTTGTTAGATGTTGTTTGTACTGGAATTGGTTATGTGAGTGAGGTCTAATTCATCAGCTAGGAAAGGAGCCCCCCTATAAGATATGTTGGATATAAAGGTGGCCATACACGGCCCAATAAAAGCTGCCAACAGACCCAGTTGGTAGTTTGTTGGCCCGTGTATGTGGCCCTCCGACGGGCTGCTCCGATCGATATCTGGCCAAAAGTCAGGCAGGATTAACAATACAATCAGATCGCGGCCGCATTTGTTGATGCGGTCCTGTGATCCACTTACCTTCGTTATGATCCGATCATTGGGCCCTATCGTCCGCATGTTTGCATATCCACTTGTTTGGCGACATCGACAAACAAGCGGATCTCTCAGTGTATGGCCACCTTAAATGAATGTCAATGAATATCTCAACCCAACTCCTGCATGAAGACAGAATGAAGCGTAACAGATGCTGAGTGAGGGACAACGAACATAATTTCATAAATGATGCAGAATATTTAATTGATTGTATTAACAAAGTTTCTTATTTCAGTATAATAAAGCTTATATTAAATTGAAATTTTTGTAATAGTTCCCCTTTAATGTCCTTTCTGCCTTGGGGTAGGCATCCCCAACTTTTTTTTTTTTTACCTCTGAGCCACATTCAACTGTAAAACAAAAGTTGGAGAACAACATAAGCATCAAAAATGTTCCTGGGAGTACCAATTATGGACTGTGATTGACTATCGATAGCCCCTATGTGTACTGGCAGTCTACAGGAGGCTTTGTTTGGCAGTAACCTGGTTCTGCCTCCAAGCCAGGATTTAAAAAATAAACACCTTCTTTGAGGCTGCTAGGAGCAACATCCATTGCTCACAAGGCACTGGTTGGGGACCACTGCTCTAAACCGACCCTGGGTCAAGTAAACTGAGCTTGACTGTGTTTTTTCCTTTGACACATGGTACCTCCAGAGACCCTAGGGCAGTGATCCCCAACCAGTAGCTCGTGAGCAACATGTTGCTCTCCAACTCCTTGGATGTTGCTCTCCATGTCCTCAAAGCAGGTGTTTATTTTTAAATTCCAGGCTTGGAAGCAAGTTTTAATTGCATAAAAATGAAGTATAGTGCCAAGTAGAGTCTCCTGTAGGCTGTCAGTCCACATAGGGGCTACCAAATAATCAATTACACCACTTCTTTGACACCCCAAGGGATTTTTTCATGCTTGTGTTGCTCCCCAACTCTTTTTACATTTGAATGTGGCTCACGGTTAAAAAAGGTTGGGGACCCCTGCCCTAGGGTCAATTAGTGAAGTACATGCAAATTGCTGTGTTTTTTTTACCCACAATTCAGTGTTTCCCCTAATATGAGTTGCTTTTGCAGAAGTTGTGCTCCATGCATGAAAATGGATGTAATTTTACTTTTGATCCAAGTCCAGTGCAAGTTGCATCTAACCAGAGCGCACACTTAAACTGGTGTTTGCATTCAATTCAATCGGCTCAAGTCCTGTGTGCCTACTGATGCAACCTGCTGTGGGAACCCTGGAGCTACCACCAGATCCAAGGTGAAATGATCTCCAGAGTTCCCCAAGGTCAATTGACACATTTACACACCATTCATCAGAAGAGGCAGGATGAACACATTGACCATACCTCCCAAGTGTCCCATTTTGAGTGGGACAGTCACGCTTTTAACGGCTCAACCTGCTGTCCCGGGTTAGTACTGGATTGTCCCGATCTCTCTGCACTGAACAGGGAAAGTCCAATTTCTCTGAACTGAACTGGGAAAGTCCATATTTACCTGCACAGCCAAAAGAGATATGTTTCTAACTTAATTGACTCTTGGCAGAGAGCTCAGAATACATACTTGATACATTTGTAAGAGTTTAGTCCCTTGGCTGAAGAAGATTCACAGCTTTAAGGGCAATTCACCTTCATTAGTAAAACTGTAATAAAATATAAAAACTACAGCAATGTGTTCAAAGTTTCAGAACCTGTCAAATTTTGTAAAATGGGCATGTTAATTAGGCGGTGTGGCCACAAAAAAGGGTTGTGGTCAAAAGAAATTTGAAAAATATTTTTGTCCCTCTGTTTCCAAAATGTTGGGAGGTGTGACATTGACAACCACGTGGAACTGCAAGAGCACATTTGAAGGCAAGTACCGCAATGAAATATGTCATAACATTGCATCCATTTGTGGGTGTGTTCATAAATGACCCCTCAAGACTCTTGGTAAACCCTATGGCTAAAATATTTCTGCTGGTTATTTTATATAATATTGTTAATTATGCATACACATGTACAATGTCTGTTGTTGTATGTTCATTTGACAACGTGTTGCATTTGCATTGCCTCTTTTAATTCCCAAGACTCAGGAAAGTATTTCAACATAAATCCTTTACTTCATTTGGTAAACATTATGTAATCCCGGCAGCATCGTGGCACTATAATACCATCCCTCCTGTTGGTGACACAGCATGATTAACGTACAGCTACAAATTTAATACCATTGATCCTGCAATTGCGAGAAGAGTATAGGGAGGGTTTTATTCACTTCACAGACACAGATTATCTCTAAAATTGCAGGTATACACGTGCTATGAAGGCTGCTCTATCAAATCTGATATTATCCAAGCTTACGGCGAATGGGAATGTAGCCTGAAATTCAGCTTGACCCCAAAATAAAGAGATAAAAGGTGACAGCTTATTTCCAGATTAGGTCTTGGACAGGATATGATACCTTTTGAAAGGAGTGAAAACAGAACTAAATGGCTTGTGTTTGAATTCCTGTGGGTCTAAAATAACACAGCGTGAGAATAAATTGCATGTCAAGGGTTATTGCCAATTCAACAAATGTCTGTTATCATGCTGGATGCAGCCAAGGTACAATACTCTATGTAACTGTTAAATCACTGTAGCCTGATGAAAGCTTTAAAGGGACCTACACCTTTTTCAACATAAATGCATTGAATAAGGCTTGTGCGGAGCACATCTTTTAGCTATTGTTTTAATCAAGAATGTTTTTTTTTATTAAATACTGAGCAAACAGTGAAAGTGAAGCTACTGCATGTTTGGTCCTTATGAGGTACATAGTTAGATTACAGGTAATCCCACTGCATCGTTGACGTTGCTTATCTGCATGCCTGTTTGGGTCTGTGTTGGGTCTGCATATAAATAGAATTATTTATGATTTTACACATCGTGTCTCCTCTGTCTTCAGTGAGGATCAGCTTTGGCTAGTTTTTATGTGAGTTGCAGTTTAGCAGGGGAGGGTACCACTTGGATATATATATTTATACAGTACACAGTTTACTTTATCAAGAGATTTGTGGTGAATTTTCTCCTGGTGAAATTTGCCAGTATATTTCCCATACAATAATAGTAGGAAATTTGTTTAGAAGGTGTGATGTGGTTTGTAAAGTGTTTGTGTGCCGTTGTGGGATAATTGCTCACTATGCGCACTTCCTTTTTGTATGCGGGTTTGCCATCATTGCAGTTGGCATATATTCACTGCCTGACGTAAGGTCTATTTCTTGGTTCCTCGATGTGTTCTATTGTGTTCCTGATCTGTTGCTGTCCTTGACTTCGTATAGTTTGCTGCCTGTCCCGACCTTAGCCTTGTTTGACTACTCTCTTGGATCCTGTTGATGATATTGTGTGTTTGACCTGGCCTGTGACTAGGGACGCCACCTTTTCTGGAAAAAAATACCGGCCTTCCTATAAATTTATCTTTTTTCCCTAATAATAACATTGGGCCAGGTGGCAACCCTACCTGTGACCCCAAATATTCCTTTGTCACCTGTATTTGTATGTCTGACCGACCCAGCCTGGCTTTCAACTACACTTCTTGTTTCCCATTATATTATTTCACGCTTGGTTCCTGTGTTGATAATTGTTGATGTCAATAAAGTTATATAAAAATAAATGTTATAGAAAAAGAAGGGCATTGATGGGGCCAGCCCACAAGGAGAGGAGTCTGAGCTGTACAGTCAGAGAGTCATGCTTAATTCATGAACTGTATTTTAATAAATAAGTTGCTGTTGCAAACCCAAAGTCTCATTATTAAGGAGTGCAACACAGTTCCCTTGCTCGCTCAGAATTCTCTCCTTGCGGCTCTCACATTAAGACCTGGTGGCATCCGAGTAGCAGAAGTAGGGTTGCCACCTTTAAAAAAAAAAAAACTAGTGCGGGGGGTGGGAACAAAATGGGCGTGGAGCGACGTTAAAGGGGCAGGGTCATGGAAATGCGTCACAAAAGGGGACGGAGCCTCCACAGCATCCGTGAACAGATACGTTTAAAGTGAAGGGCTGAGGGCTTTTGGTAAGGACATTACAAATTACTGGCAACTACATTGCTGGTAAATTTGTAATACCGGCCCCGGCCCTTGCAGGTATTTTACCGGCTAGGCCGGTAAAATACTGGCTGGGTGGCAACCCTAAGCCTCGGAGGTCTAGTCTCAAATCCAAAGGCGGCAGAGGGGTGAGCCATGACAGGGTCCTTGGAGTCTGTTCTGAGTTTGGGATACCCAGCGTTACATGGTTATTACAATCTATGAAGCACACAGCTGGCAGGGGTAGCAATGTAGCACTATGATATCAATGTATAATTGAAATTTACAGAGAATACACGTCCAGTGCAAACAGGCCTGGACTGGCAATCTGTGGGTTCTGGCAAATGCCAGAGGGGCTGCTATAAGGTCCCAGTATAAGTCAGTATTTAGTGGGCTGGTGGGGGCTGTTTGGGCCTCTATGTGGGCTGATTGGGCCTCTGTGTACCTGAAATGCCAGGGCCTATTTTAATTCTCAGTCTGGACCTGAGTGCACATGATGCCTTAACCTTTATAATCAATTTGACAGCAAAGGCTTCAGAGCCATAGCAGCACTTCGCCAATTTGCTCAGACAATGCTAATTTACTAAAATATTAAGTTTTGTCCCAGCCACCGAATGCTGGAAAATTTTCAGTTTAACATAAAAATACAGCGGCACACAGGACTGCAAAAACACCTCAAGTGTTTATTTCAGCGGAATACAGTGCAACGTTTCGGGGCAGAAACCCCATTTCAATTCTGCCTAGTGCAACTTCGTGCACTCAGGCTAATTTGCATACAGCAGGAAATTTAAAGTTGAATGCACCTCTTTATGTTACATGGTGCATCAGATACATTACACTAGACATGCCAAGGGAACCTTAATAAAGTCAATAGAGTTGTTATAAAGCCCACTGTAAAATTATGTTCCCATATGTCATTAAAATGTATGGGGGAAACCAGTTACACAAAAATATATTTTTTAAGACTTTTGCAGCCTATCACCCTGAAAAAAGGAAAAGACGCCACTCTAAAAACAATGGTGTAAGTAACTGAAGATGGAGGATGTTCTATGCACTCCAATGCACTTCTCCTGGTCTGAGCTGGTAACATTCAGTAAAATCGGCATTTTAGTGAATTTGAGGAGTAATGTCCATTTGCCAGCTCGAAAATTAGCCTGGCAATAGAGTGTGAATCATCGCCAGAGTCCATCTCCTTCGCTAGTGACGCCTTGCCCATAGATCAGCGAAGACCCATCGGTAACACTGGCAAATCATCCCCAGCGCTAATCACTTTAGTAAACCTGCCCCATTGTTTACATCTGGAAAAATGTAGGGAAAATAAGCTTTATATTTATAATGAACATACTCCCAGTTACATAATATATCTTACTATGTTTTCTGCAACAAAAGACAAACTTGTTGGAAGACATTTTAACGTGTGAATTCCACTGACACATTCTTTTTTATGAGTTCACATTGACCCTACATAAAGCTGCTCCTGTAGCTATGTACATAAAAGCGTATTGTTCCATAGCTTTGATCCGTTCCAAAGACTGTAGCCTCTACTACCATAAAGTTCATTCATGCATATGTCCTCCACCATACAGTTTATAAATAAAGAAAGAGCTAGAAGTAGTTATTTTCAGTTAATTAAGCTCCTGGGGCATTACCATTATTATTAGTATTACTTTCATTAGACTCATAGTGATATTTTGAATTGCCTCAAATGAGGGGACCATTTGCTGGAAATAACAATCAATTCATTGTCAGTCGGAACCGTCTCCCCTCTCAGGGCATTGCAAAGCATGGTGGTAATTTCACATATTAAAACTCAGTAGTCTAAAGAGCAGGCAGCAAACCTGCACAGTAATGTAGTGACAGTCTCAGGAAAACCTTGTGGGATTGTCTTACTGAGATAAAAAGGATTGAAACCCATAATTCAATATTTGGCAAATAATTTCCCAACTGGGGAACGAACATAATCCTCTTATATTTAGCACAGTTCTCATTTGTGTTCACACAGACACCAAGAAAAAGCCAACACTTATAGTCAAAATAGTCAAATAAATCTTTTAATCTATTGGAGAAATCTTTTTTTTTTTTTTTTTTTTTAACCCCAGCCTCATGACTATAGGGCATAATGCTTGGGACACAGGCAGTGCATTTTATGTAGCTCTAAGGCAGGGGTCCCCAACCTTTTTTGCTAGTGAGCCACATTTAAATTTAAAAAAGAGTTGGAGAGCAACAAAAGCATGAAAAAGTCCATGTGGATGTCAAATAAGAGCTCTGATTGGCTTTTTGGTAGCCCCTATATGGACTGGCAGCCTACAGGAGAGAATGTTTGGCAGGACATCTGTTTTTTATGCAACCAAAACTTGCCTCTAAGCCAGTAATTCAAAAATAAGCACCTGCTTTGAGGCCACTGGGAGCAACATCCAAGGGGTTGGAGAGCAACATGTTGCTCACGAGCTACTGGTTGGGGATCACTGCTCTAAGGCCTGGGTGCCATAACATTTACATGTAGTATATGTGTAAAGTCAGCTCCACCCATTTAGCATCACTAGCTGGCATTACATCAACCTTACATGACACGATTGCATGGAAAGAAAGGTTTATGCTAAAACAGTAAGGATCAAACAGTGCTGTTAGCAGGAATAGTTTTTGTAACATAAATAACTCAGTTTTAAAGTAAAGTTCTTATTGCATGTAGGGTTGCCACTGTTGTAGTCTCACTGAAAGCAATTTATAATTTTTTATATTGTGTTAAGTACTGCTCACTTATTTAGCTATTTGTTTTAAATTACTTTTAACTTCTTACTACACAGAGAGATAGATGAGAAAGAGAGAGAGAGAGAATAGCAAGAGAGGCATAATAGCGAGAAAGAGAGATATCAGATAATGTGGCAGAGAGAGCTATCCCTTATCCATGATAATTCATCCCCTCTATACCCATATACTGTCTCCCCTATCCCCACTCTTAGAATTCACTGCATGCCTTGCCAATTTGAATTGATAGATGAGAAAGAGATATTGGAGAAAGAGGTAAGCTTTATAGGGGGCCAGTGGGCCCAATATGATATATCTCTTTTTGAGCCAGCATATCACTTTTGGGCACTGGCTGGTGGCACACACTACAATTTAGGGGAGACTAGTCACCCAGTGACAAATATCCTCTTCTTTGGGCAACTAATCTCCCCAAATGCCTTCCCAGAACGGAAGAATTTGAATGGCAAATATGATGGCATATGTAGAGCCAGGGGCGATAGAGCCCATTTCGCCGCCTGAGGCGGCCTTCAATTTGCCGCCCCACCACCCCTTCACCATGGCGCTCACTTTTTCTGCACTAGAAGAGTTGAAAACCAGAAATTTGGCCTTTTTGCTGCCCCTGGTAACCAGGGAGTGCTGCCGCCTGAAGCGAGTGCCTCAACTCGCCTCATTGGCAGTGCGCCCCTGTGTAGAGCGTCGTTTTCTGAAGTCACCCAAAGTTGCCTCACAAGGAAACTTCTGAAAACTGAAGAGATTCGTATGCTACTGTGCCGCCAAGAAGGCATTTCAGGGAGATTAGTCGCCCGAAGAAAAGGAGATTTGTCACTGGGCTATATATATTGCAGAGCTATTACAGATATTATACATCATTCACAATTACACACTCTATGGACAATATTTATCAGAAACCACGAGATTCTCTTTATTAGTGTAGGGCTTAACCGTGCATAATGATGGGAATATGTGGATTTGACCACTGAATATGCCATGGCACATATTGTGATTTTTAATATCTGGTAAGATAAAAATAATCTTCATCGTTGTTTAATGACAACATAATAAGTATTCAGAATGGATGGCAATTTGATAAAGAAGCAAACATTGGTGGGGATATTAAGTACTATCCATGCTACAAAACATACACCTGTCACCGCTGATAGATTACTATGGGCAGTGCTGCTTCAGCCATGAGGAAAGGTGAGAACCTTGCTAAATTGGCACTTTACAAATGCAGCCTCTGGTTATTTCCATTTTTAAAACTGAAATTCTAGCACAAAGAGAGAATTGTTTTTTATGTACTAAAATATTGTCCCCACCCCTTGACCTGCCCTGATTTGACAGAGCTAGACTTCAGGTCTCCTATTTCAGGGGATAACAGCCCCTGGAGCACCCCTGACTATGGGAAGGGAGGAACACCCCACATGACATTGGCATCACTCTTGCCTAGGCAGGCAATGTGTCATTGGCACACTTGCTGGAAGTTTCTTAAGATATATCTCTATATCTCTAGAAATCTATCTCTATATATAACAAACAAGGGAGAGTTGTGCTCATCACTAATTTTTAAAACCATTAGGCGGGGGAGGGGCAGTTGCAATGAGGCTGTGACCACAAAATACATATAGAAAAATCCAAGAGGTCCTCTACACTCAACCCATTATCAATATATTTAAGACATTGAGACATTTTGTGCATACAGCTACTAAAAATGCCTTACCCTTTAAATAAAAAAGGGTTTGTTTGTCCATATATTGCAATATATTCAAGCTGGCCAACTACGTCAAAGTCAGCCAGTTCTACTCTCAAATTGCATCTGATTCATTGAGAATCCTATTGCTTCATTATACATTTTACAAAGGGACTAAGTTTTACCCTTTTATTAGACACCAGTGGGATCACCTGACTATAGCTGGGAAGGGGTGGGGATGCAATTTGAGAGTAGGACTGGCCAGATATGGGATGACTTTGATGTAGATGGCCATCTTAAATATATTGCAATATATGGACAAACAATCCCTGTTGTTTAAAGGGGATGGCATTTGGGTTGATTGTATATATATATATACTGTATATATACTCCTTTGGAAAAAGAAAATCTATATTTTCCCCAGAAGTATTCAGAACAGCAAATCACACTGGTCTACAGGCTTCCCCTATACCTTCCACTCCCACATCTGCTTCTACTTATTAACAATATTTGTAATAGGTATTGTCATTCCAAGCCAGAGCCAAAGCAGCAGAAAGTTAGTTTTATCCTGTTGATAAGAAACTGAAGAAACTTGTTGTGTTTAATCCAGAGGTACAATTCCGAGACATTTATGTTTACACAACGAGAATTCTAAAGCACATGCACTAATGGGATTAACATTATAATTCTAGTATCGCACAAGAACAGTTACAAACACTTTATTCATTAATCTGCCTTTTTTTCCATAATAGCACTGTGCGCCATGTAAATTATATTTTGACTATGTAACTGTGGAAGCTAAAGGGAATTATATTAATGGGATTTTTATTCCAGTGTGACAGGAGATGCTGTGCTCCAACTGAGTAAATGTATAGGACAGAGACCAAGGGAAATATAACAGTGTGAGAAGATGCAAAGGGACTCAGAATTCAAAATCTTTGACTGGTTCCTGACTTCCCTCTGCAGCTTCTCCTCACACTGTGTGTTAACTCTTGTATCTTGCTGTATCTATGCTTTTATTCTGTCATCCAAAGAGGGCTGGCAGGTCACTTCTCATAGAGAAATACTCTGATCTCATTCTTCAGTGTTGTCAGTCTCCAAGTAGCTTAAAGCCCATGATGGCTGCTATAGGTACAATGTGCACATGAAGAAGAGTTGGTGCCAAAACCAGCTGGTATATTTGGAGGGGAGAGGAAATATTAAAGGAGTGGGGGACCATTATCATTGTTTGGATAACAGTGGGTTAAATTATTCTTATTACAGGTAAATCAGACAGACAAGCTTAATTAAGGTGGCCATATATGGGCCGACAGACTGAGTTGGGGCCCTCCGATGGGCATCCCAATGTTATTAATAGGGAAAAAAGATAAAAATATAGGAACGCCGGTATTTTTTTCACGAAAAATTGGCAACCCTACACAGGATAAGTAATGGATAACAGATAGTGTCGGCTCCTTTCGTGACTTCGGGTATTTTCGCCGCTTCAGGACTTCAGTGTCGGCTCCTTTCGTGACTTCGGGTCTTTCTGCTTCTTCAGGACTTCGTAATTGTTCAGCACTTCCGCATTCTGACTCAGGACTTTGCGTAGAGCGCACGCTACTGCGCTCTTAAGGGGGGCCCGGCTCTTTTTAATATTGCAGCGCTGCTGGGCCCCCCTTAACCCCCAGCCCGGGACACTTGTCCCCCCTGTCCCCCCCTGATGGCGGGCCTGGTCGGGACCCCTTTGGGGGTCAAATGACCCTTTCACAGGGGTCACTTAAGGGGTTCCAGGAGCAGGTTCATCTCTCTCCCCACTAGCCCTGGGGCAAGTTGTAGCTCTCCGGGTGTTGGTGCTGGTAATTGTAGTTCAGTAACCTGTGTAGGGAAGCCAGTTGCACTACAACTTTCTATATCCCCTTAGTAGGGACTGCCATATAGCTCTCCCTGCCCATTTAAAATTTGTAAAATTAACATGGTAATTGGGGTGTGACCACAAAATGGGTGTGGCACTACGCATGGCAAACAAACCTTTATGCAGCCACACTGTCTCCTGTACTTTCCTAACAATCCGCTCTGGTCTGGCAACAAAAATATTTTAATATTTTATGGTTGGGGGGTCACCACAACGTGAGGAACTGTATTAAAGGGTTGCAGCATTAGGAAGGTTGAGAACCACTGCCTTAGGAGGTTCCTACTCCAGTACAGCTTGAATAATCTATTCTAATTACATGTTTTTAGAAACATGGCAGAAAAGGCAGCCTGCTACTTGCTGGCTTTCAGCTATACAGGAAGTGGACAACAGGAACAGGAAGTTAAATTATAAGAAAAAAAATAGACAATAATAATACCTAATAATGACCAAAATGTCTGCACAAGCAGAGGACCCTACAAAATACAATATATTTCAGAAATGTCAAATATGGCAGTGTTATGGGGACCCACAATGCCATAGATTGGTGCTGTCCAGAGGGCCATCATTTTTCTGGTCTCCATGGTGGAGGGCCGATAATGAAAGCCAACATTGACTACTCCCTGTTGTAAATAGGGTTGCCACCTGGCCGGTATTTTACCGGCCTGGCCGGTATTTTTGATGATTGATCCCAATGTTATTAATAGGAAAAAAAATCCAAATATATAGGAAGGCCGGTATTTTTTTCAGGAAAAGGTGGCAACCCTAGTTGTAAACCACCACACCTACTACACCCATGTTACCACAAGAAGCATGTCCACATTAATGATGGTAGCACACCAAAAAACACATGGTTGTTGGGATATCTGTTGTGTTTGGTAGCCGAGGATGAGCAGGGTACAACAATGCTTTATTAGCAGGTTCATGCAGCCATTACATAACAGCAGTAAGTCTCACTTTCACTTTCAAGCTGTACAGAAAGTCCTGTGTATGCACAGTGCCACCTGCAGGCCATTTGTATAAACACCACATATTCCCCCTGTAGTATGAAAGCATTTGGACAATTATATAAACAGTAACAATTAAACTGTATGTATCTTAAAGCAATATATATATTCTTCACATGATATAGTCCTTGGTCCATGCAGGTAGTTTCTGATTCTCTCAGTATGCCTTATAGGTTCACATTCTTCTGCCCTATTGTGGTTGGCATTAGGAGTAGGGAAATGTCCTTCATCAAATGGAACATCTCCAAATTCATATCTAGCAGGAGCAAGACGACTTGCATTCCATATGCGTCCATCAGACAGTTCATATGTGTATGGTCCTTTCTGGCTTCTCACTTCAAGTGGTGTAGTAAATTTAGATTGCCCTTGTTTCAGTATTCCTGGTTTCTTAATTCTGACTAAAGATCCAGGCAGAAAGTGCACTTCTCTTGCACCATGTTTTCTGTCAGTATAAGTCTTGCATTTGGCTTGGTGACGTTTGACAATGTCAGCAGTAGATGAGTTTGTAGGAACCATTTTTGGTGGAAGTTTGATGTCTGCAACATGTAACTTAGTGTGCATCTGTCTGCCATGTAATAATTCAGCTGGAGATGATTGGGTCGTTGCATAGCATGTTGCTCTGTAGTTATGTAAGAACTCTGTTGTAAATACTTTCCAAGATTTCCCAGTAAGGTTTGCTGTCTGTAGTGCTTCTTTCAGACTTCTGTTGAATCACTCGATTTCTCCATTTGCTTGTGGGTAATACACTGAAGATTTCCTATGCACAATATTCCACCTTCTCAGAAAGGATTCAAACTCATTTGAGACAAACTGTGGTCCGTTGTGTTGAACCACAGCCAAAGCAGTATTTTTTATTTGTATTCGCTGCACGGTTTTGCAGTGAATCCATTTCCTTAGCACTGTATTTTTCCTGTGACTGCGTATTATTAGGCCACAGTTTTGAATTCACATGACGGGTGCAGCGTTGAGTCTGCACCTCTCCCTTCTGCCCAACCCCATACCCAATAACACACACCACACCGCTGGTTTGGAGAGAGATGGCCGCAGCTGTTTAATTTCAAAGTAACAATAACTTTTATATGTATGTATATATATATATATATATATATTTCAACTTTTAAACAACCGTTTGTATATTTCAGAAATGTCAAATATGGCAGTGTTATGGGGGACCCACAATGATTTTGCTGTGGGGTCCACCAACATTTATTTACCCCACTGTTTTGAGTATTTGCATTAGGGATGTTCAACAAGGCTGCAGAAAGAAAAATAAGATATTCTTCATGTGTATAGTTTTATTTTCATTTCATTTAAGGCCTGCATTGCCCAAGGCCCAGCCTAGGGCGGCAAGATTTTAGGAGCTGTATGCTGCCCAGCTGCAATCCAAGGAGCACTGGGGATGCTTACTCCTGTACACATCATGCCCAGTGCTCTGACACATGCGTGCACTCACCTGCAGGGGCGGTCAGAGCGTGGGTGCGAGGCCCTAGGACCCAGTGGGCTAGGGGCGCCAAAGCCCGTAATCTGGGCCTGCCTGGGCCCCTCCTCTCTGACAAGAGCACTGTATGGCTGGCACTAGCTGTGGTGTCTGGAATTTGTACAGAGCAATGAGTTGCACACCCTGCTGGGATAGAAAGGGTTTCCCTATTGTATTCTGTTCACTGCAGGAAAACACAGAACTCCTGGCAGTTGCAGACGGTGCATTCTTTATATAGTCTGGAGATTTGGCAGGTGGATGTCGTGTTTAATGATACATTGCACAAAGAACAGAAGAGGCACTCCTTATGAGAACATGGCGCTAAGGCAGGTGGGCTCTTGTTACTCGGATTAAATAAAAGACAGCCCGCAGGCTATGCACCAGAGTGACAGTCCCACTTAGCAAACTTTATTGCAGCTGAAAAAAGAGGAAAAGCTCAAAGTCATAAAACATAATTTATAAAAGGCTCAAAGTCACATATTATCATCTGTTTGCACTTAGCTATAGTATCAATATCTAATAATAACAGATCTCTGCATTGGCCAAGTGCACTCATGTTTTAGTCCAGCATATGATTAAAAAACAAGTCTTTGTAGGAAAGGTAAGGTTACTTTTACAGGTGTTTCACAAAGGGGTGAAGGGTTTCAGCTGAACACAAGCCCTGAAACATATAGCAGTTTTTTTGTTTTTCTTTTAAACACCCTCATGAGGTAAGTATGAGGCCTTCTTACATTTACGGGATTCTCTTTATTACTGTACCACTGTAGCAAGTCCTAACAATCCTTTCCCAGAAGCACAGGAGGATGTGGGTAGCCAATCACAGCTATGCCTACACTCAGGGTAAGATAAACTACAGTTCCCTGTCAGGTCTGCCGAGCTGCTGGCTACCCATGCACACACTATGGATTGGCTGGCTTCTAAAAATGCTAGGTGCCTCCAGCTCTCCTGCATAGCATCAGACAGAAGATAGAGAAAAGGCTAACTATTGCTAGCAAGATTTGGGGGCAAAAAAAAAACTGCACTGCAACACTGAAAAGTGATTATTTGTTACACGTATAATGCAAACCAGGGATGAAACAAAGAATGAAAACAAAACAGAAGCATGAAGTTGTCTCCTCAGAGACAAATTGGAGAGGTTTTAGGTGAAGAAGTTTCAGGTGGTGTATTATACAGTGAATAAAGTACAAAAACAATGTAAAGGGTTAATAATACCAGGAAGCGCAGGAAGACTGCTGCTAAGGT